>CAOLHI010001627.1:0-352095 GCA_948474755.1 Ctenosaura bakeri | reverse complement strand
CTGCTCCATTTTCCCCAGGTCAAGCATTGTTTTCTTTTTGGAAGAAGACCAAGGCAAAGAAGGTACTGAATTGTTCCACCTTTTCTTTGACTCCTGTTGGCATATTGTTTTTAACCTCTCTAATAAGCTTGAACCCATTAGACACTTTATCTTTTCTTTTTCTGTATACATGCTGGCTATCCATTTGAATTCCAATTTGGTGATTTCCGCTTTTTCCATTTCTTATACACGTTGAAAGTTAGTTAAATTGAAAGTTCTTTATGCATCCATTCCCGATTCTTTACACACCTCCCATTTTCCCATTTTCCTTCCCCTCTAAACCTGTTTGAAATTGTGCCTTCAATAACCCATTTCAAGAAACTTCTATTCACCATGAATTCCCTTCTCTTTTGGTATTCCTGACCATGAGATCACACCTAGTATTTCCCTAAGTCTACCAAAAGTAGCTCTCTTAAAGCCTAGAATGTGTGTCTGACTGTGCTGGGTTTTCCCTTTCTGGTGTATAACAAACTCCAGTAGAACATAGTCCCCCCCCCTCAAAGATCCCCCCACTTCCACTCCCTTAACAAGGTCTTCTTTGTTGGTTAGGATCAGATCTAAAATAGCTGATACCCTTGTTGCCTCTTCCACCTGCTGGACAATGAAGTTGTCTGCAAGATAAGTGAGCAATTTGTTGGACCTTATTCTTTGCAGATATCTACTCAGAAGTAAGCCCTGTTACACTTAGGCCCTTTCCACAGGACAGCCTCATCCCAGCATGGGGACGTGAGAGGGGTGGGACCGCAACAACGTTTCTGCATGATGTTGTTGTGGTTCCACCCTTCTCACATCACCAGCTGGGGCAGTCATATAATTGACGGAAAAACTCTGTCAGTGACTCCCAATCATATGAGCCTCCCATCACCACCGACCATGTAGAAGGCTGGAAGTGCAATCATGCGCTTCCTTCCCCACTGCAGCATGGGAAAATGGACAGCTGCAGTGCAGAAGGAAGAGACGTGTCCCTCACATGCCCTTCCTCAGGCAGCCAGTTGGGTGCAGATAGGAGCGCTGGGCACATGCTCCCATCCTGGCAGAGGCGCTGCTGGAACTGCAATGGGACTATGAGTGACAGCATCATCCTGTGGAAAGGGCCTTGGCAGGACTTAGGACATTTCCGCCCTACACTTATAGTGTTATTACTCCACTTTCAACATCCTGTGGAATCCTGGGATTTGCAGTTTAGGGAAGGGCCTTTAGAATTCTCAGCCAGAGAGCTCTTTGGCCCCAGTAAACCACAAACCCCAGAATTCCACAGCGGGGAAATTGCTACATAGAAGCCAACAAAAGGGTTAATTTCTTTGGTTTAGTTCTTTGGTTTGGGGCAAAATCTCCTTAGCAATAAACGATGTGAGAAAATACTAACTGCCGATATAGAATGTTGTTGTTGTTGTTGCAATAACTATGAGTCAGCAGCTTTGTGTTTAACACAAAAAAAATCTGGATGTTTCCCCTGTCAAACCATAAACCTGTCAATAACATAAAGGATGCAAAATATTCTAACTAGCTCAGTGTTTTCTTTTGTTTCCTTTCTGGGCAGGACTCCCAGCAAAGCAGATATTTATGCATAGTCTATCCTCATTTCATCTAATTACAAGTCTCTCTCTCTAGGGGAGAGGGAGGGGGAACGGGGAAGAAGAGGTTTGACCGACCCATTGTAGGTCATTTAGGCAAGGAGTTTCTGGAATATTCATTGATCCCATGAATGCTAAAACATTCACAAAGTTCCCAGAGTTCTCTAGCAAAAGAAAAAAGAAAAAAAGAAAGAAAATCCTTTCCATTACACAAGTTGTTGGAGTCAGCCAATGGAAAAGAGTTAGAACATTAGAATTAGAACATACAGTGCCATAAATCAGCACAGGGTGTATAGGAATGTTTGAAGAGCTAGTACATTAGCCAGCTACACTCAGATTTTTTTCTTCCTTTCTTTCTTTTTTTTTTTCAAAGTCTGCATCTAACGCAGAACCATCACAGGCCCAGAGAGAGAAAAAGAGTTTCTTGCCCTTTCTTTGAGATGTCAAAGACTGTCATAGCCTAAGACCACATCATGGAAGTGTCAAAGCATATGTAAAATTTTATTTCAGACAAATGCAAAAAGACTGATTCCACATGTTAAAAGACCATTTCACACATAGGAGCCATCCCCCACGCTGTGAGCAAGCACACACAAAGAAGTGCAAACCCTGAGGCATACTTCTACCATGGTTGCTGGTGAGTAAAGACTCTTATTAAGATGATGGATTTTCTCTGGCTCTGGCTCCTTGTAGTCCAGTTTATACTTGTGGTTCCTTAGGTAGTTATGGACACATACATAGCCCTCTCCCCCCCCAGAAAAACAATCTTGGGCACTTTCAGCTAGCATGAGGGTCCAGTGAAGTCAGTGGGCTACTTCTGTGTGAGATATGAGTAAGGAGAGCTCAACTCCATTTAGAACAGCAGGGGAGACAAGGGGCAGCCTATGGGCCATGTGAGCCTATGGGGCCTCAATCTATGACCCCTGAAGGAATTTGCAACCCTCTACTGAGAAAGCCCCACAATGTGTGGCAGTCGCAAAGGCCACATATTTATGCGGCACCACAAACTGAGCTTCCCTAGCTATATGTAGTCACCTTGGGAAAGTGCACAGAAACTTCAGTTGGTGGAGAATGCTACAGCCAGGCTGTTAACTGGGCCCAATCTCTGGGAGCATGCAATCTTCCCGTGATGATAGCTGCACTGATGATTGAATTGTGTCTGGAAATAAACTAAAGTGCTAATTATATTCAACACAATTTGGGACTTGATTATCTGAGGGACTACATTCTGCCATATGTGGTTCCCCATGTGATTGTAAAACCTTCAGGAGATACTCTTCTTTCAGCCCAACTACCATTCAAAAATATTTGGTAGGGTCTTGTCAGTAGCTGCTCCCAACCTCTGGAACTCCCTGCCCAGGGGAGCTATATAATTAATTAATTAATTTACATTTCACCTTTCTCTTGAATGGGACCTGAGGCAGCTCACACACGACTTAAACTAGTCTACAAGAATTAATTAGGTTGCCCTTTTTCAGCATGCAAAGACATTATTACTCAGGCAAGGTGCATAAGCTAGGGTAGTGTTGAGGTGAGGTTTAATTGGTTGAGGGCTCTTTATCTTTCTACTGAATTGTTTTAAATTATATTTTAATAGATTTGTTCAATTGTTTGTATTTGAATATTTATTATTTTTAGCCTTAGTGATTTTTTTTTGAAAATGCAAAGTAGATTGATAGACAAACAGACAGATAAGAAAATACAGACAGACATTTGATTAGCCATAAATCTCCTCCCCAATATTACAGACCATCAATTATTAGGCTGATTTGCAGTTATAGGTACATATATTGATTTTTACGATTAGTGAGGGTAAATGTGTAAAGCTCTGAGGCCATATAGAGGTCATGTCACAGATCGGTGTCAACTAGTTAATGGATTGGTGTCAATTGGTTAAATGTTTAAGTGATGAAAAGCTTTGAAGACATACAGCACAAAAAATGAAGATAATTCTTTACATAAGGACACTCTTGGACAATAACACGGGATCTAGACTACAATCCCATATACATTTTTGAGCAAGCCACCAAAGGGTTGTGCACTTTATTTCATAACTGATAACCTACTTTGTAGTACATGTAGAATCTTTTCCTGATAACAATCTATTCAGAAAAAAATGAGCATCATAATACCTGGCCCAAATGTAAATAACTGAACATTTTAACAAGTAGTGCTGCCAAGATGCTCCAGTTCAGTATAGAAGAAAAACCCTACCAAAATTTCTGTTTCAACAAGATGAAAATTGGGTCTGAAATGTTCTCTCCTCACAGAAATGCTTCAGAATAAGCAAGATCAGACTTGTAAAGGATCTTACAGTTGATGTGCCCATGAATGCTAGAAAACTCAATTTTTCATGCCATCACTCTGTATCCCTTTCAAAATCTGGGGAATTATTGTACTCTTTATTAATTAAAATCATGAAGCAAGTGCCTTTCCAGTCCTCAAGACAGCTCAGCAAGAGAAAGGAAAGGCCATTTTGCACCCATTCCAGAAAGCTGAGGAATGATGGATCACAGAGAAAAGTGCATTCCACAGCCTCAGGCCAACGGCTGTGTGGGTCCTGCCAGATCCAACTCCTTCTCTGCGACAGTCCTCACATTACAAAGTGCTGGATCAGTAAGAAGACCTAATTTAGCTGGGACCCATGCTTTGGTAATGTTATCACATGTTACAGAATCTGAATGTCCATGTAATCAAAGTAGACCTGGACTGGATGAATTTTCAGTGACACCAGAACACGGGCACACAGTTATTTGAAACTAGCTTCCAAAGAACATTCAAAACACTGAACTGGCTACAATTACAGAAATGGAGTGTGAGACTGAAATGATCCAGTTCTGGTTATTTCTCCTGACACGGTTAACAAGGGAGTAAATTAGGGGAATCTTCTGTTTCCTCCTATATAAGTAAACGCTTGCCATATATTCCTCTGGGGACAACTAAAATGCTTCATTTCAGGACTTTCCTGTTTTCTTTCATACTTGATGGCTTGTCCCTCAGTGAAAGCACTCCCTTGGGAAATAGTGGTAGGAAATGGTTGGCACTTAACACTAAGGCCATTTTCGCACGAGACTGTTATAGCGCTATGATTCCACTATCCTATGAGATCTTGGGGTTTGCAGTTTAGGGAGGAGCCAGTGACAAACTCGAGGATACCATAGGATGTTGAAACTGGAATCATAGTGCTATAACAGTCTCATGCAGAAATGGTCTAAGGCACCTATAGTAAATGTTTACAGCTATATTATCATATCGCTTCACACCATTTGGTAGTTATCCTGCCTATAAATTAAATATGATAATGCGAGGATAAAGGGTGATTTGAAGATAATTAAGGCCATTTATACTTCTTTGCAGGACTTGGAAGAAGGAGATTGTTTTTGCCAGCTATTGTTTGTGCCTATGGGTGCCAGAGGCTGCATGTAGGAGCTTTTTCATGCAAGTCATGTTTACGGTCTATCCCCAGTAAAGTTATTTGTATGGCAAGCATCTCCATAGAAATAACAACAATGACATAATGGAGGTCTAGTTTCAGAGCATCACAGTTCCATGAGATATAATGGATGTTCCTCCCCTACCTCTGCCCAACTCCAGTTTTAAAAGAATTATTGCTTTGGGGACAGCAGGTGCAACAGACCTACGAACTTCGCACAAACATTCTAAGCATGTAGGCTGAATCTGGTGAGGTAGGTTGCTGCCAGCGAACCCCTATTCATCAGTGCATGCTGCTACACTGTGTGTACAGTCACTCTGCATTAAAAAAAAATGAGCAGGTCAGAAAATCAACCCACCCCCTTACAAAAGCAGGGTTCCTTATTATGCATGCAGGTTGCAGGGCCTATCTCTGCAGTTCTACTTCCTACCATAAGTGCATTCACTCTGAGTGTATGAATATGTTCACAGAACTGACTAGCTGCATGCATACAAAAAAAAAAAAAGTCTGCCACTACAGCTTTGCTCTCTGTATTATGAGTTTGCCACCTGCACCTGACAAAAATTTGCTCTTCTGCGCAACTGTTACTAAAAGGTTTGTCCCAGGGTATAGCATCAGGGGGAGGGGTAGTTATGAGGTGTAGCTAAGAGGGCAAGATAAGGATATTGCTTCCTCAATAAGAATTCCAGCCACTAGCAGCCCATGAAATGTTCCTTCTGTCCTCAGTTTCTAGCACTGCAGTAACTTAAAACATCAGTTGGGCTTTCGAGAAATACAGGTTAGGCATCCAAAGAAAAGGTTGAACAGAATGTGAACACAGCAAATGGAAAAGTTCTAGATGTGAAAAACTTTTAATATCTCACTCTCTACAGTGCTACAAATTTGGGGACTGGAGGAAATAATCATGAGAAGGAGAATTCTTATTTGGAGGAGCAATGCCTCCACTCCTCCCCCATAGCTACATCCCTGGTCTGTCTTCTAATGCATCTGCTCACCCACAGTATGTGCATTTTAAAACTATGATCTGGCAGGCGTCCTTCTTAGACCTTTATTAGACTAAGGTCAGAGATCCCAAGACTCTGAGTTCAAACCTTAGCAAGAATGCCTAGACAGCTCCATTCGCCACTCTTCTATGATCGTACACTCACATGCCCGTCACACACCACAGTGACACAGTTACGCAGTACATTCATACCCAAAGTGCAGGAGATACTAAACCACCTGAAGGTGGTCTAAAAAACATCCAGACAGACTCAGATAAGATTTCAGCATCACCCACACATATACAACATAATAAAAGTGGGGGGAGCCAAACCTCAAAGACAGATAGGTCTGAACAAAAAACCTGACAAGCTCTGATTGATCACCATGCTGGAGGGGAGGGGAGGCTGCTATAGTGAAAGCTTGCCAACGGAATTGCAGTTCCAACACCCTGCAGCAGCTGCTTCTCTTCCAAAAGAGTCACATGGAAGCAGTGGAGAGAGGCAGCTAATTGTCTGGGAAAGTTTAGCGGAGGTGGAATTAATATGATGGGGACTGAGCTCAGGTGTGCCATTCCATTACCAGGGAGGAGAGCTGCTCAGGTGGAATTGAAATCCATTTTCTGGCCAGAGCTTTGTTCAAAGGCACAGTGGCGGCTTGGCATGTGCTTCTCCCCCTCCTCCCTGGGAGTGCCTCCCCCCACCGCTCCAACTGCCCTCAACTCTCTATCAGAGATAACCTGGGAAATGCATTGCAGGCTGTTGACCAGCCTTGAACTTTGTGTGGTGGTTGCTTAGCAATGGCTAACCTTGAAGACATACTCTGTGAAACAGAAGAACCCAAAAGTGCATTGGGGTGGACAAGCTTGCAATGAAAACAAAACTAGGAAAGTAAATAATCAGGAGGAGAAAATTAAATCTTTCTCTAGATCCAGTCTGAAAGTGAAAATGCCCATCCTGTAAGGAATGCAATACACAGTTAGATAAAGAGGAAGGCTTTTTTTTTTCTGGCTGATTCTAAGTATATACCAGTGCAGTATATCTCCTGGATAATTCAATAAGGCCTGGTGTTTTAACTGAGGAATACACTGGTAAAAAACAGTAAGAAGAGGCTAATAAAAGCATTTCACAGTATTAGCAAACTGATGCTGCCAATACCTCGCAAAGTGGCACAATTTTGTGAGGTTGCTCCATCTTAGCAAGCAATTTTAAGGAAAGTGTGTATGCTCAAAGATAATAAGCTAGAGATAATGACACTCTTTTGCTTTTAAATACCCTATTTAACAAAAAAAATACAAGGGATAAGACATAATCTAGAAATAAGACATTTCACATGAAAATATTATGAGGTTTATATTTATCCATCCAGAAAACCATTCTTTGGTAGAAGGATGTCATACACACTTAATAAATAAAATATGTCATGTGTCTGCGCTACAATGCCAGGTAATTTCTCCTGTTATGCCAATCCATGCATTGACAGCATTCCATGCTGAGGCTTTCATCAAAGTTTAGACGACTTCTTAGACCAAATGTTTGCAATAGGAAATGGGAGATTTTTAAACTGGTAACATTACCCCTGGGAATATATTTATTTTTAAGCACCTAGAATTTGGTGCAATGCGCTTCCTCTGAGAGGCAAAATACCTGCTTGTCAGGAAGATCTTTAAAGGGAGCGCCAGAGATAGGTCATCTCCAACTGAGATGGTTTAGCAAGATCTGCACAGGTGGTGGACTCCAGAGATAAGAAACCTGCCTAATCCGCTTTTCAAATGCACAGCCACAGGGCTGCCAACTCTTGCAATGTTATTAGGAGACTCACAATTCTAGATATAGTCTCCAAAGCCTGGTAATTTAGATTGCTTCTTTGTTGATCAAAATAAGCTACTAGCCCTCATTTCTTTTTTCTTTTTCTTTTTTCTTTTTTAAAAAGCCAGAGGGAAGGGTGCAAAAATGATCCAAAGTTAATAAGATAAACATAAACAGTGGGTTGCTTTGTTCTTTAATGAACTGGGCCAAAATTAAATACTTACACGGTCCTTTGATCTCAATGTAGGAGTCCAATGTGTACTCAGTTCTCTTCCCAAGAAATCAATGAGATATGCATGTCTACTCCAGAGTACACCTCCCTGAGTCCAAAGATGCTAAATGTGTGTTTGAGACTGCAACTCATTCTATTCAGAATTGTGGACAACTTCGCTCACCAGGATGAGCACATTTCACTGTATACCAGTATACCAGATAATTGTGCATCAGGTTGCATCCTAAGGGAGCTTCAAGAAATTCTTCCTTCCAACAGATGTGTAATATGCATATGTGAATCCAAACCTCTCCTGTTACTAAGATAACGGGGATGCACTGGACTTTTGCTGAATCAGACCAATGGCCCATCTACATCTGTCTATAGCACTTGCCTTGACTACAGTTTCCAGCCTCCTCAGCCAAACAGTTTGGGGATGCTGGAGGCAGTAGTCCAACACATCTGGAGGCAGCAGACTGGAGAAGGCTGGTCTATGAAGGCTGAAATTTGTTTCTCTTGAGTTTTCAAATAACCCTCACCTGTGGAACAACAACGACATAACATTTGTTTATAACACCCTTTCTGGAACATCAAAATATATAGTCAGGGACAAGGACAATAAATATAACTCTGTGGTATGAAATCCCCAACACCCCACCAGTTGCTACCAATATCAACACTTTAAACACACATTCAGCAGCTTAAGCCAATGAATCAGAGAGGACAGTCTTCAGCACTCTGCAAAAACAGATGAGATCCTTGTCCAGCCAAAGGTCCAAAGAAAGACCATTCCATAAATGAATAGCCAGATCTTGAAAGGCTTGCAGCCTTGACAGAGCTGTACACTTTAGTGGAACAAACAGTAATCCTTTGCCTATAGATCTTAGGTTCCTGGCTAGAGTATACCATACTAGCCGAATTGTGAGGTACTGCGGGAGGTTAGAATGCAGAGCTTTGAATACTAGAACCAAAAATTTGAAATTGGCCCAGACTGGTAGCCAGTGAATGGATCTATGGGGAGAAGAAATAAATGAATATTTAGGGAGATTTAAAACAACCCAGACAATACTGTTGTGAATAAAAACCAGAGGAAGAAGGGAGCAGGAAGGCAAGCCTGCCAGGAAGCTGTTACAATAATCCATGTGTAAGATAACCAAGCCTTGGATGAGCAGATGGGCAGTCTCTACAGTCAGTAACCTCTAGATCCTGCAAATGTTCAAACAGAAATTACATGCTGTCACCCCAATAAAGGGCACAAAAGATAGGTGATCATCCAGCAGAACTCTGAGGCTCCTGGTACCTGAGACAGGAATCACTGTGCAACCCTCTAAATGCAGTGGAGGGCAAGAGAGAGGGGCTACTAGATGGTCAGGCTGAAACATCAAGATCTCTGTTTTGTCCATGTTCCACTTAAGACAGTGAGAGATCATCCACAAAGAAACACACAACAGACAGTCCATCACTGACTTCCATACAGTGGCATCATTTATTTGAAACTCAGAAAAATCTGAGTGTCATCTGCATAAATTTGATGCTGAAAACCTGATTCAGAAATAAGAAATCCAGGCGAGAGTGTATATAATGAAAAAGAAGAGGAACCAAGACTGATCCTTGTGGCACCCCTACCATTAAGGGAAAGCTTTTGACATAGATCTCTGAAATGAGACAGAAAGGAACACTCACACAAAAAAAGATTTAAACCAGGACAGAGCATTCCCTGTTATTCCCAGTGATGCTAACCATAATAGTAGGATTTGATGGTTCAAAGTGTCAAAGGCTCCAGAAAGTTCCAACAGGAGCAATACAGAAATTTGATACTGTGCTTTTGCCACCAGAATAACATGCAGTGAGTCAGTCAAGACTGTTTTGGTGGAATAAGCTGTATGAAACCCTGATTGAAATGGGTCAAGAAAATAATGTTTAGTCAGATAAAGCATCAACTAGGAAAGGGCAGCTCTCTCCAAAATTTTTAAAAGAAACAGGAGAAGACACACAGGGCAATAGTTAATGCAAAATGAAGGATCCCAAGAAGGTGTCTTTAATAGAGGACACAAAACAGCATGCTTAAAGGAGCCTGAGAAAACACCACTTGAGAGGAGACAGTTCATCAAATGAGTTATACAAGGCAGAGGCAGAAGAAATTGGGTAAAAGGAGGGAAGGGATAGGGTCGATATGGCAGGAGGTTGGGGAAGAAGATACCAAAGTCTGACTCATGACTGCCTCTGAAACAACAGAACGGCCTGAGCCAAAGGCTGTGGTAAATCAAAGCCAAGGATGGACCCAGAGACCTCTCACAAAGCAGGGGTTCTTCTGCTTAACTATGGCATTCCCCACTCATTTAAGCCAGGTATGTAGTACAAATGGGTGAGTGCACTCTATTGCCATGGAGCACTGTCTGCCAAGAAGCAATCAGTGGGTGGAGAGAAAGATGCCTGCTTTTCTGCTGCCTAGAAAGTAAAGGCAGAGTGGTATGTATATGTGTATAAATACATATTTGGAAGCTACCAAGAAGACTCTTTCTCACACCACCACCACCAAATGTGCCTCAAAAGGTAGTGGGGCAATGAAAAGTGCCACTTGCAAAGCTAATAAGACCTAAGCTGGGCTGTCAGAAAGAATACCTTGGTCTCAAGTGGTACAAGCAATGTATATGCATGTGTGCATGCATGCACCTTCAAGTCATGGCAACCCCATGAATGTCATAGGGTTTTCTTAGGCAAGGAATACTCAAGAGGTGGTTTTGCCAGTTCCTTCTTCTAAAATATAACCTACAGCAGCACCTGGTATTCATTGGCAGTCTTCCATCCAAGTACTAACCAGGGCTGACCCTGCTTAGCTTCTTAAGATCAGATAATATACTGCACTTTAAATTACTGCCTGGAAACAGACCAGCAGGCAGTGACATTGTTGTAAGAAGGGAGAGACATGCTTCCTGTAAGCAACCCTGGCCAACACTCTGATCACAGCATTCTGGATCAGATGAAGTTTCTAGACACTTTAGAGGCAGCCTCACGTGCAGCACGATATTAATAGTTCAAATGGGTTGTAACTAAGGTATATATCACAATGGGCAGATTTGACAGGTTTAGGAATTGGGATATGTAGCTCATAAGCTTCAGCAGCACATATGCTGTACTGCTCATCACTGAAACACAGACATCAGGTTCAAGGCTAAACCCAGTAGTACAGCCAAATTGAGAATCATGAGTCTTCAAGAGTAACCCAGTCCATCACACTTTGAATCCCTGTTGCCTTTTAACTGACCAAGAGCACTTCTATCATATATGGATTAAGATTAAATTTGCTTGCCTATTTCGAACTAGCTGCTGTAGATTTAGACAAAAGAAAAAGATAAGAATACTGTGTGATCATCACATTAGTGGCATCAGAATGAAATGTCTGAATGATGTAACAGACTTGAAATAACAGGAGGGGTAAGACTGAATCCTGATGGGCATGGTTTCAAATGAGAATCTTCACCGTCAGCACTGCCTTCTGAACCTGCCCCTCCACGAAGAACAAGAGCTTCCTAAAACAGTGCCTCCAAGTCCCATCCTATTAGGGCCATTTCCACACTAGCCAGTTATAGCGCTATGATTCCACTTGCAACATCCTATGGAATCCTGGGGTTTGCAGTTTCGGGAGGGGCCAGCCAGGCCCTCCCGAAACTGCAAACCCCAGGATTCCATAGGATGTTGCAAGTGGAATCATAGCGCTATAACAGGCTAGTGTGGAAGTGGCCCTAGACAGACAATTCAGAAAGATATCATGATCAATGGTTTCAAAAGTCACCAACAATCAAGAACAGGCAACAGTTCTCTGGCCCAGTCCCCAACATAGACTACATCCCTTTCCAATCCTCCCATTCTTACACAGCTCCCTAACAATCACATCCATTGCTTTTCCACCTCTAGGGGAAACAATATAGGATTCCTCTACCTTTTCTCTTGATGGGAATAAAAGTGCCTTTGAAACTTTGAGCAGAGAACAGAAGCAGGAGGAGAGGTTTTATAATTCTTTTCCTCGCTTCTCAATTTCTGCCCTCAATTTTTGGGGGGATTATGCAGAAATGCTTTTCAGTTTAAAGAGGGGCAGGCATGATAGGGACGGGGGGAGAGGATCCACTGCTTTCTGGTGTGATATCCAGTTTGAATCTCTGATGGTAACAGAACAGGGTTTTAAAAAATGAGTTAAAGCTCATGTCTGAAAGCATTCTAAAAGGGCTCTTTCCCAGTTTAGTTGTTCATGTGAATGCCACTAGTGAAAGAAAATAGAACTATTTACCTAAACAAACTTTCTAACCAATATAAGTTCTGCATTTCAATTACAGGAACAGGAAATGCTTAAAAAGGTCTTTCAGTGTCTCGTAAAAATGGCTTCATTGTTCTAGGGGTGTTAAGATATACAGCCCCTGTGTTTGTCTCCTGAGTAACTAGCATTGCCAACTAGCCATGTAATAGAAAAGGCTTGGCCTGCTCTTCTGCCTTTTACAGCAGTTTGATGAGCAGAAATCAGCTGCCAAAGCTTTTGAAGATATGAAGATAAACCTCATCACTTGTTAAAATCTATACATTGGACTGCTGGTAAAGGCATAGCTATAGTCGCCAGTTCAAAAGTTGGCAATACTGTGAGTAATCCTTGGCTACTTACCCAGTATTGATGTCATGGTGGTGCCATTTGTAAGAAGAGAGAAAACAACAGACAGGCAGGAAAGCATGATACCCACAAAAAACTATAAAATCCAGTCTGTAGTCTTAGGCAGGACGATGTGAAATACTATAGAATTAGCTAATTCCTTTTCTATTTTTACATTATTTAACTGTTCAGCACAAGATGTGCAAAAAGCAGATCCCAGTTTTAAGATGTCCAACTGCTATTATTGCCTCAGTTTGACAAAACAGCAACTCCTTTTTATTTTCCATAACATCAAAGCCATTTCCGCACTAGACTGTTATAGCGCTATTATTCCACTTGCAACATCCTATAGACCTGGGGTTTGCAGTTTAGGGAGGGGCCAGCCAGCCCCTCCCTAAACTGCAAACCCCAGGATTCCATAGGATGTTGAAAGTGGAATAATAGTGCTATAACATCTAGTACAGAAATAGCCAAAGCGTCTTTCAATCATGAGAAAGTCTGAGATTCTGTTAAAAGTTCATTTAGCTAAAAACTCATCAGCCTGGATGGTTCTGTTTTCTTACTTTGTATTATTGCCCCCATTAAAACAAACCTTAATGTTTAACATAGAAAATTCCTTTGTCTTCCAAGCATTTATTTGGGAGGCATGACATAACATATATCTGGGAAGTGGTAGCTAAACCACAACTCACCTTATATAAAACAAGATATATTTCCAAGAAGGGGAGAGAAGATCAGCAACTATCAACGTACATTCACCACTAACCTTGCCATCCTTTATTTTGTTTAGGCCATTTCCACACGGGGTAAAACTCCGCTTCCAGACGATCCGAGACGGAGGTCATTCACACCGCGGGGTGATCTAGTGCGGTTGGAAAAGGTGAGGCTCCACACCTCCAACCGCTCTAGTGCAGCCGCTAGGGTGGCGCTGCGAGTTTTTTAAAAACCACCTTCCCAGGTGGTTTTTTACAAAACTCGCCCGCACTAATCCGCCACTGCTCCCGGTGTGAATCTGCAGAGACACATTAGTGCGTCTCTGCAGATCTGCCCGGGGGGGCTTCCGGGTGGCGCACTGCCCTGATTGGTGGAGCGCCCCCGGAAGCCGCCAGCCGCCATTTTGGGCGCCGCCGAACGCTGTCGAAATTCGGCAGCGTGTGGAGCGGCGGAGCCGCACTCCCTGCAGGGACGGAGCAAAACGCACGCAGGTAATCTCCGCCCCTGTATGCACCGCCCCGTTTCGGCTCCCCATGTGTGAAAAGGGCCTTAGCCTTGCTCGTGAGTCTTCCACGGCAGCCTGACACATAGAAATTAAGCATCTGAAGATTTGTATAGCTTGAAGTTTTTCTGGGCACACTAGGATGGTTAGACTAATAATAATAATAAAATAAATAAAATAAAATAATAAAAAAAATTATTTCTATCCCACCTCTCCCCATGGATCGAGGCGGCAAACAACAATAATACATTAAATACATTAAAAACATACCCAATCCTCCCCACCCACCAATCCAGCTAAAACCAACCCCCTAAAACACACAACAATTAACAATTAACGACAATCAACTAACTATTAAAGAACAGGAGGACAGTTGGTGGGAGGCAGTGGAGTACTAGTCTTGGAAGGCCTGTCAGAAGAGATCAGTCTTGACTGCTTTTTTAAAGCAGTCAAGACTGGTAATATGCCGGGTCTCCTCCAGCAGGCCATTCCATAACTTGGGAGCAATAGAAGAGAAGGTCCTCTGGGTAACCGCAGCCAACCTAGTTCTGTCTGGCTGCAGTAAATTCCTCCCAGAGGACCTTAGTGTGCAGGGCGGATTATATGGGAGAAGGTGATCCTGCAGGTAGGCTGGCCCCAAGCCATAAAGGGCTAAGGCAGAAATATCCACCAACACTCCACATGCCATGACACAGTTTTACTAGGGGTCTTTTCAGCCAGAGAACAAGTAGCCATGAACTGCAGAAAATCAGGCAGAAGTGTACATTTGACTGTTCCAGGTGGTTAGGCAAGCTCTTGCTTTTTGTCCAAAAGCACAAATTGTCTGTCCTTCCACTATTAGACCAATTGGTGGGAGAAGAGAGGGAAAGAATGGAGAGAGAGAGACAAAAGAAATGGCTTCACCCACTTTTGGCTTGCCCAGGGCTGCCTTTAGCCCCATCCACTGCCAGTTTATGGCCCCCAACAAATTAAGCATGAAGGATTTCAGTTAGTAGCAACAACTAGTTTCTCATACCTGCTCTACACCATAACCAGTCTTGTAGTCCTTCTGTCCCTCTCCACACCTGTACCTTATTTTTGACACTTGTTCTACAGGTTGGTTATCAGTTGGTTGCAGAAAATGCAGCTAACAAGATACTGTGCTAGCACAGTGGTATACATCAGTGCTACTAAGCTAGTAAATTTCACTTTGCTAGATGAGGCATCAAACAACCCAAAAAGGGGCACAGCCAGCATGAATATTCGTGAGAATTAGAGATAGGGAAATTATTCACAAATATTTGGAAATGAGCAGAAAATGTCAGAAAACCCTGATGAGGAGACTCCTATACTGACAAAAATATTTGCAGTTCAGAACTTCTTCTGCACAAAATTCAAAAAAGTTTTTTTTGTTTTTGTTTTTTAACAGAAAGCATATTCTGTGCAGGAAAAAGCATTTTTTGCACTCAACATGCTGTATCCTGTGCATACAAAAAAAAAAAAGTGAAGTTTGCACAGAGTAAGTCCTGAACTGCAAATGTTCTTCAAAAACCACACAGCTTTCAAAGATTTTTCTCACAGAAGAAAGAAAATTGCTAAAATTACTCATTGCTTGCTTTAAGAACAAAATTAACAAAGAATTATATCCCTAGTCACAATGTTGGACTAGGACAAGACTTGTGTTCATTCAGCCACAAAGCTCATGACTGTATGACCTTCCTTCCCATCTGTTAGCCTATTTTACCTCACAGCATTTTTGTGAGGTTAAAAATTAGAGGTGGGAAAGTACATGCTGCCTTGAGTTCTTGAGAAGAAAAGTGGAATGTAAATACAACAAACAAGCAGGTATCTTACCCTTCTAACAAGTCCTCATTAATCTTGGTGTTGCCTTGCTTTTTCAGCTGCTTTTTAAAAGGTCCCCATTTCTCTCTCTCCCTCCCACTTTCCCCCTTTGTCCTCAGCTTATCTCTGCTGCTGCAAAATGAATTCCAAGTGCAAAACTAGCTTGCACTCAATCAGCTGAAGGAGAAGAGAGCAAAGAATCCTGCCCTTCCAAATAGGCTCAAGCAAAAGCAAACTGCTGCAGCCAATCCCAGCTTGGGCATTCTTTCTCAATAGCTTTTGCCCTCTGGGCCATGTTTTGCTATTGCTTGGCCACATGGGTCCCAGTTTCACCTGTGAAATGCTGGAAGGTATGCAGCTGTATAAAAATGGGGTACAGGTGTTGATAGAATATAGCTGCTGACAACTGCTCTATACATCTTACAAGCAGAAGCAGCTGATATGTTTGGTCCCAGTGGGAGGGTCACTCCAGAGGTCACTTTGCTGATAGCATTTTTGGCAAACTCCTATTGGACTTCCATTTTGGCAGTTAGGGTTTGGCTAATGAATGAATGAAGGCCAACTTGGTCTTTGCCAAAGGAAATTGTCATTTGGTGAATCAGTACCTGATTGGGGGAAAAAACAGAGTAAACCTGGTAGTCAAGTTAGAGGAACCTATGTTCATGCTTGCAGTGCAGTGCTTTATTCAATTTCAGCTAATGCTCTTTCTCAGCTACTCTAGACTTCCTGAAAGTCTAAATAATGACATGAAAATAATTACTGGGGGATCCAGCAATATGTTAGTGCTGGCTTTGTCTAGATTCTGGAATATTTGGAAATATTTGATGTTGCAGATGGTTCTGTATTTGTTGTTCTGCTGTTGTGTGCCTTGAAGTCATTTCCAACTAATGAAGACCCTAAAGCAAACCTATCACAGGTTTTTCTGAGGCTGAGAGGGTGTGATGCACCCAAAGTCACCCAATGGATTTCCCTGGCTGAATAGGGAATCAATCCCTGGTCTTCAAGATCATAATTCCATGCTCAGACTGCTACAACTAACTGGCTTTCAGATGGTTCTCTAGCCTAATATAAATCCCCTTTTCCCCTTCTCTTGTGGTGAAATAGTTGAGTAGAATGTTAATTTTAAGCGCCACATTCACCAAGACAAGATTCAGTAACTGATACTATGTTTCTCTACAGGGAGGGGATACAGAAAAGAGGATCAGAACTTGATTAATTCCTCCCACATACAAAGTAGCTGTGAGAACAGCAAAGCAACAAAGTACCCTTTCACATTATACCATTTTGTGATTATGTCCCACTTTAACTGCCGTTTCTGCCTACTATGGAATCCTGGAATCTGTAGTGTGATGAGGCACTAGAAGAGCTCTCTGGCTAGGAATTCTATATGCCCCTACTTCTACTCCAAATCCCAGGATTCCATAGGATGTTGCTATGCCCAGTTTAAGTGTAAAGACAGCAGTATAACCATGTAGAATATGCTGCTGTTTTATGTGGGTGTGGAATATGGGACACTTCAGACATTGGGTCTTTCTGCCCTACAGTGTTGTAGTGCTATTATTCCACTTTCAATATCCTGTGGAATTCTGGGGTTTGTAGTTTACTGAGGCCAAAGAGCTCTTTGGCTGAGAATTCTAAAGGCCCCTCCCTAAACTACAAACCCCAGGATTCCATAGGATGTTGAAACTGGAATACTAGCACTATCACAGTGTAGTGCAGAAAGGCCCATTGTTAGGTTCCAACAATCCTATCAAGCAATAGTGAGAAACTGCAGGAACTCCAATCTAACAATGTCTAGAGGGTCACGTTTCCCATTCCTAAAGTAAATCAGGGGTAGGAATTGTGCCCCCCCCCCGAGCAGTTGGATGGCAGTTCCCACAGTTGTTCCCTCATCACTGGCTCTGCTGGCTACAGCTGTTGGGAGATGCAGCCCAACAGCAGCTAGAAGACCAAACAATTCCCTGGAGTAAATTATACTTGTTTGGAAAGACAGGCACAAATAAGGTTGTTTTCCCTTAAAAAGAAAGAAGTAAGAGGCTCACTAATATCTTATACAAGGCAGACTTGATCTCTGGGAGATTTGCCAAAAATCTTGGCCACTATTAAGTCCATGCCACCATTAGATAGGGTCTCTCTCTTTTTCAGAGCCAGTGTGGTTTAGTGTTTTGAGCATTGGACTACGACTCTGGAGACCAGGGTTCGATTCCCTGCTCAGCCATGGAAACCCACTGGGTGGCCCTAGGTGCATCACACACTCTCAGCCCCAGAAAAACCCATGATAGGTTCACCTTATGGTCACCATAAATTGGAAGTGACTTGAAGGCACACAACAAGAAGAACAATTCTCCATCTCAGAGTTTTGAAAAATTACTTTCTTGGGCTATAACTCCCAGAGTCTGGAAGTTGTAATGCAAAAACAACAACAACAACAACCCACAAGCTCTTTTAAAGAGAGCTTCTTTAGGCAGAAATCTATTGCACAGGGAAAACCTTGATCTTAATACACTCTCTGCTCACTGTCCAGACCCCATGTGGATGCCTCTGAAGTTTTATGGTTTGTTTTCGTTACCACCTGCTGATTAAAAGATGGAACATATGGCTGCCAATTCTACAAATGTCCTAGAACACTGTAGTGCTAATATATAGGACTATGATGTTTGAGGAAATTTGTAGAATTAGCAGCCATATGTTGCATCTCCAGCCATAGAATCACAATGCTGGAAGACGTCTCATGGGCCATGTGGTTCAACCCCCAATCAATGCAGTATCTCCAGCGTCCCCAGCAGGTAGCTGTCCAGTGTCTTTTTGAAGACATTCAGAAAATGAGACCCCTAACCACTTCTCTAGGCAATTGGTCCAACTGCTGAACCGCTCTTACTGTCAAGAAGTTCCTTCAAACAAAATCTACCCTCCTCTAACTTCAAACCATTAGACCTAGTCCTATCTTCCGGAGCAGCATAGAACAGGGTTACACTCTCTTTTCTGTTACAGCTCTTGAAGTATTTAAAGAGAGCAATCATGTCACCCCTCAGTCTTCTCTTCACCAAGCTGAATGTGCACAGCTCCTCCAACCTTTCCTCATATGGTTTGTTCTCCATGCCTCTTATCATCTTTGTTGCTCTTCTCTGAACCTGTTCCAACTTGTCTATATCATTCTTAAAACAAGAAATGAATACAGTAGTCCAGCGCAGAATTTGGTAGAATTATTATTTCACTTCACCTTGAAACTATGCTTATATTGATTCAGGCTAAAATAGTATTCAGCTTTTTTTGCTGCAGCATCACGCTCCTAGATCATGTTCAGCAATAACTTGGAAGTCCTTTCTGTGTGTATGCTGCAGAGCTATGTATCTCCCATCCTATAGCTGTGCATTTTGTTTTTTGTGGTCCAAATGTAGAATTTTGTATTTGTCTCTGTTGAATTTAATTTTATTAATTTCTGCCCAATTTTCTAGTTTATCAAGGTCCTTTTGAATTCTGTTCCTATCTTCCAATGTATTACCCACCTCTCCCAGTTTTGTGTCATCTGCAAACATGATAAGGATTTCCTCCAGCCTGTCATCCAACTAGTTGACAAAAGTGTTGAAAAGTAATGGCCTAGGACAGAACTCTGATACACTCCATTTGAGACCTCCTTCCAATTTGAAGCACAGTCACTGATGATGACTTTGAGCATGATTTTCCAACCAATTATGGATCTGACAGTGTTCCCATCTATTTCACATCCAATCAGTTTACCAATCAATATATTGTGGAGGACCTTATCAAATGCTTTGTCAAAATCCAGATAAATGACACCCACAGCATTCTCACCATTCAGTGGTAGATATTACTGAATCCTATTGACCTGACATCGCATACTGTGCACAGTGAAGCCTGTTCTTTGCGTTCTGCATTTGGTCAGCACAGTTCTGCAAGATAGGCTATCCAATATGGTACCACAGAGGTTTCTGCAAACTCATAAAAAATAGAGGTTCTGAGCCCTAATACAATACAATGCCATTTTGGGAGAGGGGAGCTGAGAACAGAGAAGTGGAGAAGAGTTGCACCCACTCCCTCACCATCATTTTTCCACTCTAAACAGATACAGACAAATAAAGATGATCTTTTCTTCAGAATTCCAAATGTAAGAGGGCTTCTTGGGAGCAATTAAGATCAACAAAAATGGGGGTACAGACAAAAAAGGCTTCCATGCCCCCTGTTTTGGGCCAGAACTTGTTGTTGTTGTTGTTGTTGCGTACCTCCAAATAATTTGCAACTTATGGCAACCCTAAAGTAAACTAGTCACAGGGTTTTCTTGGCAAGATTTGTCCAGGGGAGATTTGCCATTGCCTTCTTCTGGGGCTAAGAGAGTGTGACTTCCCCAAGGTAACCCAATGGGTTTCCATGGATGGGAGGGGGTTCGAACTGTAGTCCCCAGAGTGCCAGTACAACATCCAAACCACTACACCACACTACCTCTACTATTAGTCAAAGTCAAAGACAACCACTTCAGCCAGCACTTCCCCCTGAACTCTCTAACTGGCTGTTTCCTTCTGTTGCAGGACAGAGCCACATACACCACACTACCTGTCTGGCTGCTTCAAGTGTGGCTGAAGACACTATCCCAAACACATGAAGCCATTCAGTTGTTGTTGGACTGCAACTACCGGAACCCCCAGCCAGCACAGACAGTGGTGAGGACTGCTGGGCAGTTCAACATCTGGAGGCCTGTGCAATTCCCACCTCTGCACTATCCCATCACCTGTATGCACTTAAGAGTCTGCTGTCAAACCAGGGAGCTCCTGGATATAGACTGTGGGTGCCACCACTGTCATCTCAAAGAAGAAAATGGCTTGAGCTAGCCCTCTTCTTTTCTGTCAATGTTTCTCCACTTTACATTTGCCTTTCCCAAATCTGCTTCTCACTTTTTAAAATTATGGCAGTGCTTGGTTTATTATTTATGTATTAAAAGATGCATATCCTACCCTTAAGTATGAATATTATCAGAGTACTAGTTCCACCTGTTTGCTCCTTGGTTTTTAAGCTGCAGCCTCTGGTTTGGCCTAATACACCCCCATATCCTCTGAATACAAAAACAGATCAGATGTCAGTCTCAGAGCATCATTTAGGAAGAGCAGCACGTGAATTAGAAAAGCAAAGAAGAAACATTTAAAAGCCCTAATCAAAATATATGTTTTGTAAAAAATATGCAAAAGAATTGCTATACCCTCAAGGTGGGATAAAACATAGGGAAAGTTAATTAAAATAAGCCATACACATTGCTGTGCCAGCCTGCTTTGATCAAATAAAAACCAAAATCTCCATTATGGAAGCTGGTGGACAAAGAAGATGATATATACATTCAGAGAAGATTGATGAGGAGATCAGTGACTTCTACCCAATGGCAAAAATGACAGGTCACCCATATATTCTTCTACTTCACCCCAGCCTCTTTTCACCACACCAGTCTTCCCAATGGTATTTGACCTGTGAGATGTAACATGGTGTGAGAGCCACCATAAGTATTAGATTACATTTCCATGCGACCACGGTTCTAATGCTGACTCAGGCAATGAAAATCCAGTGGGTAACCTGGGACAAGTCATTTTCTCTCAGCCTCAGAGGAAAGCAAAGGGGAACCCCCTCTGAACAACTCTTGTCAGGAAAACCCCATAATAGGTAACCATAAGGTCACTTTAAGCTGGAAAACAATTAAAGGCACACCACCAGCATCACAACACTGACCACAACAGGGTTTATGGGGTCAAAGATGCATGAGGACTTTTTGATTAGCAGGGACTGTTATACCATATGTTATTATATCTACCCTTCTCTCTGAGTTTAGCTGCAATTTCTCACAATAGTTTTGTGCAGAATGAATATTCCTCACTGTATTGTGAGGAATATTCATTCTGCACAAAACTATTGTGAGAAATTGCAGCTAAACTCAGAGAGAAGAGC
Organism: Ctenosaura bakeri; assembly: GCA_948474755.1. Classification (NCBI taxonomy): domain Eukaryota; kingdom Metazoa; phylum Chordata; class Lepidosauria; order Squamata; family Iguanidae; genus Ctenosaura; species Ctenosaura bakeri. The sequence continues at coordinate 330,433 of CAOLHI010001627.1, read as the reverse complement.
AGGCATAATAAGAAGCCAATTCAAGACTAAATTAGCTGAATATATTTTTGTTACAATTATCTCCCTTGTAATGAAAGTACATTCAACTAGTGTGGTCTTGAACTGGCAATCACAATTCACTGACTTTACAAAACATCTGTTCCAACGAAGATGAAAACTGCTAGAACTAGTTTATTGATATGGATCTGCTTGCATTTAAAAAAAAAAACTCTCCTTCAGCGTGTGTCTATGAAGATTACTTCATAGTATTTCAAAATGTACCATAAGACTGCTCCAAGTTGTGGCCAGGCATACAATGCATGGAAAAACATAATGTATGATCTGGCTGAACATGGTTCCCTATGTAATTATGTATATAATCCTCATTATTTAATTGAAAAATGGGGTTATGCACCTGGCTCGCACATGATTCAATCCTGAGGTTTCCATAGGATGTTGAAAGTGGAATAATAGTGCTATAACAGTCTAGTATGGAATTGGCCTAAGGAGCAGCTCAAGACACAGAATTTACTTGCAGCTGACAAGACCAATTATCAGTATAGAAAAAGACGACTGAGATGCCTGCTTGTTCATTAACTCTGATCCTTGTGCCTTTAACAATAGTTTGATTTGAAAAGGCTGGAAGTTGACTGAAGTCCAGAAATCAAAGATTTGGCACCTTTTCATGCAATGGCATTATAACACTTTGATCTCATGTTGACTGCTGTGGCTCCATCCTATTGAATCTTGGGGTTTGTAGTTTGGGGAGGGAGTAGAGTTCTGTGAAAGAGAATTCAAAATATACCTTCTGAAACTGCAAATCCCAGAATCCTATAGGATGGAACCATGGCAGTTAATGGGGAATGATAGAGTTATATTTGTATAAAGTAGAAGGGCCCTTGATGTGTATTTAATGTTCTTTCCAGTCCTGATTGGCTTCCTCCACTATGGGGTCCAGATGTATGCTGACCCTTCATAAAGAAATGAAGGTGCAGGAAAAGCAACTGGAAAAATTGAGAAAAATCTATTTTGTTTGAGGGTTTTTTTTTCTTTTTTCTGAAGCCTTTCTTCCCTAGGAAAAATAAAAAATAAATGGGTTACAGGATATTTTCTTTTAGAACGATGAATAAAATGTTTAGATAAAGTGTACAGATATTTACTACTCCCAAATAATTTCTAAGAATGATGTAAGCAGAAGACTTTTATACTCCTAAATCATATCTAAAAATGATATGAGCAGAAGATTATAAAAGTACCAGATCATTAAACTTCCTGGTCTTGCTTTTCTTTTTTCTCAGTTCTTTTTATGGAAATGGATGCTTTATATGTCTGCTTGACACTATGGAGAACTAGTGGAGAGCAAGTAATTGTGGAACCAAGGGGCAATCCTTGCTCTATTGACACAACCAATAAAGCACAGGACACATCATTTCAGAGAAAATAAGGCCACAACTTTTATTAATTACAGCTGTACATAAGGCTGGCACTGCCCAACCCACCTGTTGGTCAATAAGCCAATACCTGGAATGACAGCTGTGGGATACCACATGGGAGGACACCACTGCATGGCTCCCCTGTCACTTGGGTGGCAATTATCCCTCCTGAGCTGGGTATGTCTCCAGTTGCCCGCCTCCCAAAAAGCCTCTATAAGTTGGACCTGTCAAGGACCAGTCCCACTTTCTGGATTCAAGTCCCATGCCAAACTGCTCAGAAAAGTTGAAACAATAAAATTGCATGCACTGCACCTTCCATAATTTCATGGACGATGGGTGGCCCAAAGCCCAAAGCCAGACTGAAGCCTGTTCACTAGGGAGCAGACTTACATACTCAGGTCCTTTCAGCACCCTGCCCCAATGCGCAATGGTAGCGGGATTGAGATGACAATTCTGCATGACACCATCGTGATCTCATGGCCACCCATCACAATCACAGAATAAATCATTGACGAGTTTCTCCCGGAACTACAATTGTGCAGTCCTCCTGCCTCCCTCCCGCACTTATGTGCCATGCAGAATGTCAGGAAGCTCAATGGCTGCGCTTCCTCCCCCAGCACAGCCCAGGAAAGTGCCAGGCTGTGCTGTGAAAGAAGAGGCACAGCCATTGCGCTTCCTCCTGTCCAGCAGCAGCCCAGGCAGAGGGGAGTGCTTCTGTCGCACTCCTGTCCCGGGAGAGGCTTTCCCCAGATCCCCACACAATGGGTTTGATAAAAGGTAAGATGTGGAAAGGGCCTCAGTTGCTGTACCTCAATAAAAACTTCCCTTATTAAGAACATTTCCGCACAACACTCTTATAGCGCGATGGTTCCACTTCCAACTTCCTATGGAATCCTGGGTTTGCAGTTCCGGGAGGGGCCGGCCAGCCCCTCCCGGAACTGCAAACCCGAGGATTCCATAGGAAGTTGGAAGTGGAATCATCTTGCTATAAGAGTGTTGTGCGGAAATAGCCTTAGTTTTCCCCAGCACCTGCCCAGCACACAATAGCTTCAGTAATACTGGCTGTCCACTCCTCCCTTTCACAGAGCCTGTGCAGGCTTCTGGGAAGGAAAAGGCTGCCCAATTCCTTCTTAGCCATGGCACTTTCTGCTTCGGGGTGCCTCCTGGCTGCAAACTCATTTCCTGGTAAGTCAGAAACCACAGTTTTCTCTGTTTTACTGTTTTACTAACGTTGATGGGTTCTTTTGCTGGGTGTTTGGGGGGGGGGTGCCTGCTTCTCAAACTGGCAAAACCAGAGAGATTTCTTATAGTTTGCACATTTCTAATAGTTCAGAAGCTTGTAGCAGTTCAGAAGCTTGTAGCAAAAAACAAAAAGGAAGAAAAAGTAAATTTAACTAGTAGTTATATTCTGAATGGATTGTACTTTTCATGTATCACACATTTTGTTTTACACCAAACCACATTTTATTGCCCTAAAGTAACAAAGATTCAAGATGTAAAGGCTACTAATATCACTGTTTTCTATTTTTCTGAAAATTTCTAAAAAAAATTCAGAAAAATGAAGTGGGGTTTTTTTCCTCTTTTTTGCCTGTGGCTTCAAAATTTCCAGAAACTTTATATCTCTGCTCTTGTAGATGTTTATCTAAAACCCTGTGGGGAAATAAACAGCTGGGGAAGGATTTTGGAAAGAACAGTCAGGAAAAGAAGTATTAGCACCTCTTTTCCATACATCCCCTCCACATTTCTCTGCTCAGAAATCACAGCCTCCTGTTTTCCAGTCACTCATCTGTTTATTTTACAAAGCCTACTTGCTAATGGTGAATGCATTCTCTCAGTACAGCCAAAATAGTATGATCCAATCATAAAAGGCTCGGATAAACCTTAGGTTTTTCAGAAACACCATCCATCCATCCATCCATCCATCCATCCATCCATCCATCCATCCATCTATCTATCTATCTATCTATCTATCTATCTATCTATCTATCTATCTATCTGTCTATCGCTTGAGGGCACATAAAGAGAGGGGGAACTAGCCCATTGGTAGCCACATAATGCTCCCTGGATGCTTGGGTGGAGGTCAAGAAAACTTGAGGATAAATGGAATGGATAGAATAGAATATTCTAGAAGGGGGCATGACTGGCTGGCTGCCTCCCTGACCAGCCATACCTCATTCTGTAACCTTGCCTTGCAGGTCTCATTTGTAATAACAATATAGTAATAACAGAGGGCCAAAATACCCTAGGAGCACCTGACCTGGTCTAATCTTGGAAGCTAAGCAAGGTCAGCCCTGATTAGTACTTAGACAGGAGACCGCTAACTGATACCGAGTGCTGTAGGCTATATTTCAGAGGAAGGAATTGGCAAAACCATCTGCACGTACTCCTTGCCTGCCAGTCCCTCCCAAAACTGAAAACCCCAGGATTCCATAGGATGTTGAAAGTGGAATCATAGCGCTATAACGGTCTAGTGCGGAAATGGCTTAAGAAAACCCTATGTAATGAATGGGGCCACTATAAGTCAACAGGTACCTTGAAGGAACACGTACACACAATAACAGTAGAATAGAGGACCAGCATGGTATAGTGGTTTGAGCATTGGACCATAACTCCAGAGACTAGATTCTGAATATCTGCTCAGCCATGGAAACCCACTGGGGGACCATGAGCAAGTTATGCTCTCAGCCTCAAAGGAATACAAAGGCAAACCCCTGCTGCACAAATCTTGCCAAGAAAATGTGATAAGGTCAACTCAAGGTTGCCATAAATTGGAAACGACTTGAAGGCACACAACAATAACAGTTAACAGACATTCCTTAAACTTGCACGCAGCATGCAGTTTATCCAACAAGCACATCTTTTTGTTCATCTGTATCATCCCTGGGAACCCTTCCTTCTGTCCTTCTCTTTTAAAACTCCCCTCTTTTCTAGCTTTTCTAGCTTCCTCTGCTTCTTTTCCTTTTTTTACTTTCTCCTAGGCTAAACCCCAGATCTGAGCACTTCACCTAAGGGAAATAATATGAGACAAACAGATAAAACTCCTCAGAACTTAATTTTCTCTTAGGAATAAAACAATGTCATGTGTTAGCAGTGAAACAAATTGTTTCAGAAATAATACCGTTGTGAATTACATTGTGGGTGCGGAAGGGAGAAGTCTGTGATAATTGTAACAAGACGGGATTTACTCATCACTCCCTCACTAGAAGAGTCCCTCTCAGCTTAGATGCTTGCAAAGGCATCAAATAGTGTACAGTAGAAGTGAGGAATGTGTTTTGGACTACAGCTCCCATAATCCCTTAGCATTGTGGGTTTTGGCTGAGCCTTCTGAGCCTTAATATGCAAAACATCTGGCAGGCCCAAGGTTCCCCGCCCATAATATCCAGTTCTAATGGCCTTCTTTTAGAGCCTTTGCCTCTGTTATTCCTCAGCTTCCCCTGAGTTTGGGTGTGGACACATCTTTCTGTCTGCATGAAACCACTCTCATTGCAACACCCAAAACCAAAGATGCAGAATTGCAGGCCATTTGGACTCCCAAAGCACCATGTTAATTTCCTCTGCATGATTATTGTTTAACCTCCCTTGTCTGATAAAGAAGCTAAAGGTAGAGCAATTTCTCATCTATGCCTTCTGGACTGCCTAATAAGAGTATCACCCATGTATATTTTGGATTTTGTCAACACAGTTACTCCTGAAATGATGGCCCTGTTGAGATTGTGCATCAACAGGCGTGGTTATCATTCTTTGACAGTTCTTTTTAAAAAAATCTTCCACTTTCTCTAAAGCAGGATGTTGTGCCAAAAGGGACTGTAAAAATCTTACTCAGGGACAGGGTGATGCCTACATATCCACTTGTGTTCCTATGGAATACAACAGTAAGAACCCACTCGGCATCCAGATCAAGGATATCATAAATGAGTAAGGAAACTTTCTTATTATCAAACTGGCCATATTCTTAAGTCTCAGATAAAAATGACTCAGGAATAGAATGGACCAAAGAGAACTTTGGAAAGGTACTGGAAGGACCAAGGCATTATAAGAGTTAAGATTCGACACTACTTAGGCCATTTCCACACTAGCTTGTTATAGCGTTATTATTCCACTTCTGACATCCTATAGAATCATGGGGTTTGCAGTTTAGGGAGGGGCCAGCCAGCCGGCCCCTCCCTATACTGCAAACCCCATGATTCCATAGGATGTTGGAAGTGGAATAATAGCACTATAACAGACTAGTGTAGAAATGGCCTCAGTCTTAAACCTTATCTGAATCAAGTCCCTAAACATGATTATGATGACAAAATTCAGCCATGGAAGATATTTAGCAATAGTAAAGGAGGGGACTCTGAGCATGTGCAGAATACACTTTCCTCACTACCAAGATACCGCTGCCAAACCCATAACATCTAGAGTTTAGGCAGCAAGAAATGTGGGATATAGTGCTACAAGAGGTATGTTAGACATCTGAAGCTTTTAACATTCACTTTGAGGCTCAGTGTTGGTAGACTCTTTGAGAATGGTAAGATGCCATTGTATTTCTGTGAGAGCAGCAATGTGAGCTGTTTTACTTTGCATTGCCGCAGCTCCAACCATTACAAAGACCTCACCCTGTGGAAACAAGAATAATTGACTTCATGAATCCCATCGACATCAGTGGGACTGCTTGTAAGAAACACAGCTAAGCAGTCTTTTAGTAAACTGAGATTGATTGATCACATCAAGTGAATGAAGATAGGTCTATTCATTAAAGGCCTGCAAGCCCATGACTAGGTTCAGTAGCAATAAAAAACATACTAGTGAAAACCAGCCACTTGCCAACATCAAGCAAGCCTGCTAACATCAGCAGCACCCAAAAGGAGTTGCTGGAAGTGCAGCTGCCCCTGGAGAAATCAGTGAGTCAGCATTCAGCAGACACACCCTGCTGATCCCATTCACAGCATGGAATTCATCACATCGCTCTGTGCCAAGCCTGCAGTGGTTCCAGACACAGTCAAACATGCCAACCAACAATTCACAGTGGCGGAAGTTGTATTTTGCCCATATTAAAACACCCAGTACAGGCAGGTAGAGTGCAACATTATGGTGTAGTTTACCAAAGTTATCTGCTGTTCCCATATGGGAGGAGAATTGGGTGTGTTGGAGGATAAATGCCAGCAACACCAGAGACACTAAATTAAGTTCTTCCTTGAAAGCATTGACTTAGAATCTGTGGTTTTAAAGGGCTCTTTTAGCCTATAAACTATTCCATCAACAATTCTTAACCTATGCTTCCTGCTGTGTTTTTGGTATTAAAAGAAAAATAGTTTTGGTATTAAGATTTTGCTCCCTTCTCTTTTTCCCCCGTAATTGATCCTAATTTGATGTAGACTTTGCTAAATAACATCTAACACTGGAATGTATTTAACACAGTTTATAAATATTGCTGCAAGATAATCTCCATTTACTATTAAATGGTTTCATTAGTGTGACATCTGCAAAAAGAGAGAGAGACATAGACAGAGAGAGACTGGTTCCTTGAATTATTGTAACCACTTCTGACAACTCTTGAATGAAATTAATTAATTAATGACTTGAAATCCCACCTTTCTCCCAAAATGGGACCCAAGCTGGCTTACAGTTTAAACAATGGATAATACAAAAGATTTTTTTAAAAATTTAAAATTAAATAAACAATTGTCTTTTTAAAATTAATGTAAAAGTTTAAAAAGAAGTTAAAATATAATCATGATTTTAAAATGCAACAAACCCCAATTAAAAGACTTTCATCACTAGCCAGTTAATAGTCAAAGCCCTGGATAAAAGAAAGTAAAGAAGGGACCCTCTGAGGCCATTTCTGCACAAGTCTGTTATAACGCGATGATTCCACTTTTAACCTCCTATGGAATCCTGGGGTTTGCAGTTTCGGGAGGGGCCAAGTGGCCCCTCCCAAAACTGCAAATCCCAGGATTCCATAGGAGGTTGAAAGTGGAATCATTGCGCTATAACAGACTCATGCGGAAATGGCCTGAGTCTCCCATGGGAGAGAAATTCCACAGAAGGCTCTCACCCATGTCCCCAGAAAATGTACCTGTGTTCATTGTGGGGCCAAGAGAAAGCCCCTACGAATCTTAAAACCTGGACAGAATCATATCAGGACATCTTTCACATAGCCTGGTCAAAAGCAGTTATCTCCACTGGACCTTATTATTGCTTTGGAGGGAATGGGGAGAGTTAAACAGTCCCAAAAAATTAATCTTCTGAGAGACCCTTTCTTCCTCCAGTGTCAGTCTTGGGATACCATCTTCATCCATTCATACATAATGACCAACCATAAATGCTTGGAATTTCAACAAAACAAATCCTAAAAGCACAACAGCAACCAATCAGGCCAGGCGAGCCAAGCAACAAACTTAGCCAGTGACCAGATGAACTTCTGCAACAAGGAGCCTACCATTGTCCCCAGATCCCACATTGTTACCAGCAGTTCTTATTTTAGTCTGCCAATCTATTCAGCTTCAAGTCCACATCCCTTTGCAAGACACATCTCACAGCAATATTTATCCAACTCTTTTCTAAGAAGTCAAAACAACAAGCATAGTGGAGCTCTACTAATTGCAAAGCTTTGGTTTCTGAAAGCAGTTATGATTGAAACTTGTTTTTCAGTGGTATGTTTTGGAGCCATGGGAAGTGTGTGTGTGTGTGTGTTGGTGTGTGTGTTTTCAAGACGCCTGTCAACTTAGGCGACCCCATTAATTTCATAGGTGTTTTCCTAAGCAAAGAATACTTAGAGGTGGTTTTATCAGTTCCTTCCTCTGAAATAAATGCACAGCACCTGATATGTGTTGGCAATCCCCCATCCAAGTACTAACCATGGCTGAACCTGCTTAGCTTTCAAGATCAGACAGCATCTGATGACTTTAGTATTTATGCCACTAGTCATAGGAGTTATTGGCATTTAACTTCTAGGCAAACATGAGTTAGAACTCAAGACTACCATCTAGAAGTTATCTCTTGTGTCTTGGATGCTTATTCCTCTCCCAATCTGAAAGAGATACAATTGGGCAATCATCAGAACAGAATGTCAGAGTTTATGGATGCTACTTTTGGGGGGATTATAATTTCCATAACCTCTCAGCCAACATGACCATGACAGCTCTCAGATTCCACCAGCCAGTACTGGATGGAATTGTAGCCCAAAAAATAAACTTTTATAAGCTGGAGACTTAGCCATAAACCATGCTACCAATCAGGCCATGTGTCTAAGACACTGAAGTCCAGTGCAAGGGGTGAGTCTACCCTATGGGATGCATGGAGGGAAGACATCACTTAACACTGATGTAGGGGCAGGAAATGCTACCGGCAAGGTGCTGATAAGAAACCCTCTTCCTGTATGAACCTATTATAATTCATTTTAATACCACAATTTGGTCGCTGATCATATCATGAACATAATTGTAGTGCTGTTGTTATTTTGTTGTCAAGCCAGCTTTCAACATATGGAGACACTGTAAATGATGGTATGCTTGGACTCCACGATCATCAACTGCCCTGCTCAGGTCTAGCAAAGGCTGGGCTGTGGCTTCTTTGATTGAATCAAGTCAGCTGTAGAGTTGTCTCCATCTTTTGCTACTGTCTTTTACTTCATCAAGCTTGATAATCTTTTTTTATGAGTCACATTAGTCTGATAACATCTCCAAAATACAATAGCCTCAGTTTAGCCATCTTCACTCCTAGTGAGAGTTCAGACTTGATTGGGTGTAAGTTCCATTAATTGTAGTTGGCCTGGGAAACAACAAAGTAATATCTATATGCTCAGAGAATCTCAAAACTTTGCAGGAAATAAACCTTCAGAGTGAAAATAAGGAAGAAAAAAAACACACAAAGTCTGGATTCCCTGTTGGCTATTTCCAACTAGAGTAGACCATTGATTCAATTTTTGAATGGTCGTGATTAGCATATAGGTAAATGCAATTGATTCAGTGGGTTTATTCTAAAGAATAACAAGAGAATGCCAACCAAAAGCTGATGGGAACTAAGAAAGCTCAGTAGCCAAAGAGGCACTAAGTGTTTTTCCCAAGGGAAGAGGAATGGGGTAGAGTGTGCTGGAAGAGAACATAACTGGTTGGTTGGAACACTGAACAAGAGAACTTCACACTGCAACATTTTGGTGCAGTATCACTTGTGATTTAATATTTATTGTCTTAGTTGACCTGAATTCATTATGGGTTACCTGACAACAAAAAGTTCTTAACTGTAATTTGAGACTCTAATCACTTCCATTTTCCAGACAGCAACAATATGTGCCAAAGAGCGTTTGTTTTCCATTAAAACTGACCCAGTAGCAACAAAGCTGATAGTTATGATGGTGCAAATCATTGTACAAAGTAGTTTGTGCCAGTTAGTCGGACCAGCAACCCATAAACAGACATACAGACAGGTCCCTCCCAAGATACAGTATTTGTTTGCAGAATGTAGAAAAGTTACTTTTATGACAGTACAGTTTCCAGGATCCACCAGCCAGCATAGTCAATGGCTGGGCACTTCTGAGAGTTCAAGTCCAAAAAAACTAAATTTCCTGTGATTTAATTTACAGGATTAATATACCCCCTTTCAGCCAGAAAGGCTTCCAAGGCATCTTCTGAGCTCCATAAAAAAAAATTTAAAAAAAAGACAGTCCTTGCCCTTTGCATTCATAATAGTTTTATGAATATACCAGTCAAGTCAAGTATGTGGATAGGAACAGCTATAGGTTGCCAATTTTATGATGAAAAAAAGAAGAAACTCATTTCCACTCTTGTGCCACACCCCACTCCAAAGGGTTGCCTGCGACAGATAGGCTATTGTGCTAGAATTGCAAGTGCAGAAGCTATTCCTACCATGAAGAAACAGGGAGAGTCAAAGTTTCATCTGACACGCTACTGGATTGTCCAGCAGCTTTCAAAGCCAAAGGAGCCTGCAGATTACAAAATAAACAAATAAAAAATAGGTGACAACCCTACATCTTTCCCATGCCTGTTCCCTGAGCAACTTAACTGTTCTTGACATGGTGCCACATCTGCAGCTGCAGCAATTCTTGCTTGCATAATTGCTAACATAGCAGAACATTTGCTTTAGCATAACCATCTGAATTGGTTCCTGACCAACACATACTGTGGCAATGTTCAGCATTCAGAGCTTGGGAAAAGGAGTGATAACTATCCTAGCTGGAGGATACTGGGAGCTGTAATCCCAAGGAGTGACTTTTCTGAGGTTTGTCCTTGCTCCCACCCCCCTGACTTGCTTGTAACTTTGCCAGCACATTGCCCCATAGAAGTAGGCATCAGGACTCTGGCTTCTGTACACTTAGGAAAGAATGCTCAGTGCTAGACTTGTATTTTTAAATCAGCTATTACAATATTTTAATAGTATTGTCTTGATCTGTGCTTCATCACATCTCAAGTTAATCATGGCCATAGAGACTTGCCATTCCTTTAGTCAATGAGACTCCCTGAGTGTTGAAACTGAAAGTCCCAGCAGCCCTTGTCAATGGCTGAAAGTGTGAGGAGATATAATCCAACAACAAATGGAGGGTAACCCAGGTACTGCCTCTACCCTAAGGGCTGATTCAGACCAGTGGTAAGTTCCTTCATGCAAACGTTGCTGCGTCTGTTTGCACATCCTAATGTTTTTTAATGCTATGCTTCCAGAACTGTTAAGAAGGGCAATTCTTACCCTTTTTAGTGCTGAGTGTTTATTTGCATGTAAATAGATAGGGGTTGGTATAATGCAGAGATGGGCAACTTCCAGATGTGTATGGACTGCAGCTCTGCAATTCACCTGTCTTACAGCTCAGCTAACTAAGGCCATTTCCTCACTAGAATGTTATAGTGCTATTATTCTAGTGCTATTATTCTCAAAGGCCCCTCTCTAAACTGCAAATCCCAGGATTCCATAGGATATTGAAAGCAGAATAATAGCACTATAACAGTCTAGCACAGAAATTACCTAAAGCTAATAGAACACCAAATACATCTGATGAGCCAGTGATTGGGCCATAGTTGCCAAGACATGGTATAACGACTGCTATACACAAGGTGAGTCTTCAGGCACCTTACAAACTCACCTGGCTTTCACAGACCATCACCTACTACACACACATGTATCCAGTTCTAACATAAGTGGCATATTAATACAAAGGAATTCCTGATCTCTTTGCTGTTCTCCACCACAGGCGCCTGTGCCCAGGCCTGGTAGAAGATATTTGGCTTCCTAAGGCCGAGAGCAAGACTGACCCTGCTTTGTGTCAACCATTCTGCATTCAAAATCTGGCTGGACTGGAAGCGAAGGGTGCTTTCAGATCAGTCTACAGAAGGATGAGTTCTCATGATATAGTTCTTTGAGATCTGCCCATTGTTGCCACTTCTACTCATTCGGTTCTTTTGATGGGGTTGTTTTCAGAGAGTTCTTGGATCTGCAATAGGTCTCCTCCAAAGGTGTTTAAAAAACAACAACTGGGGCATAGTTTGCTGATCTGGCCTCTGCTACTGTTTCAGTCTGCCTAATGGCCTTCCTGTGCCCTTTGAAAAGCTGCTTCTGGGCATTAGGGGAAGTGTGGTATGCACCAGAAACGTAGTGTGAAGTCAGGGGCGTAGCTACAGGGAAAGAAGAAATTAGTACATTGCTCCCAAGAATTCTGCCCTCACAAATTACATTTCCCTTCAGTCCCTAAATTTCTAGCATTGCACAGAGTGAGGCATTCATACCTAGAACTCTTATATTTGCTGTCCTGGCATTCCCTTTGTAATTTTGCCTGCCCCCTTTCTTTGGATGCCCAAACTGTATTTCTAAATGCTCAGCTAAAGTTTTTTTATTTCTGCAATGCTAGAAATTTCATTTGGAGGGGTGGAGTGTTTATTTGGGAGCGGGCAATGTCCTCATTTTGCCCCCACCCCATAGGGTTTGAAGCCCCACTCATCCATGGAAACCCACTGGGTAACCTTGGGCAAGTCACACTCTCTCCGCCTCAGAGGAAGGCAAAGGCAGACCCAACATCCTAGGCCTCCTGACCTCAGGAGAAGTTTTGCAGAAAGTATATGAACCTGTAGCAGGAGGAAGAGAGAGAGATTCCTTAATGTGAGAATGTTCACACTAGCACTGGATACAACAACCTGTAGAAATAGAGGAACAGACCACAAATGTAACCTGCAGGCCCAGTGTTTACATTTGCACCATCATGATGTATCCTAAGAGCATTCTCAGTCTTCCAAGTGCCAGATTTTATATAGACCAAATGGAAACATTCATGTTCAGGAAGGGTATATCAGCAGGCAAAAGACAAATCTAGGGCCAAAATACAGCTGGCCTTCCACATTCACTAGGGTTAGAGATGCAGGATCCTCTCAAAAGTGAAAAAATCACAAATATCAAAATGTGTGTGTGTTTGTCCGTGGGAAGGAAGCCAGGGCATACTGGGGGGAAAGGGCACTCAGGATCCAAAATGGATGAGGAAAGGAAGAAGGAAAGGGGATATTGTATTGTATTGTATTGTATTTATATGCCACCTTTTCTCCCTGTGTGGGACCCAAAGTGGTTTCCAAAAATAAGTTAAGAACATTAAAAACAAATAACATTATCAAAATGCCTTTTTAAAAAACAGCTTAATGAATAAACAAAAAGCTACCCTACTCACTCATGAAAAGCCTGTTTGAAAAGAAATGTTTTCGTCTGCCAGAAAAAGGAAAACAGGGGCACGGCTAGCCTCCTGTGGAAGGGCGTCCCACAGGGTGGGAGCAGCCACTGAGAAGGCTCTCTCCCAACGTCCTCACCAGGCAAGCCTGAGATGGTAGTGGGACCAAGAGAAAGACTTCCCCTGCAGATCTTAGGACTTTGGCAGGTTCATATAGGTGGTCATATACTTCCTCTGTCTCACCTATCTCTTCCTAGGGTGTGTGGCAGCACCAGAAGAGGGTTTGTGGTGCTGAGAAATTATGCTGTGATCCCTCCTTAGCTGGCTAAGCAGCAGCTGTTGGAGGAAGAGGAGGACCAGGGATGGGTTTTTAAAGGGCTGGATGGCCTGACTGGAGCCACTGAAAGAGAAGGTTCCTCCAAAAAAGAAGCACCTGAGGTTTGTGGGGGGCAGGAGTTGAAGTAACTTGCAAATAATCGAATCCATGAAAGTCAAGCCCACAAATGTGGAGGACCAACTGTATCTTTGTGAGGACTGAGCTTGTACAAAGGGCATGGACTACTGACTAATGCTGGTGGGAGCAGAGCAAAGGAGAGAAGAAAATGAAATGGATATTGCATCATTCCAAACTGTAACATATTGTCTCCCTGACAATATTGTCTCCCTCTCTCGCACACACACTTGCTACAAAGAAAGCAAGAGGAATGGGGAGAGGCACAGTTTTCTAACTGGTGGCTCTAATGCAGAGAAAATGTCACCATCCCATGCACAAAAGGGAGGTATCAGGAGGTTTGGGGGAACACCAACATTTGCAGAAAGTGCAAAAATATTGTGAGAAAAATCTCCAACGTGGGCATTGCAAAAGCACTCTATGAGAGTGCTAAATGAGCACAGAATGCTGACTGGCTTGGAAAAGAAAGAAAAATAAACTGAGCACAAATGGACTGTGATGTCATCTGGACCTTCCATAAAATTCTTTGCATGGGGTGCAGCAGCCTCAGTAAAAACCCTTATCTGGAAGGTACCCAGAACTGGTCATTTCAGCCCATGTTAAATGGTTCATTGAAGCAACAGCACACAGATAGCATCATAGTAATGCAGTGACAAAAGGAATCTAAGCCTTTCACAGCATTTAGCTGGTATGTATTCTCTGATTCAGAAACCACTGGAGATCAGTGATGTAGCAGAACCTGGGTATGCAGGGTCAACGTGCCCAAACTTTTTGACAAGTGGCATCAATGTCATCATCTTCCACTACCACCTCTGTTCTTTGAGTGTATCTGCCATTTATGCAGTAGCTTGAAGAAGAAATTAATTTTTTCCAGCAATTATATACAATTTCAAGCTATCTTTGCTATCGTAAAATTTTTGGGGGGGGGGGCATTGTGGATTGGCAATCAAACCCCTTTACGCTTACAAAATACCTGCTCCTTGCAGAATGGAAAACCTCTAGAACTGGTTTGTTGGGTTGGATCAGCATTCTTTTACTTTTCTTAGGACATGTCTGTGAGGACTGTTAGTGCCTATTATTTACAATTAGACCACTGCCAGGGTTCACGGTGGGATGCAAAGGTGTAAGAAGGAGCAGATGAGCAATACAGGGAGTCCAAGTTTGAAGAACAGTGATGTGTGCTTCGATCTCCCTCAGGGTTTGGAAGTTAGGATTGGCATCCATCAAGAGATGAAAAGAAGACAGTCAGGAACTCCAAGATCCAGCGTAGGAAGTAGAAAGAGCAACGTTTAAATCAGGGCTGGGCAACCTTTGCCTCTCCCAGAGGTTTTAGACCAAAAAAAAAAAAAAATCACACAGCCCTTTACCATTGTTCATGCTGGGCCTTTGGGGAGCTGAAGCCCAAAATACCTGGAGGGACAAAGTGTACTCAGCCCTGATTTAAACATTCCACAGAATCATTGAATCAGAGGAAGAGACTGCAAGACTCATCTAGTCCAACCCCCTGCCAGGCTGGCATACACAATTAAAGCACTTTCGCTTAAAGACTTCCAAATAAAGGAAAGTCTACGATCCTCCAAGTTCTTACTGTAAAGAAGTTATTCTTAAAGTTCTGTTGGGATCTCTCTTCTTGTGATCTAAATGCATTGCTCTGGAGTGACAAAAACCTAATTTGCTTCATTTTCTACATGGCATCCTTTCAGATATTTTAAGATGACTATCGTGTCACCTCTCAGTCGTCTCTTCTCCAAGCAAAACATACCCAGCTCCCTCAGTCTTTCTTCATAAGGCTCGGTTTCTAGACCTTTGATCACTGTGCCTTGTCCATATCGTTCTTGAATTGTGCTGCCCAGAGCTGGACACAGTATTCCAGGTATGGTACACACAAATATACAGAGCAAAGTGGGAGGAGGACACACGCAGGAGCACATGCACAGATGCACACACACATAGCATAATAAGTATATACAAATAATGCATACCTCCCTCACAGAGAGAGAGAGAGAGAGAGAGATGCACAGGGAATGCTACCTGCCTTAAGGTCAACTCCAACTTCTGGCTATCCTGTCCCAGCTTTTTCTGAGCAAGATTTCTTCAGAGGTTTGTCATTGCCTTCCTCTGGGCATGTGCTCCTCTCTGGGCCTCAGAGAGAGAGAGAGAGACAAAGAGAGAGACTTGCCCAAGGTCACCCAGGAATTTCCATGGCTGAGCAGGGATCCAAACCCTGGTCTCCCATGCTCCTCCTCCAACACTCAGCCCCCTGCACGTTTTTTGGCTCCAATACTAAATACCACAATGAATTTCCAGCAGAAGCCAATGCATTAAACATCCCCATTGTTTGTGGCTGCTTTATCCTGCTTTGGCACAAGTTTGGTCCAGATACCTGCTATTTCCCTTTCATGATTCAAAGGTAGCTTCAGGAAATAAATAGAATTGTAGGGGGGAGGCAAAAATAAAGTGAGCAAAGAAGGGTTAAAATAGACTAAGGTGGGAGGGAAGACAGAAAAGTCCTGGCTCCCCTATTGCAATCTCCCCAAAACAAAAACAAGTCTATGACACACGTGGTATTTCGGGTGGGCGGGCGGGTGAGGCAAGTGTTTATATGTCCCTGCGGTCTCCCTAGCCCCTCCTAGATTCATCCCCTTATCGCGACAAGCCCTCTCAAAGGCCTTCCGTCTTTAACTCCATGGCCATTTCCGCACCGGCCTGTTATAGCGCTATTATTCCACTTCCAACATCCTATGGAAACCTGGGCTTGGCCGGCCGGCCGGGCCCTCCCTAAACTGCAAACCCCAGGATTCCATAGGATGTTGAAAGCGGAATAATAGCGCTATAAGAGGCTGGTGCCGAAACGGCCCATGCTGGCAAACCAGGTGCTCCTTCGTGGCGCAGAGAAACAATGCAACGGCCGACTCCTCGGAGGGGAGGGATGAAGAAGGAGCCTGCGAGAAGCCAAGGAGAGAGACCCCTGAAATGAAGAAAGAGATCCCGCAGCATCCCCTTTGTATGGGAACGGGGAGGGAAGGCTGGAGAGAGCGGGAGGCGGAGGAGGAGGAGAGCCCGGCGAAGGAGCCCCGCCGCCTTCAAAGTCTCCCTTCGGAGTCTCCGGTGGGACTGGAAAGCGAGCGAATGAGCGGCGGCGCCTGCGCTTCTTTTCTACGGGGAAAGAAAAAGGGGACCTTTGTCCCCCCAGCCGAGGCAGCGAAGGCACAAAAGGGGGTGGAAGGAAGCAAGAGCACCTGATCGCCAGAGTGGAGGGTCCCCGATCTCAGAGCGGCGGCGGCGGGCGGGGAGGAGGAAACCTTTGTGCAGTCAGTTTCTGGACCGGGGGGCGGGGGGGGCAGGGCACGGCGAGGTTGCCCCCATTGATTTATTTGGAGCCATAATCCAAACGCAGGCGGAGGAAATATGCAAATAGCCCTCCGGCTCCCTAGCGTCGTCAGGAAGGGCAGGGGAGGTGGGAGCGCTCCGAGCGAGTGGCATCTCCCCCCTTTCTCCCCCTCCCCCCGTTATTAATTATTTCGGATCTCATTAAACTCCCCGATGCATCGGCTCGCTTTGCCGGAGCAACAACTTTCAAGAAGAAATCAATGTTGGCGCTTGCTTTTTTTTTTCTCCCAACACAAACACACACACACGCTTCCTCCAAGGCCATTTCTGGACTCGACTGTTATAGAGGTATGATTCCCCTTTCAACAGCCTATGGAAATCTGGGGTTTGCAGTTTATGGAAGGACCCCACCCCTAACCTGCAAATCCCAGGATTCCATAGGATGTCGAAAGCGAAATCATACCGCTATAATAGTCTAGTGCGGAGCTGCGGCTGTGCAGTTAGGCAGCGACGGCAGTTTTCCCCTCTCCATCCGCCCCCCCAGGCACCCCGTGGATCGGAAGGCATGGGGGGGCTCCCGGTGGTTATTGTTTCCCCTCGCCCACCGCCGAGAGGTGGGATGGGAGGGCAGGAGGAGGGAGGGCTAATTATATTAAAAGCCAGCTTCGAGTTCTTCAAGATTGCAAGCCAGGGACAGAAGCGAGAGAGGTCATTTCCGCACTAGACTGCTATAGTGCTATTATTCCACTTTCAACATCCTCCAAAGCCCCTCCCTAAACTGCAAACCCCAGGATTCCATAGGATGTTGAAATTGGAATAATAGCACTATAGCAGTCTAGTGCAGAAATGACCAGAGAGAGAGAGAGAGAGAGAGAGCGCGAACTCCGCCCCCAAGAAGAATGGAGCTCCAGGCAGCCCAGGGCTCCGGACCGGGTCGCGCAGCGAGATGTAAGCGATGATGGATGGCTGATGTGCCCTGCTGGAAATAAATTTAATCCCGGAGCTGAGGAGGAGGGAAACACATTCCTCCACCCCGCCCCACACATGCACACACTGGCCCCGCGCTCTGGGGGTCGCCTCCTCTCCCTCCTTCCCCACGCTGCGCGCGTCCGGGGCTGGATACATTTGCGACTCCAGCGGGTCCGTGCGCGCTTTGCGCCCATGATGCAAACAAGGCGCGACTCCGGATCCACGCCGCCGCCGCCGATCTCGCTATGAAAATATTTTCACTCCTCGGAGGAAGCGCCGCTCGAACGGAAGTCACTTCCCCTCAAAGAAACTTCCCCTGAGCCACTCTCCCCTCTCCCTCCGTTTCTTTCTTTCTTTCTTCTCGGTAAACTGGCGAGAGGGAACGGGGGAAAGTTTATTTTTCCGCGCCACTGGAAGCTGCTGCAAGCCGACGCGCTCTCGGGTCAGGGAGGGCGCCCGCGCCGCCGAAGGCCCTTACTGCGGAGTAAACGCGGGCAGAGAGGCGGATCGGGGCCAAGACGCCGGAGGGGGCCTTCTCTCCCCGGGGAGAAGCGACTGTGGGTCGAAGCCAGGGAGGCTGAGGGCGGGGGGTAGTTTGCAGGAGGGCTGAGCTGCTAAGCTGCGCGGAATTGCTTCCCCACCCGTTTAGAAAGAGGGCTGCCATCTCTGGTCATTTCCGCACTAGACTGTTATAGTGCAATTATTCCACTTTCAACTTTAGGGAGGGGCTGCCCTCCCTAAACTGCAAACCCCAGGATTCCATAGGATGTTGAAAGTGGAATAATAGCTCTACGAGAGTCTAGTGCGGAAATGACCTCTGTGTCGAGACTGTCCCCTCCCTGATCCCGAGGGAGAAAGGGGCTCGATCCGTCTCTCCTTGAAACGCGCCCACGTTGCCAAGACGTATCAAAGATACAACGGTGTGACCCCCCGGCAGACCTCCACGGCTTCCCCATTAGGATTTCCGGGCGGAAGGAGCCGCGTTGGTCCTTCTCAGCCCCAGCCATCAGGAAGAGCTTTCAAAGCCTCCCTGCCTTTCTTGTGGCCTGAGGTTCCGCGGGCTACCTGCCCGCCTGGACAGCGAATGGCGTGGGGGGGGCGATGGAGCCGCAGCCCGCAAACTCTTATGCCCAAGAAAACTTGCCAGCCTTTCGGGGGCCACCACGCTCTTCGTCATCGCTGCCCCCACACAAAAGGCATCCATCCGAGCGGATCTGGAAGCAAAGGGACGTGAGTCCAGATGTCTCCCCGAAGCTCCCTGGATCCCCTGATCCTTTCCAACCCTTCCCCTCCACGCGTACACAGACACGTACAGGAACACACACATACTAGTTTGCTGTCTGGAGATAAAAATCGGACTTCCAAATTGGGCTTCCAAATCCACGCGCGCCGCCCCCAGCCTCCTCCAGAACGGGGGGGGGGACGAATCAAATGGGTAATATTGGTGGGGGGCGGAGTTGCATCTTCCAAGGCTTACCCACACACATTTTCTTCCCTCCTCTTCCTTCTCCCACCCTCACCGCGGAGTTCGCGTGGGCTTCTCTCCAAACATAGGAAAGGAGCATCGGGGGCCGTCCTGAGCATCCCGGCCGCCTCCTCCTCCCAGATTATGTTGAGCATCCTCAGCTAAAGGGGTTCCTCGAGCTTCCCTCCGAGACTAAACAACGGGGTCTTTCGGGTCAACCTCCCCTCTCCCGCCGTCGCCGCCCCCGCCCCCGCTCCAATCCTTCGCTGCGGAAAGCTACTTCTTGCCATAGACCCTGAAACAGGGGGAGGGACTCAAGCCCCCCCCAAGACCAAGCTGGAAACGGTTAACCCCCCCCAAAAAAATGACCACGTAAAATCGGACCACGAAGAGCCCTGCGCCGGCTGCACCCCCTCGGAGGACCGTCGGTCAAAAGGGTTCCGATCGTCGCCGGCGTCAGCCGAAGAAGGAGGCGGATTGTTTCGATGCCACCTCTTCCGTTTTCATTGTAAAAACGTACCGCCAAGTACAGTAATCGGAACTGATCACGACCTGCCTGCCGTGGCAGAGCCCACCCATTCCTGCCCACCCACCCAGGACCATTAAAAAAGAGCTCCTTCCTGAGCCTCCCCGCTCTTCTCGATCTCCGCCCCGGAGCCACTCAGGGCAGCCCAGAGGGATCCCTTCGGCCAACTCCGCTCCGAAGGCGGAAACTGGCAGCCCGGGAGGCGGCGGCGGCTGTAGCACAACCCAGCCTCCAAAGCCATTTCCGCACTACGGTGTTATAGCGCTATGATTCCACTTTCAACATCCTATGGAATCCTGGGGTTTGCAGTTTCGGGAGGGGCCGGCGGCCCCTCCCGAAACTGCAAACCCCAGGATTCCATAGGATGTTGAAAGTGGAATCATAGCGCTATAACACCGTAGTGCGGAAATGGCCCAAGTCAGGCAGCCCGAAGAAGAGCCGCTGCCTAATCAGAGCCAGAAAGAAGAACCCCGAAGGAGGAGCAAGGGGCACCCCGAAAGCCAGCCGCCGCGCTTCCTGGTTCGCCCTCCGTCCGCTTCCCCGAGCACCGCTTCCCTCCCCGCCCTCGGGCGCAAAAGTAGGCTTTTAAAGGTTAAGGGACCGGCCGAGGGGGCGGGAGAGAAGAAGCCGATCCGCCCGCCTCCAGACCCGCGGGCAAATCCCCCGCTCCGCCATGCCGTCGGGGATTAGCCGGCTGGTTGCGTGCCTGGGTGCGTGTGTGTGCGTGTGTGTTGCAGCCCGCAAGACCGAGCGATCCCCAGGAAAGCCACCCTGCCCGCCTCGAAAGCCAATCCGACGGCTTCCAGGAGCCGGGTGCACCTGTCGGGGCGCCTTTTCCGCCCGACGTTGCCCTTCCATGACACACACACACCCCTCCCCGAGCCTTCGGTCCGTCAAGTCGAGAGATCTCCCCCTCCTCCTCCTCCCCCCACCCCACTTTTTCCAGAAGCGAAAAGCAAGCGCCCGTTCCTGGCAGCGCGATCTTGGCATGCCCACTTTTTCTACAGCCGGGGGGCGGCGGCGGCACCGAGGAGGGGGATATTGCACGGTCGGCGAAAGCCATCGCCGGACTTCCTGCGCTTGATGGAAAGCAGCCATCCGCGAAGCAGAGGCGTGCATCTCACCCAGGTCTCGGTCCCTTTCTCTCTCTCTCTCTCTCTCTCGCCAGCAATACATTCACAGTCGCGGCTCATATGCCCCGATTGTCCTGCCAAGAAAAGATCCGTACCGTCCCTCCGTCCAGAAACACTGGAAGGAGGAGATATATATATATATATATATATATATATATATATATATATATCCCAACCCACTGACTCCCTTTCCCCCCCACTTCGAAATCAATACATGCACAGAGAGAAGAGACCATTTCCGCACTAGACTGTTAATAGCACTATGATTCCACTTTCAACATCCTATGGAATCCTGGGGTTTGCAGTTTCGGGAGGGGCCGGCCTCTATAGAGTTGGAAGGGACCTCAAAGGACATCCGGCCGGCCCCTCCCGGAACTGCAAACCCCAGGATTCCATAGGATGTTGAAAGTGGAATCATAGCGCTATAACACCCTAGTGCGGAAACGGCCAGAGAGACGGCGCTCGGAGTATTTGCAAAAGCAAAACTCCCAAACGGGCAACACCGATCTGCGGTCTCAGCCGGATCCCGCCCGGCGTCCCCCGTCCCCCTTCCCCTCCTCGATCTTTCTTTCTTTCTGGGCCGGACCCGGCGGCGGAAGCCCGACCCCGACCCGGGGAGCCGTCCCCGCCTTGCCCTTTTCCGAGAGACCCCCGGGCAGCGGCGGCGGCGGCGGCAGCCCCTAGAGCTCGCCAGCAGCGCCGGCGCCTTTCCTCCCGGCAGAGCCCGGAACTCCCTTTCGGCACCGGCCGTCCATTAGGCGAGACGCGAACCTCACAACGTGCTCCTCTTAATTGCCCAGCGGAGAGACACTTGTGTGTGTGTGTGTGTGTTTGTAACACACACACACACAGCAAGAGGAAAAAAATCAAATCAGGAGGCGATCAGAAAGGGAGGCGAAGGGAAGGGAGGGGAGCCCGGAGACGCCAACTTCAGCCGGGCGGCGCGCATCGGAAAGGCGCCCTTTTTCATATTGAAACCACGCGGAATATGTACATTTTTGATTCCTACTTACGCTTTCAGGGGGTTGTGAATGACAGTCGCCATTTTGCTACAATGTAACAGAATATTGTGCCTCGGAGTTCTAAAGGTTCGCTCAGGGGAAGCGGCCGGCCAATCCGGAGAGGGGATACCGGCCCGCCGTCCAATCCGAGGGCGGCGGGAGGAGCCAGGGTGCTGCTAGTTTATTAGGGGAGCTGTCAAAGCCCAGAGGTCACTCCCTTTCTGGGCGACTGTTCGGCGAGCGGGTCTTAAAGGGGCCGGCCGCGCTCGGAAGTGGGTCGAAGGAGTCCGTGGCGGCGCAGAGACTTTTTTTGTAGTACGTGGGGACCGATGCCTCTGCTTTCCAACGAAGCGAAGGTAGAAACCGGCTGTGGCCGGGAAAGCAGACTTCTGTTTCCGCACTAGGCTGTTAGAGCGCGATGATTCCACTTTCAACCTCCTCTGGAATCCTGGGGTTTGCAGTTCCGGAGGGGCCGTCCGGCCCCTCCCGGAACTGCAAACCCCAGGATTCCAGAGGAGGTTGAAAGTGGAATCATCGCGCTCTAACAGCCTAGTGCGGAAACGACCCTCGTTCCTTGTCTATTTCCACCGCCGCGGCTGCTTTTCGCCTCCCAAACGGCGGATCTTTCGTCCCTACCTTTTCGGCAGGAACCACAATTAATGACACACGCACGGACCCCCCGCTCAAGCCATGTGGGCTCATTTCTTTGCATTAAAAATAAAGTTCCGCTTTGATCCTCGCCGTCTTTCCTTTCCAACCACTTTCCCCCTTTGGGTTCCTTGGAACTGTTGCAAGGATCGCCGTGACACCCTGCCCTGCCCTGCCCTTCCCTTCCCCCTCGGCCAGGAATGTCTCCCCGCGTCCGCCATCCCAGAGCTTCTGCAGCCAGTGCGCTCGTTACATAACGCGCGGTGGCCCAACCGACCGCCTGTTTGTTTCACTCAACGGAACTTTTTAAGAATTGATCCCCACACCCCGTCCAGGATCGTCTGGTTTAGCGTGCTGAGACCTGACCTCTGTGATCTCTTGGCATGAGAAATGGGAGGGGGAAGGGGAGGGGGAGGAGGAGCGTTGCCAACTTTGTCATTAAAAAAAAAAAGACGACCTAAGTGCTCCGCGGTAGCAAAGTAACTTCTTGGAGAGACGATTGCAATGCAAAGGAGTGGAGACACCGCTCTGGCACTTCTGGCAAAGACTCTGAACTCCAAGATGTCTGGGTTTACCTGTAGCTAATTATATGAGTCTGCAAAGGAATTGCCCAGAGGAGGAAACCAAAGATTTTTGATGTGCTTAATGAAGGCTGCAGTCACACTCCCTCTGAAAGCACACTTGGCCTGCCATCCTATGCAGCATTTACTTGGGAGTAGGTCTCACTATAGACATACAATGCAGATGCGCACTGCTTCCTATGTAAAGGATAAGCCCCATGGAACATAATGGGGTTTACTTCTGAGTAAACCAACACATACCTTAAGTACCTTCACTTGGAGTGTAGTGGAGTCTCCTTCCTTGGAGGTTTTTAAGCAGAGGCTGGATGGCCATCTGTCGGGATTGCTTTGAGGGTGTTCCTGCATGGCAGGGGGTTGGACTGGATGGCCTGTGTGGTCTCTTCCAGCTCTAGATTTCTTTTCTTTTTTTTATAATAATTTTTTATTGATTATATAACTGGAAAACAAAAGCAAAAAATTAAACACCATGTGTTATACATAATAGTGGGGGGAAAGAAAAAAAAATTTTTTTCCCTTTAAACAACATAAACTTACATTATTTTTTTTTCTCTTTTGCACTTGAAATCATAACCTTATTCAGCTTATTCCATATCATACAGCTTATACATTATTGTTACCTATCTTTAATTCTTATTTTCATTATATTCATTTTTAATATTATAGTTTCATTCTTAATTCTATATTTTCGGCTTCCATTTAACCTATTACTATTATTAATTATAATCTTATTACTTCAAAGCCAGTTAACTTTTAACTTTTTTTTTCCTTCTAAAAATTAAACATTACATATCCAATTTCATCAATAGATCACAAGTTTAACACACACGCGTAATATAAAATAAATAAATAAATAAATAAATAAAATAAAAAAAATAAAAAATACAAAACAAAACCAAACAATATATATATATATATATATATACCCACCCCCCAGAGCCAACTTTTTATTTAATCCACTTTCCAAAATTGCCAAAATTCTTGTAATAGGGTAGCTTTACCATCTCTTATCAAAGCTTTTTCCAGCTCTAGATTTCTATGATTCTATGATTCTATGATTCACTTAAGCACAAGTCCTGTGGAACTCAGGACGGCTCCATTAAGAGTAGACATTTACCACAGACACAGACAACTTCCTTGCATACCAAATCAACCCATCTGTCCATCTAGTGGTATTGCCAGTAATGGTCTAAGACACGAGCGGGCAACTGCCTTCCAGGGTCTCAGTGGTGCCTAGTGCCTTCCATGTCAGTGGGATGGTGAATCTGCTCTAGTTTTTAGTTTGAACTTTGAAGGAGCTACTCAAGATGCTGGACCCCATCCCAAAAACAGGTTGGCTCCTTAAATGTTCCAGCTAAAACCCAGGGCAGATTCACAGCACCACCCACCTGAAAGCTGCTACTGAAGGGTCTCTCTCATTCCTTGTTGTTGTTATGTGCCTTCAAGTTGCTTCCACCTTATGGCAACTCTAACACGAATCTATCATGGGGTCTTCTGGGGCTGAGAGTATGTGATGCACCCATGGTCACCTGGTGGGTTTTCATGACTGAGCAGGGAATAGAACCTATTCCTCAATGCTCAAATCACTACACCATTACACCATTCTGGTTGGCAATTGAACCTGGGACTTATACCACAGAACTGCAATGCTGACAGATTTAAATACTACCTCTTACACAGGATGTAATTTATAGCTGTCTTGACTATTAATAGTAGCCACTGGTAGCATTGTCTTCCATGAAAAGGGATGGAGTCTATGAGTAGGCGTCTTGGAACTCAGTTGGGGCTCAGCTTCTACTGAAACAAGTTGCTTGTTCTGTGACTTGCTTACAGCAAGGATCTGAAAATCTATCAGTTTACTTCTCATGGCATTTCAGAATCCCACAAGCATTCTTGTCCCACCTCTTTCAAGCTGGAAGACCTTTTCTTGCTCTCTCCACATGGAAAGGTGTGTGCATACTGGTACACAAGTTTGCATTTATTTGTACATTCCCCCCCCCTGCTATGCACACACTGAAACATTCGTGCCTCTTTTTCAAACACATGGACTTTTTTTAGTCATCCACAGTTCCCCCACACACTTGTGTGCATTTTCCCCCCTCTGAAATACATTGCAAGGTTTAGAAATGTACAGAATTCCAAGGCAAGATGTGTTTCATCCTGTTGCCAGGTTTGGGAGGTGTGAAACAAGCATTTTCAAAAGGAAAATCAAACCCAACAAATTTATTTCCAGCCTTAGCTTGGCACTGAGTAATAAGTTATAGACATGGTTGTAGCTATGGAAGGAGCAGACAAATGAGGGCATTGCCCCTTAAATAATAATTCTGTCCACACAAAAAATTCCCTTCAGTCCCCAAGTTTCTAGCACTGCAGAGACTGAGAGTTTCTGAAAATCGTTCACACCTAGAGCTCTCATATTTGCTGTGTTCACATTTCCTTCCCAACTTTGTCTGCCTCTTTTTTTGTTTGCCTACACCATATTTCTATTCAACTGAAGTTTGAAGTTAGTGCAATGCTGGAAAATTGGGGGACACAACATTTTATCTGGGGGCTGAATTCTTATTTGGCAAAGCAATGCCCTCAACCTCCCCACCCACAGTTACACCCTTGACTGTGTTTCTTGTCATTTGGTGGGTGTGGAGTTATTCTACATTCATGAGGGATGACTGACAGCCCAAGTAGGCCTGGGCAGTGCCCCATGTGAGTTTTGTTTACCTTAGGACTAGTGACAGCTCATAACCCAACTTCTGCAAATGATGCCTCTGCCAATTAGTGAGCAAGCTTTCTGGTTGTCCAGAACTTTTCATCAGGTCACTCTGTACAAAGAATTAAGAGATGAGAGAAGAAATAGAAAAGTTATTTTAAACAAAAGAAGCAAGATGTAGCAGTCATGAGGTTTGCAGACAAACTCATCTCCGAAGTGGAAGTTGTACAAGACTTTTATAGAACTCAAAAGTTTGCACATGGTTGTATCATTTTACCTGGTATTAATAAGGGTATTGTCTATCTGCGAGTTCTATTTTTATGCACAAACATTTTTATGCAAAACCTTTGAGGTTTGGCTTTACCTATTACTGAGGTCCCTACTAGATTTGTTGTTATTGTTGCCGCCATCATCATCATCATCATCATCATCATCCTCCTCCTCCTCCACCTTCTTCCCAGCTCAGGATGCAAAGCAGCTTACAACAGTTAAACATAGCTAAAAATTTACAACATACTGAAGTTAGCAATGTAATTAAACTGTGAAAAAAGTAAAACCAGTTAAAAACAGATCATTCAGAAGAGAGGTTTCTGTTCCATTGTGATGCCTGTTCTTTGCAAAGGGGTAGAAAGCCTGGCCTTGCTTGCTCTGTGTTAAGAGACAGCCATTTCAGCCATGACCTCAATGCAAAGTGCAAGGTAATGTTGATACAAGGCATCTGTAAAGCATATCTCACCTACAACTTGCAACGCACATCTGGCCTGCATTGTCACCACAGGGAAGCTTGTCTTGAAGGTGTGGTGTGGTTTGACGTTCCTGAACTGAGCGTTTTATTGTCTGAAGAAGGCCAACTTTCCTCGCTTCAAACCACTGCATTGCAAAGATGGACAGGGAGAGAAACCCCACAAATCCAACATCCCAGATTAAACCTTTATCAAAAGGCAAACTGGGCCAATTTGGTCCGTTGTACTTTACACAGTTGTGCAAATACACCCATGATAGTGTTTAAATGAGGATTAAATGGAAAACTGAAAACAACATAGGCAAGATTGCTATTTGCAATTATGCAGTTTGCTTGAACAGAGGGGTGGGAGTGCTAAAGAGTTTGGGAAAATAAGGTCACACTCTTACACCTAGGAATAAGCCCTAGTGCACGCAATGGCAGTAACTTCTGAGCAGGCATTTATAGGACTGTGTTGTAATGGAAACAAAATCACACAGTACTGCTGCTACCCACAAAGTGTGGGATGATCTTGCAATCAAGTTTAATCAGAAAGAGAAAAAACAAGGCACAGTAAATGAGATGTCACCTATGCATACCATCCAAAGATGATCAGCTTGTAAAGTAACACTGCCTTGTGCATCAACAACTGTCTTGCACTGCCAGCTCTTACATACGCTTATTCAGAACTGTCCAGTGGGGCTTATTCCCAGACAATATGCGCAGGATAGGACTGTAGCATCAGCATTCTGGTTTGGAGAAAGAATTTTGTCTGTCTATCCGTCTTTTCTGCATGCCAACTGCAAGAAATCTGCACCAGTGTGGAGTAAATTATTCTAAGAGGAAAGTTGCAATTACATTGAATCCAGAAGACACCTGTCAGACAAAAGGGCTCCTCTCATCACTGAGAGACTTTTATCCAGCAAAGACAGCCAAACAGACACGGAGTCCACATTTGCCAAGTCTTCCTAAAGTTCCCTGTGCCCCTCCAAAGCACCAGAAGACCTTCAGAATAGTGGGGGAGATAATTTTGAGGCTGTACAGGGCAGAAGAGGGTCTTCTCAGTGGCTGTTCCTAAGCTCTGGAACTTCTTTCCTAGGGAAGCTAGAATTGCTCCCTTCTTGATGTCGGTCATTTCCGCACTAGCCTGTTATAGCGTGATGATTCCACTTTCAACCTCCTCTGGAATCCTGGGGTTTGCAGTTTTGGGAGGGGCCAGTCAGCCCCTCCCGAAACTGCAAACTCCAGGATTCCAGAGGAGGTTGAAAGTGGAATCATCACGCTATAACAGGCTAGTGCAGAAATGGCCGTCCTTCTGTCAGCAGGTGAAGGTCTTTTTCATTCTGACAGGCTCTGTGGAACTGACTTTTTATAAGGAAAGGGCTTTTAATGGTATGCTGTGCTGACTTAAATTCTTGCCTTTTTAAAGGTTCATTTTAAATTGTTTCTAGCTCTATAGACAAAGACTTATATTTTTAGCTATGTTCATTTGTTATCTCTTTTCATTTTTGTAAATTGACATGAATCACACTTCTGGGGGGAAAATGCAGGATATAAACATTACTACTACTAGAACCAGTGTGGTGTAATGGTTTGAGCATTGGAATATGACTCAAGAAGACCAGGTTTGAAAAGCCCAGCCAGTGGCCAAGTCACACACTCTCAGCCTCAGAGGAAGACAAAGGCAAACCTGCTCTGAACAAATCTTGCCAAGACAGCCCAGTGTCAAATCACTGTAAGACAGAGTTGACTTTGATGACACTTAACAATGACAAATGGCTATTACCAGCCATAGTAGTAGTTTTACGATCTACCAGGGGTTACTATTATTATTTATAGTCTACCAGATATTGCTGTCACCACTGCCATTGAGTACCAAACATTCTGAGCAGAATTACTAAAATACCAGATTATACCCCTGGAATAAAAACTCTGGATCCAATCCACCAGTTTGGATACTAAGCAAAGTGGCTTCACAGTACAGTTCTGTGTATGTGTACTTAGAAATAGGTGTTAGGCTGGACTGGATCCAGATTTAGGCATGTGCAAGCCATGCTGGTGTATTTATTTGTCTATTTTATATCCTACCTCTCTCCTAATATGGGACAAAAGGTGGGCACTCCTTCCATGCTCATCATCTCCCCAACAGTCCCTTGAAGGAGTATCAAATAGATTTTAGGAAATGAAAATCCAAAGGTCTCTGCTTTTGAATGGGATGAGCTGTGATACAGAGGAGAAGATCGAAGCTAATGTAAATAAATCATAAAAGTTTATGATGATATTAACAGGAATCTCACAATTGAACACCCCCCATACACACACACTACCATGATCTAAAAATGTTATTGGAATGCAATTGAGTAATATATTCAATTGACAAAGACACTATCCATGGTTAGCAAAGGTAATAATTAGTTAGCACAAACTTGGTATCATCATATTTTGTCTTGTATGTTCCGTTAATCAGAAACTCCCTTAGAAATATCTCGAACTTGAGTGTCTTTCCTAATTTTTTCATAAGAACAGCAAAACAGTTCACAGTATGAGCTACTACTATGAGCCACTACTATTAGCCAGCAAGTCCAAAGTTCAAATGTCACTCTTGCAGACATAACACTGCCTCAGCCCTCTTGTTTTCATCTCCAGTGTGCCGATGATATCACTGACCAACACAATAGGGTTGTTGCAAGAATTATTTCCCCATAGTTTATTGATTTGTTTCCTGATGCTGTTTAATTAGGATTATATTTTAGTGTGGCATCTTTCTCACTTTGTATGCTGCCTTGAAAATGGTTGGGTATAGAAAGGTGATATATAATTACTGAACTGAGCAAACAATGTACTGAAACAATGTATTATATTTTCAATATAGTTATATTTTGCTTTTCTGTTCCGCAAAAGGAATACCTTGAAATGCCTTAACAAAACACAAGCATAAACATAACGATAATTAAAAATATTTGAAAGATACTGAAATGCTTTAAGCATTTTCAATAAAATTATGTATATACATTATTTTCTTTCATACGTTGGTCTGATTTTTTTTTTGTGGTTTCATATATTTGTTTGGGTTCTTTACCTTTTAAAGTACCTTGAAGGAAGGAACCAATTTAAATAATGGGTATTATGGGTAAATAAATAAATATATAAATAAATAGACAGACAATAATGTTAATTAACAGTGGCCAAGTTCTTTTTTAAAAAAACAGGATTCTAAAGCTCTTGTCAAGATCTACAAGTAAATTTTTTACATCCTACAATTCCTATGATGGCACTATATTACACATACTGGTCCTACGACTCTCTTCAAACTTCTCCCACCCACAGATGTGACTTGGAATTTCTGAGACACCTTCAGAGCCGGGCCACAGGCAGTGATCTGAGATAACCAGAACTGTGGAAGGCATCATTAAGGAACAAAGAGTAAGTCGAAACAAAAGAACAAACTAGGAGCCAGGAGGTAGGAACAAACCAAGAACAAAGTCTTCTGCCCCAGACTGTTATAGCACTATTATTCCACTTTCAACATCCTATGGAATCCTGTGGTTTGCAGTTTACAGAGGGGCTGCCCCTCCCTAAACTGCAAACCCCAGGATTCCATAAGACGTTGAAAGTGGAATAACAGTGCTATAACAATCTAGTATGGAAATGGTGAAAGCCAGATGAATACACTTTGAACCCTTTCAGATAAGGGGGGGAAAACCCTCTGGAAGTCCCAGGTTTTGTTTCTGTACAAACTGATTTTATTTGGGGGGTCCACACGCAGCTTTTTTTATCTTGAAGTACTTCCTGGGTGTTCTGGTATTACCAAAGACTTTTCATTTCCATTTCCCAGGTCTGTTTAAATTAACCCACTACCTTCAGCTGTGTAGGGATGGGGGGCAGTTCGCCCTGGACAGCAATGTTTTTGGGGTGTCCCAGCCCGTAGCCACGCCCCCGCATGCCTTGGCCACAAACCCCTCCCGTCCCCCTCCACACACTCCAAGCTCCGCCACTGAGTACCTTCCAAAATGAAATACTCTCTCAGAAGCAGTACAGATGGCAGCCATCAGTAAACACAGCTATTATTTCTAGGACACAGATTCAACACAAATCAAGCAAGGGAAAGAAGAATGTTAGCAATAAAAGAAAATTATCATAATGCTTAGCTAGCTAGAGTATTATTGCCAAAGCAATTCAGCACTTTTATTGTAACTTCTGAATAATAATGTTAAAAGGATTAGTGGAAACTGGTGAAAATCCATTTTCCAAAACAAAAAGGATGAGAAACTCTAAATTTTTAGAGTTTTTTCTCCCATCTGATGGCATCCTTTTACACAAAATCTTGTGATCTTCAGAAAGCCCTCTTGCCTTCCTTCTTGTTTAGAAAGTTCCAAAAACTAGCTTTTGTGGGTGGAGTCAGACAGGACCTGGAAGTACCTCACAGAGAAAATGCAGCCTGTTTCACCATGTGGCACAGTCGTGCACAGATCCAGCAGCTCCTGAATTTTTGTGATTTCTTTTGTAGCTTGAGAGCAAATCTGGGTTAAATGGTGGTCTAACACACAGAAAACAGCCATTTCTTTTAGGAGGTAGTAATTGGTTCTTGCTGAGATCTTTTGTAACTGGCATTCTCTAGAGACCAGGGTTTGATTTCCCACTTGGCCACAGAAACCCACTGAGTGGCCATGGGCACATCACATACTCTCAGCCCATGAAAACCCAGTGATAGGGTTTGCTTAGGACTGCCATAAGTCAGACATGACTTTTCAATTCAATTTTAAAATTATAATAATAGAATCATTCACCATGATTTCAAATACCAACATCTGATAATTAATTGTAAGTAAAGCAATTAAAACTATATCTCATTAATACTAAACAGTCAGGCTTTTAAAGTCCATGCAAAACAATCAAGACTTCAAAACTTTTGTAGAAGCCTGCAAGTGATGGCACTTGATACAACTGACACTGCATTCCACAAATGTGGAGCCACTGCAGAAAGGGCCCTTTTTGTCATAACTCACCCTCTGGATTCAGAAGATTCAGACACAGAGTCAGAGTGGCAGGACTGCCAGGAATTTGCAACTCCTGAAGCAGAGGGGGGCCCTACTCCCCAGCAGAAGTCAAAGATATGATGTGGCCGCTTGCTGAGCATAGGAGGGATAAGGAGAAGTTTTGTCAGTCACAGAGACGCTGGCTAATTAAGCACCTAGTGCCTGGAGACACCTGGTGATAAGTCTCCAGCAGTTTGCTGAAGGCTTTGTTGCTTATAGCCATCTATCTTGGTGACTGGCAGTACTCTTTGGCATTCCGTGTTTCCCTGGACATTGGACTGGCTACTATTTATGACTGTTTTACTCCTTGCTCACTTTTATTTGGACTACTGACTTGCTGCACTACTTCTAAACCAGCTGATGACTATTCTTTTCCTTCACCCTCTTGGATAACCTGTGACTGAAATGGACTGGCTTAACTACCTGACAGCTCTTGTATCCCAAACACCTGCTTCTTGGGACACTCATTGAGACTTTAAAGATTAAAATAATTATTTTTATTGGTCTTGGAAATTTATGCACAGTTTGCATGATAAAGGTGTTCCATGAACCAACCATCTGGCTCCTACTCTTTTGTTTTCATTTATTTTAGATGCCTACTGCAATCTACTTCAATGGAAATTTCCAGACCGTTTTTAAAGGGAGTCCCAAGTAGAATGTTTTATAGCATCCAGTCTGAATAACCAGGAAGACCACAGTTGGTATATTATCAGAAAACACTTCTGACCACCATTGCCAACTGAATTTCTCCTCTTGCAAAGCATTGGGGAGAAACTCCCAAAATGTGCACTTTGTCCTTCAAGGAAAAGAGTGAAGAGGAAAAGAGGTAAGAGTTAAAACCTACATGCAGAACAGTCCATCTCTATATCATTGCCAATGGTGGATCAAAAGTTCCACAGGGTCCGTGGAATAATTAAATGGAAAAGAAGGGAGATGTATTACAAGTAAGAATAAAGTGACACACACAGTTTTACAAGCTAGGATAGTGATCTTCATATCATAACAGAGAGATGAATGAAAAGATCAACTAACTGTACAGAGCCCATGAAAATGGAGAGTTCTATGCTATGGATATTATGAAAGGAACTGAAAATAACTCTGTCAATATTGTAATGACTTTATGTAAATATATTGGTCAGCCATACAATTCTTAGAATAATGTGCCACATCTCAAAGAAGACATTCTAGAGCTGGAAAAGGATGCAGAAAAGGGCAGTTAAAATTATCCAAAGCAGTCACTTTTGAGGAAAGGTTGCAATGTTTAGGGTTTTTTTAGACAAAATTTGACCAGGCAGTGGGGGCATAAAGGGGGTATATAAAATTATAGGGGGAAAACTGGTATCCCTCTTTGAATGTATGTATTAACACAGATTCATGCAAACAAGCCTAACAGTGGCAGATTCAGGAAGACAAACACAAATATTTTTTCACACACCTAATAATTTAACTGTAGAGTTTTTGGTAACAATGACATTTTAGTAATAACAAAAGTTGTGATGGTGGTCATTAAATCAGATGGGTTTAAAGGGGAATTAGAAACATTCATGACAGACAGTGCTACCCAGGCCATGTGTCATGATGCATACTTGCTACTACTATGAACTAGAGCAAAGGCAAAATACTTTCTGCAAGCTGGTAGGGAACAACATCTGCAGTTCATGGTTCAGCATATCCTTGCACAGTCAATACTGACCTGGAGACTTGAAAAAAATGTGACCTCAAAACATGAGCCCCAAATGGTGATATCACCCTAAAATCTACAGATCAGTGCCCCACCCAAACAGCTCTTTTCATGTTTCCCTTCCTTATGAGAGAGCACACCAGTCTTCACCAGCCCATTTTTGTAAACTGGTCCACAGCCTCCATTTTCATCTGCAGCTGTCTCCATATCTAATATCTCCATATTAGAAAAACAACGTTGGATCCACATTATATGAGTCATAGTTTACTCTTATTGAAATCAGTGGGACATGTTAAGCCATCATTTCAGTGAGACTAAGGGTTCTTGATCATGCACTTAGCAGAGGGTTGGACTCAATGGCTTGTGAGGCTACATCCAGCTCTATGGTTCTAGGTCTGAATAACCAAAAGGCACAAGATCCGATTTGATCTTGGAAGCTAAGCAGGGTCAGCCCTGGTTAGTACTTGGATGGGAAACTGTCAATCAACACCAGGTGCTGTAGCCTATATTTCAGAAGAAGGAACTGGCAAAAATGTCTCTAAGTATTCCTTACCTAAGAAAACCCTATAAAATTCATGGGGTCACCATAAGTCAACAGGTGATGTGAAGGCACATGCAAGCACAAGGGTTCTTTCACATTACACAACTTTAGCACTACGATTACACTTTAACTGTCACAGCAACATCCCACGGGATTCTGGAATTTGCAGTTTATCAGCTGGAGAGTTAGAGCATCTCCCCAAACTGCAAAATCCAGGGTCATAGGATGCTGCTATAGCAGTCAAAGTGGAATCTCAGCACTATAACTGCAGTGTGTAAAAGGTATGCAGGAAAGGATTACAGGCCTTGTTTTCTGCTGGTGGATTTCCTACTGTTTTTTAGCTGGCCACTTTGGGAAACAAGATGCTGGGCTAGACAAGACATGCTGGCTGGGATTTGGAGACCTGTAGTACAAAAATGTAATTTTCCCAAGCTCTGGTTTTGCCACCACTGAGGGGAGACACTTGAGTTTTCAGGCCCTGAAATGTCCTTGACATTTTCCAGACATGTGATTAAGAAACCAAGAAATGGGGACAAAGATATTTATAAAAGGATCTTGTTTTAATGGCATGAATCCTTCATACAAGAAGCCTAGTATAGGCCATTTTGTATGGATTTGTTTTTCAAGGGGTTTGACATGACAAGCACGCTGTTTTTCTAGTTCCAGGCAGCTAGGTAAACAGGAGTCTTATCAAGACCCCAGCAGGCCACATTGCACAGCTAGTAGGTGGTGTTCTTTTGGATGGGTCTCAAGTTGTGTACAGCTGATACAGGCTTTCAGGAGTGCATGTTTTCATTTCACTGTTGTATGAAACACTGCTGACTAAACTGGATGCCTTTTCTTTAAAAAAAAACTTTGTGTGTGCATTTCAACTGGATT
Source organism: Ctenosaura bakeri (assembly GCA_948474755.1). Taxonomy (NCBI): domain Eukaryota; kingdom Metazoa; phylum Chordata; class Lepidosauria; order Squamata; family Iguanidae; genus Ctenosaura; species Ctenosaura bakeri. Next base: position 295,720 of record CAOLHI010001627.1, on the reverse strand, counting down.
AGAATCTTGTCTATGATTTTTATTATATTTCTTTTTTTTTTTGCTGTGTTTTTTTTATTCTATATTTTTTGAAAAAAGCATAAAACAGAAAATTACAAAGCATCTTGTCACAATTTTAATGGAACTATTTGTTACAGGCCATAAAGGATTTGTGAAGCCATCACAAATCCTTTACGGCCTGATATTCAGTCTGCCAAAAGAATCCAGGTATAAACTGGGATACAATTCCGATGCCAGAGCTTGCTCACTCCATGGATAAATGATGTGCCTAGACCAGCCCATAGAACCTTAGATCTAGTACCAAATGTCTTATCCTGCAAAACCACAGCAGAAGAGTGTACACCCTCATGTTGCACCTTGTAATTAAATTACATATGTTTGGCTGCTGTAAGAGATTTTGCCTGGGGGTTGGGATTGTTTGTCAGCTAATATAAAAGAAACACTAGAACTGGCCCAGCCCTTTGAGCAGACTAAGAATCAAAGGGGCACCAGATAAGAATTTCACAAATAAGGTATGCTATAAAGTCCAGGAATGCTCTTCAGAGATAAGCGACTCTGACTTATCTTCCATGGAGTGCCAGCACTCAGAATTACGAGGTCTTTCCTTAAAATAAGTGACACCTGTCAACATTGCTTGTACAACTCTCATCTTCTTGTTAGATGCACAAAAAGATTTTCGGCTAATAATCCAGAAAGAAGTTGAACCTCCAAGTGTACAGCACTCACTGATCTTTAAAAAGAAGGATGAAGCATATGCATTGTTTTGTGCTGTTTATCTCAGCATGGCCACAAAGAACACCTTTTAGCCTCTGAAGCCTTATTGTATGCACTGTTTTTTGTTTTGTTTAAAAAATACTTGTGGATGAATGTGATTTATATTGTGTGTTAGGTAGCAAATACCAAAATGTTTATTTGAAATCTCTAGAATTACACCTATTTCAGTGATCATGCAGGCATGCATCTGAAGGACACAAGAAGAGGCATCCTGGATCAGACCAGAGGCCTATCTAATAGTCCAGCACTCTGTCATGCCACGGTCTGTGGGAAGGCTGCGAGCAGGACAGGAGCATTACTGCACCCTCTGTCTCAAAGTCTGCAGCAACAGAGACACAGAGACATACTGCTTCTGATGCTGGAGGTGAAACATAGCTGTCTTCACCAGCAGCCCTAATCTCCATGAATCCATCTAATACCCATTTAAAGTGGGTATCCAAGGTGGCCGACATCACTGTATCTCGTGGCAATGAATTCCACAGTTTAACCATGAGTGACATAGAGAAATATTTCCTTTTATCCGTCCTGAGTCTGCTGTCATTCAGCACCAATGCTTTCAATTCTGCAACAGAGGAATAAAAAGTTCTCCATGTGTACTTTGTCTCCACCATGCATTTTTCTGTCCTGATAACAGGGTCAGTCTTGTTTGAAACTGGTCCCCAATTACATTTGAGAATACAGTATAATAAATTTTGGACTGAACCAGAGATCCAGCAGGGCTGGCCAAGGTATTTTGCTGCCAGAGACAGAACAACATATGGGATATTAGCATGCTTTTGTATTATTTTGGAAACTGAGGCAGAAAATCTCATAAACATGTCTTCCTCTAATAACAGTAAAAATAACACTGTGTTAAAACTGCACTAAATAAATAACTAAATGATTTGCTTCCCTGCCCTGATACCCAAAAGCTGCTGTCTGATGTTAGGGTAAGCCCTGTAGTCTAGCATTCTGTTTCCTACAGAATCCAACTAGAAGGCAATGGCCACGCCATCTCTCTTTATTTCCAGCATCTGGTATTCAGACCTCAGAACATAAAAATTCCCTTCAGTCTCATGGGTAATGGCTGCTGGTAGATCTCTCCTCTATGAATATGTCTCATCAGTGTTTAAAGCCATCTAGGCAATAGTGCGCTCAGATAATTTTAGATTTTGGATCAGACCTTGGCAAGTTACTTTTTAAAAACAAATAGTTACAGTGGGATGTCCAAAAGAAATTAGTTACCATTAGTTAATTACCGTTATTTTTTGTTTCTTTTTTTTACTAATAGCACTTGTTCTTCATGCTACTCAAAAGTAAGTAAACTTTTTAATGAAGCTAAAAGGAAGCAATTTACTTCATAATGCTACAAGCTACTGGCTTCTTGTACAAAACATACACACATAGTAAAGCCACACATCCTTGTAAAAATAAAAGTTACTAAATAGTTATAATTACAGTTATAATTACACAGCAAAAGGATTGAGGTTATCCTTTATCATGTTAGCACTGTAATTTAACTTGGGATAAAACCAGATTATACTCCTTTTTTGGCAGGAGTGCTCTCTCAAGTGGTGAAAGATTATTTTCCTCACCTTATCTATTTTGCATTTAGCATGGCATAGTGAAGGAGGGAGTCAGCAATAATTGCCTCCCACATTCCTGCCAGCAGGATCCCTTCCCTGTTTCAAATGCTTCCCATGATGAAGAAACCCTTCCAATTGCACAGGATGAAATCTGGGTCTAATTCAGTATTCCAAATATAGCCATACTGGTGATATTTAAAGAAAAGCATCATTGTGATGGTAGATTTGATTTTCAATCCCTTCCCTTATAATTGCAAAAGGTGCAGTGGGGGCTATTAACTCCCACACACACAGAAATATTAAGATGCAATACCAAAATATTTTTTTTCTTCCCAATACACATAAAACCATGCTGCCCCCCTAACAGATATTCCTCCTGCATTAGCTTCTGGAATTCACTCTGACATTTTTACTCCATTTGCACAGCTGTGCCAGTTACCATACACTTAACAATTTGTTAAGAAATTGCTTGCAAGAATCCATAGGTTTCTATTGTCTTTAGCAGCAACATACATTTATCCCACTTCTTGCGTCAAGGGCCTTTGAGGGCAGCTAACCACGTTAAAATAAGCCATGGAACAATTAAAGCAATCCAGCTTAGTGAACTAAAATAATAAAATAATCAAGAGAACCTCAATGAAAGCTGCAGAAAGTGCAGTGGTGAAGGGAGAGAAACTTTCTCCATTATCCAGGAGTGCGAATTACCTCTAAACCAATGCTTCTCAAGCTATCTGATGTGGGGGACTAGCAAATAATCCTTTTCTTCCTTCTCCTCCCAGTGTCCTAGTCCAACTCTTAAACCACTACACTGTGCTGTCTCTGATCCATTGCTGACCCACTGATCCAATCTTCTCCTCCAGCTGCCAGATTTATTGAATAGCTTTTGATGAGTGGCTTTCTCAAAAGTGTTTCAAAAGACAAGTTCACATCTAATTACTGCAAACTCTCTTCTACCACCGTCCTGCCATTGTAGTAACAATTCAGACCAGGATGGGTGGCACCAACAAGAGCTTTTTATTTAATTTTAATTTATTTGCAATATCAAATTTTCAAAGCTCCAGAGGGGCAATTTGGATTGGGATTTCAGCAGGAACCAAAGGATTAGAAACCTTTCCATCCCTCATGCCAGAATCCCAACCTGAATCAGGAACCCTGCACCTGTGGAAGGATTTTTTTTTTAATAGTAATAAGTCAGTGAAAGCCAGCGCTTCCTTGTGAGAGTCAGATTATTCTTATCAAAATAACTGCCCAAAGTGGAGGACATACAAATCTTCTTTCCAAAAATCGTTTCCCATACCCCCAACATGTGGGCCTTTCTGCACTATGCTGTTGTAGTGTTATTATTCCGCTTTCCACATTCTATGGAATCCTGGGGTTTGCAGTTTAGGGAGGGGCCTTTAGAATTCTCAGCCAGGGAGCTCTTTGGCCTCAGGAAACTGCAAGCCCCAGAATTCCACAGGATGTGGAAAGTGGAATAACAGCACTTAAGCACTGTAGTGCGGAAATGGCCATGGAGAAGAAGGAAAGCGGTTTCATGTACATGCACATATACACATGGGCATATGCATGTACACTTGAATGCTTGAATAGGGATGTGAACATACAAGATACTGTTACTGCGGTTCAGGCCTACCCGGTGATAGCACTCAATATCGATTTTATATCAAACCATTCAGCCTTCCTCTGCCACCCCACTCCACGTGTTTGCGAGGCCTCTGGACAAGCACATAAACAGGCGCGGCCGGTAATTGTTGGACATTCCATTCTCCACCTAGGCAGGCAGAACAGAGCCAATTCGTTGCTTCAGGGACCTCTCCGGCAAACACCCTTTTGCTTAAGCGTGACACTAACAAAGGCGCCCGGCTCTGAGCCGATAGTCTTACAAAGCCAAACTAAGCACCTTGTATTTGCATACTGGCTACTCTATTGTTGATTCAGCGCTAAGCTGATCATGTTAAACTTGACCTTTTTCCAAAGCTTTGTCCTGATCCAAACTCGCATTGTTCTCACCAAGTAAGGCATGGCCTGCAGTCCCAATTCACCCTATATAAACCCCCCAATTCCGAGACCACCTCAGATTGCTCCTGAGTTCCAGACCGCCTTGCTGCCGTTTTGTTTGGCGAGCTCCCCTCAGCGAACCGCGCTGAGCTTTCTCCCTGCATCCCAATGAACTCTATCTTCAAACTCCTTCAGGTCTACGAGACAGGTGTCGTATCACCCATTTCCCCTGAAAATCCTTATTTCCCAATTCTTCCGTTAGCTGTGTGATTGTGGTGTCTTTACTGTTTGTTTGTCTTTCAATAAAACATCATTTTTGCTGTTTTAAAACTGTCTGACTGCTTGACTGACCTGAGCCCGTAGACGCTGGGTTGCAAGATCCCTGCTAAGTTACCCTGCCTCTCGCTAGCCTTAGTGAGTGCTCTAGCTAATTCTCTCCAGAATTGTGTTTGTGTTTTGGTTATTTGGGCGCCCCTCCCGGGACCCCAAGAGAACAGGGTAACAATACCCTGCACATCATTAGTGTTCTTTTATATACATGGATACACACACATATGCTTGAAAATACACTTTGATGCCCAGGTTTCCCTACATACCCATCCTACCTTTCACCCATGCAAATGTCTGTGTATGCACTTACCCGCATTTTGGAAACCACAGCCATTTTACTAGCAATGCCTTACAGGTCAAATAAAGAGCTTTGTTTTTGGATTCAGATAGTTTGAGTCAGCTAAATCTGAGAGCTGCAAACTTTGCCATGAATAATAGATTGAAAATTAGAGACCCAAAGGAAAAGGAAAAACCTCTGGGAGAAAAAAAAAAGCATTCTCACATTTACTAATCTGTCAAATCCCTACGCCTAGATTCCACAGTTCCCAGTGAACAGATGATGAGAACATCCAGGATTATTCACAGAACACCAATAATGGCACAGAAAATCATTATGTTCAAGTGAAAATGTTCTTGTATTGAGAACTTGTTAAACAGTGATTTGCTAAACACAAAGGAATAGAAGAAAGAGGCAGTCCTAAGGGAATTTTAATTTTTTTAAACTTATATTTCTAATTGTTAAAAGAGTGACAAATCCACACTCTTCCTATGTACTCCTGGCACCAATATTAAAGGATTTTAATATTCTCAGTTACAAGAATGTCTTCCTTTCCATGTCTGAGTACACATGATTACTTCTATTGAGCAATGGGATTTACGTCAACATCACTGCTTCAGCCCTGATACTATGCTGGTAGCTTGATAAATACACAAGAGGGAGAGGCTTGCAAGGGGGCGGGAGGGGGACTCTCATCAGTTCATTTACCCAATATCTAATTCCAGCCACTTTGCTAATCTCATCCAATTCCAGGGGACAGAGAAACAGACTAGAGAGGATCTTAAGCAGATGATCAGTCAAACTGCATTTGAGCTTTTCTAGACTGGCCCTGAAATAGTGATTGTGAACTACATAATCCATATGAAATGAATGGGGAGAGGTTAGCTCACCAGGAATCATTTGTGTGTGCTGAGACAATTGCTGGTGGTACACTGGTTTGGGGCAACGAGTGGGCAAGAAGAACACAGCCTGCAAAGGACAGCTATTTCTGAAATATAACCAACTCTTCAGAATCACACCAAAACAGCGCTCAGTTTTGTATTTTGTATTGGTTCTTTTTAATATTTTAAATATCATCCAAACTACGCATGCAGGAAATCACTGCTATGAGAGGGAGTAGCTCACCACCAGGAATTTTACTGGCCTGGTAACACCTCCACACAGCCATGTTCTACAGAACAGAAGCCCAATAGAAATGTTAGCTAGGGGACAAGGGTATCCCATTTTCCTGGCAACAGGACATCATATTTTAATCAGCAGGAAAAAGTGGTTTCCTTGCCACAGCAGCATTTGCTTGAGGGTGGGCAACAGCATTCTTGGCATCAACCAAGAAATGTCTATTAGTTGTTATTAAAAATGATTGTCTGCATTAGTGCCAATGACTCATTAGTCAGAATGCTCTTAGGAGAACACTTGCCCAAAGCCATAGCTAAATACAAGTAGCTGCAACTAAAAAGGGAGCTGACTAACCTGTTACTGGATAATCATAATCTAAGGAACAAGATGGAGAGGTTCTTGCCCTTGCTCTTGGCATTTTGTGGGTCACAGCAAATCTTCCAGAGAGAACAAGACAGCTACCTGCAGGGTGACTGAAGGAAACAGGATCCAGTTGCTTCAAAGCAGCACCATGACATTCATTTAAAAACTGGAACAATTGTGAGGCATTGTAATTCAGCTCATGCATCCCTCACACATATGATGTGCCTGTGTCCACTTCTAGCATCTTTTTGATGGTAGGAGGAGATAATTAATTCTATACTGGAACAATCTTTGAAATTTGCAGATGTACCCTTCTGAAACTAAGAAACCTATACTGCAACACTAGAAAAACAGAAGCACACCTCCTGTTATTCAATAGACTCAGAAATTTCCATAATCCTTTCCATATTTGAACACATGGCATTGACACATCAGTGGGGGTTATATGTCTGCATATTAGGCCTTTTGTTGAATTCTACTGATAGATTTCCCCCTCTCCCCTTCATCGCTGTGCTTCTTGTGGGCCGGAATCCAACTGAGGCTTTACACCCACACAACCCTCAATGGTGCAAGTGGCCAAACATTTTCAAATCCTGCACAAGGAGGCATCTGACACTTCTGTGTACAAGTGCGGGTGTGCATTTTCCCCACTCTTTCTACAGGCGGGTGCAGCTCTTCTTCAATGTTTCCTTGTGCAAGCACAGGTGCACAGCTGTCCCATTCCTGCTGCCAGTCGGAGGTATAGCTCCTCCCCCCCATGAGCCAAGAGAGCCAGTGACTATCGGCAGTGGGGGGCAGAAGCATGCCAAAGATACTCCCTGCTGCCCCAGATGCCTTTGTCCTCTCAGGAACTGACAGGGCTTTTTGCTCCATGAGTATTTTGTTGGATCACAGCCATGGTGTGTCTGCATGCGTGATTTTTTAAAAATTCATTTTGTGCATTTCCCCATGTTTTGTTCCTCTCTTTCTCTTTTCATTGTTTTTTGTTTTTTTGGTTTGGCATAATGAAAGATAAAGTTTAAAAAAATGAAAGTATTTTGTTTCAGTTTAGGTCATAAGGTACTGCCCGAAGTATGATTCTTTAAGAATACAATCAGTCCTCAACTTTCACAGGTTTTACTTCTATAGTTTTGATTATTTACAAATGTTGTAGGTGCTGCTTAACTAGCTTGTCACTGATCTCCTCTTCCTCTTCCTCCTCCTCCCTGTCTCTTTTCTTTTCAACTACTCTGGCCTATACCTCTCTTTGCCACCTTGGTACCACAAGGTTTTTATCAGATTTCCCAAATGCCTCCACCTCCTAGGAACCCCTGTCCTCTTCCTCCTCACCCCTTCCATCTCCTCTCCCGCCAACAGCTCCAGACTATACTTCCCTTTCCCACCTTGGCACTGCAAAGCTTCTGCCTTGCCCCAAGGCTACCTCCACCAGATTTTCCAAGCCTCTTCATCTTCTAGGACTCCTAAAGTCGATTTTAGCAGCTGCAGAAGCTGCAGCACCCACCTCTCCCCCATCTGGGTGGTGGAGAAGACACAAACGAATGCTTGGAGACTGGCAGAAGCATCACAGTGCCAAGTTGGGAAAAGGAATTATGGGCTGGTGCTGTTGGCAAGAAAGGAGATGGAGAGGAGGAGGAAGAGAAGGAAAAAGAGGGTGGTGAGAGAATGAGCTGTCGTCATCAGTGGGCTGCTGCTAAAGTCACCTTCCATACTGAGTCCCTCAGAGGCAAAGGGGCTTGGAAAATCTGTTGGAGTCATTGCGGTGCCAGGGTGGGAAAGAGAGATATATGCCAGAGCTGTAGGCAGGAAAGGAGTCTGTTTGTGGGGGGGGGGAAGAGGTGCAGCTTACAATATTCACATTTTTTTTCACTTTTGCAGGGATCCTGCACCCTTAACCCCTGTGAAAGTTGAGGGCTGGCTGTACTTTACTTGGGAGGGTGGCTTCTCTAAAGAGGGCCTGCAAAAGAAAAGGTTTGAAGTTACAGATATTTTGTTATTGATAAGGGATCAAGGCCCATTTTATGCATCTGATGCTGTACATTTGTACATACATGTGCTGTTGCCTCTTTGTTCTTCATTGCCTTCCCTTTGATCTCTGTCAGTAGATCAGTTAACACAAAACAAAGAGAGCAACATTCAGAACCCTGCAGTCATAACGGCATCAAGTCTTCCTTGCAGAAACAAGTGAAAGCTACCTCGGTTTTTCAGGAGTGCCCATGAAGCTCTGTAGTATAAACTTTAGGCACCAGTCATTCACTTGGCAGCACAGCAGCAGCAACATTCCTCAAAATAAGTCATGATTTTCTTTACAAACACATTTCCTTCGCTAGCATTCAACCATATGTGCCAAATAACTCAAGGCTGTAAGAGCCTACTCAGACTCACATTATCCTGAGACTGATTTTAATTTCACAGTTCACATCACCAGTTAGGAAACCATGGCCCTCCAGTTGCTGTTGGACTCCAGACCTCACAAGCTCTAGCCACTATGACAGATTTTCAAGGAGGGAAACAGGCAGAGAAATAGGATTTGGGGTCCAAATAGATCTGGAAGGCCACAAGTTCCCCCGTTCTAGTTTATATTAATCCACTAAATTCTGATACTCAGGATCTTAATTTCAAGAATTAATGGAAATGAAATCAACTGTGTTCCATTTTTTTTAGAAGAACCAAGTAAATAAAGGAAATTGGATTTGAGTATGCTTTCATAGTAGGCTTCTGAACCTATAAGGTGTTTTTTATAATATTTTTCTTAAAATTTAATTACAAAAGAGAAAAGAAAAACGAGCGGGTTACATCATCTTTAAGTGTATCCCACCCACCCACTTCCGCTTATAATCTCCAGTTGAAACTACATTGTTTCTGTTTACACAAAAGAAGAGCAGTTACATTTCTATTAACAGTAAAAAATCAATTACATTTATATCTTGTTTCCATGTCTTTTACATCTTATAGATTTAGATCTTTGCCCAGTCCAGTACTCCTTTCCATTTCCTTTCAAAATTCTGTATTGGTTTGTTTTTCAAAGAAAATGCTAATTTTTCTGTTTCTACCGTCTCTAAAACTTTCAACTTCCACTCTTCTAGATTTATATCTCTGTTTTCTTTCCAGTGTCGTGCATACAACAATCTCGCTGTTGTTATCAAATATAACAATATCTTCTGATGACTTTTTATCTGTCTGTGTCGTCCTAACATGTTTAACAGATAAAACTGCAGTAACATTTCAAAATTCAAATTGCAAATTCTTTGAATTTCATTATGTACCCCCTTCCAAAATTTCCTCGCCCTTCTACAAGTCCACCACAAATGAAAAAAAGATTCAATCTTTTCATCACATTTCCAACACTTCCCAGTCCCAGATTTAGTTATCTTCTGTAATCTTACTGGAGTCATATACCATCTATGAAGCATTTTGTAAAAATTTTCTCTTAAATTTAAATTTGGGGTAAATTGTATATCCATTTTCCATGTTGTCTCCCAAACTTCTAATTCAATTGGATGTCCCACATTCTGGGCCCATTTAACCACTGAGTCTTCAACTACCTGATTCCATTTCTCTTTTCAATAATAATTTATAAAGTTTGGAGAGTCTCTTCTTTTGATCTCCCTTCATCAATAAATCTAGTTCATTTTCTCTTCTCTCAAATCCATATAATTTTTTATCAGTTTTAAATCTTTCTTTAAGTTGTTACCATGAGAACCAGTTTAGCTCATGTCCTTTTTCTTTTAATTCTTCTGCAGTACACATTCTTGGTTTCTCCCCCTCCTATTTCAAAAGTTTTTGATATGTTAGTAGATTTCCTTGTTTTGTTGGAGCAATTCCATAAGCTTCTTGTGGTGAAGTCCATATTGGGAGTTTTATATAATATTTCCGCTTTATTTGTATCCAAATCTTTAACAATGTTTTCCGGATACAATGATTTTTGAACTCTTTATTTACTGTTGATCTGTCATAACATAGATAGCCATGCCATCCGAATCTGTTATTTATTTCTTCCAATTCTTTGACAGTTGTTCTAATTGAATCCAATCCTTAATCCAATGCAAAAAAAATGCCTAGTAATAAGTTTTCAAAGATGGTAGATCAAATCTTCCTCTCTATTTTGAATCTTATTCTTGTTTTTTTGCCTTGCCAAATAAATTTCTGTAAATCCTTTTCCCATTCTTTAAATATCTTCTCACTTCCTATTATTGGTAAGTTTTGAAAGAGGAACATAAGCTTAGGTAAAAGGGACGTTTTAAAAGTGTTTATTCTTCCTAAGAGTGATAGGTTTAAGTTTTTCCATTTCTCCATATTGTTTTTGATTCCTTTCCATTTCTTCAAATAGTTATTTTCAAACAATTTTTGATTCTTTCTTGTTATATTAATTCCTAAATATTTTGTTTTCTTGGTCAGTTGACATCTGGATCTTCTCTCCAAATCAGCTTGCTCTTTTTTAATCATGTTATATGTCATCATCATTGTTTTTTCTTTATTTATCTTATATCCTGTGACAAGTCCATATTTTTGTAGAATTTCCATCAACATCCGTATTGATTCTTGTGGATCCTCCAAAAATATAATTACATCATCTGCAAAAGCTTTCAATTTCAATTCCTTTTTTCTTATTTTTAAGCCTGTTATCTGTGAGTCCTCATTTATTGTAATCAAGAATATTTCCAAAGAAGCTATAAACAATAGTTGTGATAATGTGCATCCTTGCTGTTCCCCCTTATTTATTATAAAGTTTGTTGTGATGTCACCATTTATTATTAACCTTGCATATTGATCTTGATAAATTGCCTTAATCTATTTACCAAAGTCTTCTCCAAAATCATATTCTCTGAACCTATAAGGTTTTGAGCTATTGTTGTTGTGTGCTTTCATGTCATTTCTGACTTATAGTGACCCTAAAGTGAACCTATCATGGGATTTTCTGGGTCTGAGAGTGTATGGTCATAGAATCATAGAATTATAGAGTTGGAAGAGACCCCAGGGGCCATCAAGTCCAACCCCCTGCCATGCAGGAACACATATCAAAGTATTCCCAACAGATGGCCATCCAGCCTCTGCTTAAAAACCTCCAAAGAAGGAGACTCTACCACATTCCAAGGCAGCATATTCTACTGCCGGACAGCTCTGACCATCAGGAAGTTCTTCCTGAGGTTCAAGTGGAAACTCCTTTCCTGCAGCTTGAATCCATTGCTCCTTTTCCTAGTTTCTGGAGCAGCAGAAAACAAGCCCTCTCCTTCCTCAACATGACATCCCTTCAGATATTTAAACATGGCTATCATGTCCCCTCTTAACCTTCTCTTCTGCAGACTAAACATACCCAGCTCCCTAAGCCACTCCTCATAGGGCATGGCTTCCAGACCCTTCACCATTTTGGTCGCCCTCCTCTGGACACATTCCAGCTTGTCAATATCCTTCTTGAATTGAGGTGCCCAGAACTGGACACAATATTCCAAATGAGGCCTAACCAATGCAGAATAGAGTAGTACCATTACCTCCCTCGATCTAGGCACCATGCTCCTATTGATGCAACCAAGAATTGTGTTGGCTTTCTTGGCTGCCCAAGGTCATCCAGTTGGTTTCCATGGCTGAGCAGGGAATCGAATTTTGGTCACAGTCTAACACTCTAACACTCAAACCACTACACAAGAAAGATCTAGTCACTATAGGTCAGTCTTTCCCAGACTGGTACTCTCTGGATACGCTGTGCACCAACAACCAATATTATCAGCTAGCATGGCCAATGACCACACTGGCTGGGGATGATGAGGGTTGCAATCTATAGAGGGCACTGGGTTGGGAAATACTCTTTATGGTGCTGAAAGACTGCAGGTATTCTTATGCATAAAGTCTTTAAATGCCCCTTAATTAGTTTGTAATCCAACAGTGAAATGGAGACATTTTATTGGCTGTGAAACTCATTCACATGACATGTCTATTTCTCTCAGTCTCTTCTGCATTTACAACAAACAAACAGCCTTCAGAGGTTCAGAGGTCTGTAATGCCTCTTTCCTCAGGGATGGTTCAAGGCATAGTTCAAGGTTTGTTTGCCAACCTAGCAAAGAACAGGCCTTGCCAATTGGAGAGATCAGACCAAAGTGAGCATAAACTGTGCTGGCTGGGCAGATACCTTGTACATCAAAACAAGCTATACATCTCCAATGTCTCCCAACCTCATATTTTAGAATCTCTGGCCATTTCCACACTAGATTTTTATAGTGCTATTATTCCACTTTCAACATCCGATGGAATCCTGGGGTTTGCAGTTTAGTTTAAACTGCAAACCCCAGGATTCCATCGGATGTTGAAAATGAATAATAGCCAGTGATGTATTTAAGTCTTTTACTCCAAGTCTCAAGTCAAGTCTCAAGTCTCTACCTTCAAGTCTCAAACTGAGTCTCAAGTCCTTGCGAGATATGTTCAAGTCAAGTCTCAAGTCAAGTCTCAAGTCTTTACAGACTTTATAGACTGTATAGACTTTATACTCCAACCTATATGCCAGAAATTTCTGGACAGAGATGAATAAAGTCAGTTTTAACAATTTAAGTAGAGTTGGCCTTCCCTTTTTGTGATTTTGCCATCCGCAGCTTTGGATGTGGGGAATAGGATCTTCTCACTTCCCATTTGCAAAGCTTGCCTTCTGCTCTTAGGAAAAGTTTTGGAAAGCTCCTCCTATATGAAGCAGGGACAGGCTGCTGAGCAGACCTCACTGAAGTGAGTCTGAGTCAATTGACTCGAGTCTACATCACTGATAATAGCCCAATAACAGTCTAGTGCAGAAATGGCCTCTACATTCAAATCCATGGTTTTCCCTCACGTGCAAAAACACCATAGGAAGCTTCAATTGTCCCAAGATCCTCAAAAAATGTCACACATATTGTGGAGGCAAGAAAGGGAAAGAAACTGTGTACTTGGCCTCATCTATTAGAAGCTAAAAGTAAGTACATACTTTTAATTATGTGTAGGAATACTTCTACAACAACTATGGCATGCTAAGGTAGAAAAAGTTATTCAGGCTGCTCCTAGTTAGCAGTGTTCTGCCCTGTTAGACCACTCTCTGTCTTGGTAAAGGAGTGCTGTAGAGGACTTGTCAAGAATCATTATGAAATTCTCAGTGATGGATCAGTCTGATAGGACGTATGCTGCAGGGCTCAGTACTATTTTTGCTGCTGACCCTGATGCAACACTGGAACATTCCCTAGTGGAATCCTTACCAGACTCCAGGCAATTCTTCACAGCCCAGGAAATTTAGTCAAAGGAACTGAGCCTCCTTTTGGCTTCACACTGTGTTTGTGGTGCACACCTTGCATTTGCATGAGCAGTTATATCAGCAAGATTAAAAAGGAAAGGAAATACTAATTACACATGGATTTTAACTGAACTCTAGAATTCATCTGAGTATAAACAACCTACTCTTCTCAGGTACTGGTAACTGCAGGAGTACCCAGGCCTGGCCTTGTCATTAGGCAGAATGAACAACTACCTCAGATTCTGGGAATGGGAGAGCAATGGCAGCTCTCCAACTGTTCCTCCTAAATCCCCTGGACATTACTTTTTCTTGCAGTGGTGTGGGTCATATAGTCTATCCTTGCCCCCTAAACCAGCTAGGGGGAAGCTAGTAATCTGTCAGAGATGAAGAAAGATTCCACTGCCAATCCAGTTGGTGTCTGCACATGGAACGGATGGGGAGAACTCATTTTACTGTATTTGCTGGCATATAATATTCGCTTTTCCCCCCAAAAAATACTGTTTGAAAATGGGGTGCATCTTATACACTGGTGTGTCTTATATGCCAGCAAATAGTATTTGCCAGTGTATAAATGGGGTGTGTCTTATGTACAAATATGGTATCTTTTATTTCAGGTAGGAAAACCTCTTCAACCAATCTTGAAAAGGAAGCTCTAAAGACAAGTATGTATATTCTAGGGGAAAAGCTAAGGGAGAGAATGGGAGCCACAGCAAAACTCACAGTAGAATAAAAGATGAGAACAAACAATGCTTTTAAATGTCTACAGAGTTTGGTAAACAAACAAGATGAGCTTGAAATGCAAGGAGGTAAATATGACTTTATAGGTATAACAGAGACTTGGTGGGATGACACCCATAATTGGAATATAACAATTGAGGGATATAATCTATTCCAAAAGAAGAGAATATTCAAAAAGAATATGTGTGATTAAACTGGAAGAGTGGAGAGCACTTGTGTAAAAATAAATGGAGAGAGAAATAAAAACAAAACTGTGGTAGGAGTTTATTATAGGTCACCAGACCAAGATGGGGTGGCAGATAATGCTTTTCTGAGACAAATCTCAGGAATCTCCACAAAGCAAGAACTAGTAGTTATGAGGGATTTCAATTATCCTGATATCTGCTAGGAGACTAGCTCTGCTAAGCACAAGCTCTCCAGCAAATTCCAGATTCCTCTTTCAAAAGGTGGAGGAAGGAACAGGGGGCTCAGCCATCCTGGACTCGATCCAAACCAGCACAGAAGAGTTGGTCACTGGAATCAAAGCAGTTGCTACTTTAGCAGGGAGTGACCATGTAATACTAAAATTCATGATTGTGGGACAGGCCAAAGAAGAGTACAGTCAAACGCGAACCTTGGCTTTCAAGAAAGCTGATTTTATCAAGCTCAGGGAAATACTGGGCAGAATCCCATCGCTAGAGACACTAAAGGAAAAAGTGGCTGGGATGAGTGGGATTTCATGAAGAAGAAACTGCTAAAAAAGCACAATCATAAATAATGCCATGGAAGAAAAAAAAATGGGAAAGCTCTGAAAAAGCCAATGTAGCTGCACAGCAAATTTGAGGATGAAATGAAAAGGAGGGGAAAAAAGCAGGTATTAAGAATGTAAGGAAGGACAGATCACCAAGGAAGAATACAAATATGTAGCCCATGGTTGCAGGAAGAGCTAAAGCTCAAAATGATCTGAGACTGGCTAGGCAAACCAGGAGCAACAAAAAGAGGTGGCGGAGATTCAAATACATTTGTGCCATGTACTGGATAACCCACACTCCACAAACCTCACTGTAAGGTAGACAGAAGTTTATTTTGTATGGATAAGCATGAGCAACACAGAACACATCCAAAGAAATTGCCAAAACTGGTAGGCACATACAATTTGTATCTTTTATAAGTTATCAACACAAGTTCAGGCATGCAAAGTATTAATTTGTCCAAACCATAAATTCCTTCATGTGTCTATCCTCGCTTTTATTTCCTAGGCTGGCGCTTGCCACAACCACATATGCCCTTGACCAGGATGACCCTTTGTGAATATTTCTCTAGCTTTATCTTTACAGTACTTTGTTCTCATAACATCCCAACATTGCCAGCCTTAATTTCAATTTCCTGCTCTACTCTACCCTAAAATACAATGAAACAGCCAACTGCCTACGGATTACAATGAAGCAGCAATTAGCAATACTTAATCCTGGATACAATTGTCACCCTGTTCTCTGGGGGTCCCGGGAGGGGCTCCCAAATAACCAGACAACAAACACAATGACTTGGGGAAAATTAGCTGGAGCACTCACTAAAGCTAGCGAGAGGCAGGGTAACTTAGCAGGAGCTTGCAATCCAGCGTCTACGGTCAGGTCAGTCAAGCAGTCAGACGGTTTAAAGTAGCAAAAATGATGTTTTATTAAATACAGACAAACATAAAAGACAACACAGACACACAGCTAACTAAAGAGTTGGAAATAGGGATTTTCGGAGGGAAATGAGTGATACGACACCTGTCTCGTAGTCCTGTAGGTTGAGAGCGATGTTGGGGTGCAGTGAAGAAGCTCAGCGTGGTTCGCTGAGGGGAGCTCGCCAGACAAAGCAGCAGCAAAGCGGGATGAAAGTCCGGAGCGATCCGAGGAAGGTCTTGGAATCAGGGGTTTATATAGGGTGAATTGTGACTGCAGGCCATACCTTACTCGGTGAGAACATTGCGATTTAGGAGCAGGACATAGCATTGGAGAGGTCAGAGTTTAGCATGATTGGCTTAGGGTCGAATTAACAATAATGTAGCCAGTATGCAAATGCGGAGTGCTTAGTACAGCTTTGTGAGGCTACCTGCTCAGGGCAGGGAGCCTTTGTTAGTATCGCACATATACAATGAGGTGTTTGCCAGAGACGTCCCTGAAGCGACGAACCGGCTCTGTCTGGCCTGCCTGGGTGGAGAATGGAATGTCCAGCAATTATCAACCACGCCTGTTTACGTGCTTGTCCGGAGGCCTTGCAAACACAGGGAGCGGGGTGGCAGAGGAAGGCCAAATGGTTTGATATCAAAACGATATCAAGTGCTATCTCCGGGTAGGCCTGAACCGCAGTAACACAATGTAGTACCATCTGTGCAATGGTTAAATACAAAGTAGCAGTTAACAAAGAATACCAGTTGGTGTTTTCATGTCAGGGAGCTTAAAAAAACTGAGCGACCTGACAGTTTGAAGCAAGAGAATGTTAGCAGTTAGCAGTTATATTTCTATACCAAATGGCAAAGGAAATGGTGGGATCACTGCTCAGCAAGGATGGTAAAATGCTAATACATCAACATGAAAAGGCAATGCTGGTCAATACCAATTTTGCTTCAGTTTTTTTGCCAAAAAAAGGACTGTGTGCTTCCATGCTTCCATGACAAGGAATGCAGGCTGCAAATCAAGGAGTCAGTCACAAAATCACTTAGTTAACTTAGATGAGTTCAAATCTACAGAGTCAGAGAAACTACATCCCAGGGTACTAAAGGAACTTGCTGGCATACTTAGAGAACCGCTTGCCATGATTTTCAAGAACTCTTGAAGAACAGGTGAGGTGCCAGACAAGTGAACATTGTCTTCCCCTTCAAAAAAAGGCAAAAAGGAGATCCAAGAAACTACAGGCCAATCAGCCTGACTTCAATACCAGGAAAAATATTAAAACAGATTATATATGAGTATGTTTGTAAGTATCACAATGACGATGCAGTGATTTGTAGGAACCACTATGGGTTTGTCAAGAACAAATCCTGTCTAACTTGATATCTTTCTTTTAAACAAGTAACTAATTCAATAGATGGTGGGAATGTTGTGGATGCTATTTATATGGATTTCATCAAAGCATTGATAAGGTCCTCCATGATATTTTCTTTAGCAAACTGATTAAATACAGAATAGATGGAAACATCATCAGATGGGTCTATAATTGGTTGGAAAATTGTGCTCAGAGAGTTGTCGTCAGTGGCTGTGCTTCAAACTGGAAGGAGGTCTTGAGAGAAGTGCCACAGGATTCTGTCCTGGGGCAGATGCTCTTCAATATTTTATCAGTGATTTAAATGATTGGGTGAAAGGAATCCTTCATTACATTTGCAGATGATACCAAACTAGGAGGGATAACAAACACATTGGAAGATAGGAACAGAATTCAAAAGGGCCTTGATAAACTAGGAAGCTATGCTGAAAGTAATAAGAACCAAGTCAACAAATGCAAAATTCCACATTTAGGCCATAGAAAACAAAAACACAGGTATAGGATGGGGAATACATGCCTCAGCAGTACTAAAAGTGAATAGGACCTTGCGATTATTAATGATTGCAAGTTAAACATGATCCAGCAGTGTGATACTGCAGCAACTACAGCAAACACTATTATAGCTTGCATTAATAGAATCAGAGTTTCCAAATCAAGGAAAAGTAGCAGTTCCACTACATTCTACACTGTCAGGCCTTATCTGGAGTACTGCATTCATTTCTAGGTGCCTCAGTTTAAGGAGGATGTAGACAAGTTGGTGCAAGTTCAGCAAAAACAACAAGAATGATAAGAGGATACAAAGAGAAACGGAAGGAGCTGGGCATGTTCAACTTGGTAAAGAGAAAAGTGAGTGGTGATATGATCACACTTTTCCAATTCTATGATTCTATGGCCCTTTTCGCATGGCATTTGCCATGCGAAAGGGCCCCTCGAGCATCGCACAAATGTGAGGAGTGGTCCACACGACACACTCACAATCGCACAACGCTCCAGGGTCTGGCAGGCACCGCTCATGCACTTTTTCATTTTTGACTTTGAGCCGAAAATGATGTGTGATTGCCCATTGCTCTGGGGCCGCGCGCAAGTCCCAGCCTGCACTGTGGAAGGAAGAGGTGGGGCTCTCGTGTGAGTGGGCGGCAGCTGCGGAGCTGAAGGAACCGGGGCCTCTCGCTGGAGGCTGCTCGCGCAATCCCCGCACCCCAGCTCCGTGAAAAGGTGCGTTGTGGAAAGGGCCTATGACGGAATAATCTTCTGGCCTAAGACAATATATGGGGAAAATACCCTAGTAAATATACTGAACAAAGAAGCCAACACACGACCCGTAAGAGGGGACTTGAGCACTACACTCATATCATTCCCTATTTATCTTAAATCTTGTCTTTGAAATGAGGCTAGTGGAGTGCAAAGTTCTACCATTATATGTACATGAAGAACCAGGTGTTGGAAAGAGAGGACAGAGGTGGACAGCAAGGTGGCAACACAAAGTTTTCCCAGTGTCCACAGGCAGCCAATCAGCGACCATTTCAGTTAGGGATAAAGCTGTACCTGGGTATGATACAGCAGCCATTGCACAGCCTGGCCAAACAATTGTATAAAATGGTATTAGATACCTCTTTACGCAACACTGGAAAAAAACGGGAAAACAACAAAATCCAAAATCCATCCTATGATGATACCTTTACTGAGTCAACCAACAGTACATAAAAATGCTTCCCCTCATGAAAGCTATGTGAGTACAAAAGCAATAAAGTTTGGGTTCCCCTTTTGAAGTTATGAAGTACCACCTCTGCAGTTACACTGGTGTAACCTCCAGTTACATTGACATAAAGCCACTAGAGGACTAAAGTCTACAGATGTTTCCACACAGAGGGCTCCTTGTGCTGCCAACTGAAAGACATTAGTCACCTGTTCAAACTTTTTCTTCACAACTGACTTCTTCTAGTAAGAATAAAAAGACATGAAGTGTTGTATCAACACAGGAGAGTTATAAATGGAAGACAATGACTCTGGAACCCCTATAAAAATTCAAAGCAGAGTGACTACAAGAAAGAAGCATTGTCTGGAAGCATCCTAATGAGAAATACTCCCATCTGTATCTCCAGCGCCCTACAATAACCATGAGTGCTAATATAATGTATATATCTCTAAGAGATGAATCAAAAAAAAGGCCCAAGACCTAGGACCTATAGCCCAGGCCCTCTCCAACTGATGCTCCACTGAGTTGCGGCAATGTGGGCAGCTGCTCATTTTATTTCACAGCATAGAATCATAATCTCCAAAGCATCTCAAAACTATTTTGTAACAACATAGAATCACAGAGGTGGAAGGGGCCTCATGGGTCATCAAGTCCAACTCCCTGCTCAGTGTCCGACCTTCAGCTAAAACAAGTACATGTCCAGCCTCCTTTTGAAAATGTCACGAGAAGGAGACCCTGCCATCTCTCTAGGCAATCAGTTCCATTCCCAAACTGCTCTTAAAGATTTTCCTTCTAACATTCAATCAAAACCTACCCTCCTCTAACTTGAAATGATTCTACCTCCTGGGGCAGCAGAAAACAGGCCTGCAACCTCCTCTCTACAACAGACCTTGAAGTACAGCAAGCCTGGCATATCCACAAGGATTTGATTCCATGATACATTTTGTATCTTGAAGATTAAAAAACACAAAACACGCATGCTCAAGTCTGCTTTGTGCAGCTTGCAGCAAGACTGTAGCCATTTCTGCATTACACTGTTATAGTGCTATGATTCCACTTTCAACATCCTGTGGAATTCTGGGCTTTGTAGTTTCTGAGGCCAAAGAGCTCTCTGGCTGAGAATTCTAAATGCCCTTTCCTAAACTGCAAACCCCAAGATTCCACAGGATGTTGAAAGTGGAATAATAGCACTATAACAGCATAGTGTGGAAATGGCCTGTGAAGCCTTGCAAGCCAGCCTTATACAGTAACCCCATATTAAAAATGGCGTAGAGCTGCCACAGAGGCAGTGGCAAGTCCCAGCTGCCAGGAGCACCACATTCTTTAGGCTGCCTCGCCTTCCCTGCTACCCAAAATACGTCTATGGAGACCTTCAGTCACTTTATCACCTATTAAACCCAGGATCTCTTGCACCCCAAGTGAGAATTCCACATCCAGACTAACAAGCCAACTTTTGAATTTTACCCTACAGTTTCAGTGTGGCATGATTCCTGTTGGTGAAAGTCTCTTGCTTAATCAAGCCTGTGGTTGACGTGCTGCAGACGCCTCACTCTATTAATATATTTGAAGCAATTCACCACTTAATACTTTCCCTGGGTAAACAAACACCCACTGCCTGAAATGGATTATGCTTTTCCAGAGTGCCGAGGTTACACACCAAGGGTCAGCAGGCAAAGCACAGTGCCAAAGACGCGCAGCTGTTTCCCTCACTCAGCCTCCGCCTGCACTTATGGAACATGGGAGTTCCACTTGTATTCTGAATCCCGCCGTAAGCATATTATATTCAAAAGAACCCTGGCAGACAACCAGCATGCAGCATACTGACAACAACTCAGCTCAGATTCCTGATGTGGCACCACATTGGTGCAATACGGCACAGCCCCTTGGGTCTTGCTCTGTGTGTGTGTGTGTGTGTGTGTGTGTGTGTGTGTACTTAACCCTTCCCTTTCCCGTTGCTTTTCTTTCAAGCACCACTCCTTACCAGCGATTTTGCTCACTGTGATGGGACAAGCAGCGGGGAAGTGATGAGTAAGGGAATGGCAGGTTTTGAGAAAGTAACTTTTTTGAACTGCAACTCCCAGGTTCCCCAGCCATGTGTAGCCACTGGCTTTTAGGGGAGTGTTAAGCATTCCGTTTGCTCCCATTTCCACAGCAATCCTCTCTTGGCAAGGGTGGATATGCTGTTTGGGCTTTAATATGCAGGGCTGCAGTGTAACGTTGCCCTCTAAGTGTTCGATTTGCCTTTGCTCTGTGAAAAACCAATATTACTCTGCTGAACTGGTCAGTGACTTTTGACTGGCTTGCATATAGAAGCAACACTGTACCATCACAATGTAGTACACAATGTTTTGAGGGACAGAAAGAAGAGGTTACAAACGGATATGAATTAGTGTTGTCTGCCCATTGGTACAGTATATTCCAAAGAATATGAATTTTATTGCAATTCACTGATCTAATACATACATATAATTTTAAGATGTTTGAACACTGACAGAGTTGATATTAAAATGGATTGGCTGAGAAAGGGAGAAACTAAACATGCTTAGGTAAACTCCAAGATATGCAGAAGTAGAGAACATTTCCCCAAAAATCCCCGAGAGAGCCATTCTGTCCAAGACCACATTGACTATCTAGCTCAATTAAGAATTAGTGTGTTTAATGGTCTCCAGGAGTCACAGTACATCACCATTTCATTTCCCTTTCATATTCCTGCTATCAGGTCCAACATGTATGTATGCATGTATGTATGCATGCACGTATCTATCTATCTATCTATCTATCTATCTATCTATCTATCTATCCATCCATCTATTACCTGCAACTTAGCACATCTGGGGCCCTTTCATATTACAGAAGTAACATGCAGCCGTACCAGTTAAAGTGAAATCATACTGCTGTAATTGTATAATATGAAAGGATTCCATCTGATGGAGTAACTCAGATAAAATGGAGTTACAATGCAATAACCCCGTAGTATCAAAGGGCCCT
Organism: Ctenosaura bakeri; assembly: GCA_948474755.1. Classification (NCBI taxonomy): domain Eukaryota; kingdom Metazoa; phylum Chordata; class Lepidosauria; order Squamata; family Iguanidae; genus Ctenosaura; species Ctenosaura bakeri. Next base: position 273,629 of record CAOLHI010001627.1, on the reverse strand, counting down.
TACTATGAAAGCTGAAATCACAATCAGTTTGTTAGTGTTTGTTGCTTTTAATTTAACAGGCTAGCACGGCCACCTTTCCACAAAAAAGAGAGAAATGGCATGCCCAACGTTTTTATGTCACTGGCTTAACAGTCCAATTATCTTCTGACGACCATAGCTCTACTTTATATAAAGGTGTGGTAAAGTTAGATATTAACAGGCTGTCACAGAACAAATACTCATATCTATACTTTTTGTAGTGACACACATACATACTGAGATTTTTGTCCTCTTGCTACCAAATATTGCCTTAGGGCTGACAGCAATTTGCAGATATCATTTTACATGACAAATGCTAGAATTAACTACATTGAAATTTGAAAAAGATAGCTCAAGTTAATGATGATACAGCAAAAAGTATTGTCCCATAAGGGCAAATTCTGCCTTTGTACCCTAGTTAGTCAGTCCCACCTGGCAGCTCTTTAGAAAATGCTAAGGTAGAAATAGACAGTATCTGAACATTATCAAAGCAAACATGGGCTACCTTTTGGATTTAGTTCTGTGACCAGACTCCTCCTTGTTCCTAAGAAACATATTCTAGGCCTCACAGAACAGAGTGTTTAAAATAAAAGAGGTAAGTTTAGGGGTGGGAAAAACTTGGGAAGCCATCTAGATTCTTCAGCATTCAAGGAAAAGTAATGTCAAGTAGCAACATCTGGTATATCACTGCCCCAGTTCCCAGTTTTGTAGAAGTGCTGATACTGCTATCATTTTGGGTGTTAGCACCAAGACTTGTTTCTTTTGCAGAAGGAAATATGTTAATTCAACCAGATAACAGGCTGCCTTGCAAAATGATCTGGAAACTTTAGTTAGTTCAAGACAGGTGGAATGATTTTTAACTATGACTTGACGATTTCATCACGTTATGCCATTATCTTGTAAATTGCACTGGTATTACAGTCTATTTCTGAGACCAATTAAAGGGCTGGTTTGAGTCTTTAATACCCTAAACAGTTTGTGGTCAGATTTTCCTCGCATATAAACCTACTATAGTTCTCTGGTCTTTAGGGTCGAGGATCTCAAGAGAGAGCACTGTGTTGAAAAGTATGTTATATGTATTTTCTCTTTTAGATGTTGAATGACATACTTTGAGCAACTGTGACTGATGCTATCATGACTAACAACACCTCCAGGACCCACAGTCTCTAACATCACCAGGGGCCATCTCTTGGTCTCAGTGTTCTGTTTTGTTTATTTGTTTTTGTTTTTGCTTTGGCCTGAATTCTCAGGGCCAGAGATGGTGCTAACCTCGCAACCATAATACCTACCCAAACTGTGAGATCATCTATAAAGAACTTTTGCCAGGTGCTCCCACCAAGTTGAGATGTGGCTGGTAAGAGAGAGGATCTGCACACTTGGATGTGCTATAGTTGTAGAATGTTTTCTCCAAAGATACTAAGCAAAAACTTTTGATGGCCAGGGCTCATTAAATATTAAGTTCAACAGTACAGACAGAAGTTGCTCACCCAGCTCTATAAATTGGATTGTATTTTTGCTTTTTAATCTTTGTGTGAAGAATTTAATGTGCTATGGAAATAAACAAATACCACAAACTTCTGCACCAATAAATGAACATAGTAAAATGCTACGATGGCTAGTTAGTCAAACATTGAAAGATTTTACAATGCATTCTTCCATGCAGATCTTGAAGAGCTCTTTCATTTGCGCAAGGAGCAGCAAAGACTCTTGCTACTTTACATATAGTGTGGCAAATTGCAAAGCATTTAGTAGAGTTGTGGGTTGGTAGAATGTGTGTAGGAGCTGACACAAGCCAAATCAACATCACCCCTTTCATTTTCAAATTGTGTAGAAGATAAATGACAGATGTTTATGGCATGGAAGAATTTGAAACTATGTAAATAGAGATAAACCCCAGCTACAGAAGAAGACATGTTCAACAGAAAATTTGGTACCAGAAACAGAAATAACATGGGAAGAGTAGGTTAGGTTCCTACACCGTGAGAAAGAAGTGCAGCTGAACATGTTTCAGCAAATATTTTATTCAAAATATGCCCGTGTGAAATCAAATTATACAAAATAAAATAATACAATAATACAAAATATAAACAAAATATAGTAATATATCCATGTAAAATGAATCAGCAAAGTCAGGTATGCCTTTGTATAAGTCAACCCAAAAAAAGACAGACAGACAGACAGACAGACAGAAATGAACCTTCTAGGGATCACTGAAAGGCTTCTTCCAAAACGCATCCAGTAATAACTTTTTCTTTCATCACTTCCGTTTTGCTTATGATTTCCATTTGCAGACAAAACTTACAAATTTATGAGGGGGAGTTAACAAGCAGGGGAAGGGCTAGCTGTTCAGCTGGATATATCCACTTTACCCTTTTCTTTTCTTTTTTTTACTGTCCAGATATGCCCAGTAAGAGATTCAGGAGCCAGCTGCTGTTTACCTAGCCTGTTGTAGGCAGACACACAGAGATAGGATAGGAAAGAGAAGAATGTCATTCTTTCTGAGCTCAAGTTTTACTGAATTGTTTACTGAAGACACATTGCTGGAACTAAGCATCAAAAATCTATGTTTCTCCAGTCCTCCTCCATCATTCTCCCAACCCCAATGCTGATAAAAACTTTCCAGGTAGAAAGATGACAAGAAGGGAAAGGAAATGTGGGCAGGCATAGAAAGATTTTGTAAAAAGAAGGTTCTTTGTTAACTGAGGTATGCTTGTAACTGTTTTAAAAAGATTGGGTTTCATTATTAGACATTGATTTTTAAATTCCTGACATAACAGTACCATGGCTCTCCCAGATAACAAAGGGTTAAATCCAGGGCCTAAATCCTATTTTTACTTCTTATTAAAGTAGATGCAATGGGTCTAGTCTAGTTGAGATTAACTAACAGGATTTCAGCCATATTTTTGTTCCCAACTAAAGTAAACCAATTGCATCAATAGAAACATTAACACTTTTGTAAATGTCATTGATTCAGCGGGTCTACTCTAATTAAGACTAATAGGCCAAAATAATTTTTAAAATTAACATGATAAATAAAAACACCAATAATGAGCATGTCATGTTGAATTTACTTGGCAGAGAAGGACATTACCAGAGTTTGCTCCCACAAATATCTTACCAAGTTGTTGTATTGCCATTACAAATTTCATCACATCTGACAGAAACTTCACTCTTGTGGCTTCTGTCAGGTTGAGTATGTTTCATAAATTTTGAAGATGACTAGAACATTGACTATATGAAGTAGTGCATGCTTCTTTCCACTGCATAGACCAGACTTCCACAAACTTGGTTCCCCCAGATGTATTTGACCCTAGTCAGCATAAGGATGGTGGGAACTGTAGTCTGACATCTGAAGGATACCAGCTTGTGAAAACTGGTGTAAAAGTTAGTACATCATTTGAAATAGCAAAAAGAATTTTAGCCTCTTTTTCTTCAGGCAAACCATAAGATTTTAACAATGCTCATCAAATGCACAATAATTTTCAACCATTTATACTGCCAACTGCTGTTTTATCAATTCCTTCAAAAGGCTCTGGAGCAAAATTTTCCAAAGAAAACCAAAACTTCATCTAGAATGACCATCTCATGCCATGCCAACTGTACATCGTGGGAATTGTTGTCCAAGATAAAATCAATGCTTGCTATTGCTAACTTCAGCAGCTGTACACTGGTACAAATAATGTTGACTGAGCTGAAAAAATCAGCTATTTCCTCTGCAGGACCTAATGACATGAAGAAAAAGAAAAAAAGGAGGGGAGGAGAAAATCTGTTGTTTGTTTTCATTTCTTGGCTCTTAGAACTCACTCAGTTTGCAACATTGGAATCTCACAATGCCCCTCTAGAATAATTCAAAATTTGGCAAAGGTGAAAACTTCACTTACTTGTAGTTTTGGTTCCACTGCCTTCAAAACTGACAGTAATGCTTCATAGGATGCAACCTTTGTCTCTTTCCACTGTATTTCTTTAGCTGCTGCAAATTCAGAGTGCAATAATTAATTGTACAAGCTTTATGGTGTTTGTTGATCTCTATGATACACATCCTGAAAAACTCTAATTTGAGCACACATCTGGCATTTGAAGAATTACATTGTTTTCAGAAAAAACATGGCTGGTCATATTCACACAGTACCCAACATATATGTGATCAGATTTAACTCTTTGACGTATTTCACACATTAACTCCTATGGTGATTTTAAGTCCCTGTAAATAATCTTTCCTCACGATCACACTTGGGGATGTGCTCAAAATAGTACCTCTAAGTCATCACTGTGTGAATTGTCCTCTTCTGCGTTGTCTGGTGAAGCACTAGACAATTCTTCCAAAGGTTGCCATCTTATAATTATCTTATTACTATCATTGCTAACATGGTACATCTACTTTGTTCTTGCCATCGTCTTCAGGCATATAAGGTTTATGATCCCTTTCACTGTGTACAGGTTTGTAAGGCATATTATACAATTCTGGATATCAATTTCATCTCCTCTACCTTCATTTTCCCATGCATACATGCACCTTCAAGAGCCAGTATGGTATAGTGGTTTGAACATTGAACCACAACTCTGGAGACCAGAGTTTGAATCCTCACTCAGTATGAAAACCCACTGGCTGACCATGGGCAAGTCACACTCTCTCAGCCTCAGAGAAGGGCAAAGGCAAGCCCCCTCTGAACAAATCAAAACCCATTAAGTCAGAAACAACTTGATGGCACACAACAACATGCAACTTCCTCACTTATTTGTTATCAAATATAAAACCTTAAAATAAAGTTCAAAACTAACAGAAACATATACTTAAAATGCCCTGGAAAAGATCCATTAATTGCCTGGCAATGCTCACACTCATTTAGTTAAGTTCTTCAGCTAATGCCATTTGCCATATATGATTACACCAGAGCTGTGAGGGAGAGAAAACTTTTGACAATAGTTAATTCTCTAGTATTCATCACCTTCTTACCATAAAATAACAACTGAAAGACCATTTGGGAGGGTGCTGTATTGTTTTAATTTGCACTGTATTAACTGTTTTTTATAATTCTTAAGTGTACTATATTGGCTTAAACTTTTTAAATATTGCTAATAATTTAATTTTATTTTAATGTTGATTTTTTGTATATTTTAACTACATTGTAAACATTTTAATTCATAAGCTGATTTGAGTCCCAATCTTGGGAAAAGGGCAGTGGAAAAAATAAGATGAAGAAGAAGAAGAAGAAGAAGAAGAAGAAGAAGAAGAAGAGGAGGAGAAATCTCCCTCTCAAGGCGCTTTAAACTAGACTCTGCTACCCCATTATGACCCCAAGGCCAAGGGACAATGAGATAATGTAATGACATTGAAGCAAAGAAGATACAGTGCAGCTTTAATTGGCTACAACTCTCATAATTTCAGTAAAAATACAGCTTCTAAAAACATGGGTCTGGGAAAGGACCAGAAAAGATTATTTTCAAAAGTTCATTTGAAACTGAAAATATGCAAGACTAGGAAGGTTGTACGGTAAGAAGTTTAAGGCACATCCCTCAGTGGGTTCCTCCTCTATGATTTACTGTCACCCATAAAAACAGCATTAAGTTCATCAGCATGTATATCAGAAGGCTTTCCTAGGTATCAGTTAGCTGGCTCTTTTCCTGTCATGGGCTAGCTCCAGACTCCTCTTTCAGAAGAAAATCTCTCTAGGGAGGACATCTGCTAGGGAAGAATTGCATCCAGATGCAGCCGGACATGCAAATGAAGAACTGAATTCAATCTGACCTCTGGAGAGTTTGGATTTGGTAATAAGACCTAGCTGCCTATTTGTAACTGTGGGGGCTGCTACTGCCTGTGGAAAGAGGCTTCCATCTGCAGATTTTCTGCTCCCATATGGAAATTTTTCACCTGGCAGCGTAGCTGGATGGAGAAGTGAAACATTTGCCTGGAATTTGGCAGGCCGGGTGTACAGCTCTGCAGTCTCATTAGCTACAGTAACACTTGTTTGGTGGTCAATACCTCAGGAGAATAGTCTGGCCATTTATGTTGCAAATAAGGCATAATTTCTACTGGACTGATATACATAAGGTGCTAAAAAGAGCAGCATTTTGAGTTCTGTGTTTAAAGGGAAAGATCTGAAAATTTTACCATTGTAGCACAGCACAGGCATCTCAGGTATCAAATGGGGTAGAGGAAAGAGTCTCTCCATCCACAACTCACTCCAGTGGCATAGTTACCTGAATATTCAGTAAATTTAAGGGGACAACCACTCTCTGTCCAAGCAAATAGCTCAAAGTGGGCTGATGTGCTCAGTGGATATCTAGGAGCCAAGACAAGTTGAGTGCCTGTTGGACAAGTTAAAAGAAAGAAAACCGAGGGAGGGTGATTTGGTTTACACCTAACAGCTTATTTCACTTATTTTAGAGGAAGACATCTCTGAGGGAATGGCATGCTGAACAAGAACAATTCTTAAAAAGAGCAAGGATACACATTCTTGTGAAGTGCTGGTTGAGTATGTGAACATGTTGGCTGTCAAAACAATAGCAAGCAAGACAGCAGAGAGTCTATAGGCAACCACTCCAAGTTGTGGCTATAAAAGTTCCATCTTCTGTCCATTCCCTAGACCCCTGTAGGCTGTACCCACCTCTATTTTTTAAAAAATGCAGTTTCCTGCCTAAGAATTTTTTGTCAATTCTTCTGTAGTTGCTTTTTTTTTTTTTTTAAAGAGGTTGGGGGCTAGAGGCTCTGGTGGCCACACTGAAAGATTTCAGGAGCCAAATGTGGTCCACAGGCTGCACCATTGCCATCCTTGGTTTCTACTGATCATGGAGACTTCTTGCTGGAAAATGTCAGTGAATTTAAACCCCTACCACCATTTGACCAGACCCTCTCCAAAGAGTGGAAAACAGTGGCTGTACAAAAATATTGACAGTGCAGAACAAATCATTAGGTAGCTGAGACTGGGGAGCCAGCAGGCTGAAGAGATAAAAGTGGCCAGTCCACCTTTACACTAGTGTCTAAACTGTAGTGTGGGGAGGAAATGACCGGAATATTCAATTCCCATTCCAAAGCCAAGTTCACTTCTTCCTGCTCAACATTCCATGAAGGATTGTTCAAACTGCAAAAGAGATGTCAAAGTGAACTGATCTGGGTGTTGGACTAGAACTCCAGGAAGCCAGGGTTCAAATCCCCACTTGTTCACAGAAACCCACAAGGTGATTTTGGGCAAGAAACATTTTCTCAGCCTCAGAGAAAGGCAATGATAAAGTCCCTCTGAACAAATCTTGCCAAGAAAATCCCATGACAGATTTGCCTTAGGGTCACTGTCAGTTGGAAATGACTTAAAGGTACAAAACAACAAAAGGAGGCAGCATCCACCCTGTTTGAAAGAGCACAGGGGAATGGAAAAGTTGACCTAGGAAGATACACTACTCCTGCTTTCTGACGTATAGGTACCCTAAGGCAAACCTATCATGGGGTTTTCTAGAGGCTGTAAGTGTGTGAGACTCCCAAGATCATTCTGTGGGTTGCCATGGCCAAGCAGGGAATTAAACACTGACCTCCAGGGTCATAGCACAATGCTCAAATCACCACACCACATTGGCTCTCACTTTTTTCCTTGCCACGTCACTTCTTTTCTGATTTTTTTTCCACATATTACCTGCTAAATGAATTCACATAATAGACAAAAAGAAAAATACTAAAGAAAATTCTAGGTTCTCCAGCAGCTAAAATATCCTACAATATGGAGTTCTGAACTTACAAATTAGATATTATTTATTACAATTAATTAAAATATGGCTATAATTATTGCTAAGTTATCGCAATATATGGAAAGATCTTTGTAGATTCCAATGATTGTGGTTAGAATGTAGGAGCTATGAAGCCCAATCCTGTACAGAAGCCAATCCCAACGTAGCCAATGGAATTTAATAATAAGTACCTAGCCAGTGTGATGTAGTGGTCTGGAAGTCAGACTTAGATTCTGGAGACCAGAGTACAAATACCCACTCAGCTATGGAAACCCACTACATGACCTTGGGCAGGTCATACACTCTCAGCCTCATTGGAAGGCAAAGGCAAACTGCCTCTGAACCAATCTTTCCAAGAAAACTCAGTGATAGGTTCATCTTAGGGTCACCATAGGTCAGAAACAACCTGAATACACACAGCAAGCTTTAAAACTCTACTCACTAGGTTCCCTAGGCAATCTGCCTCAACGTGCTGTCCAATCCCTTGAAGGGTATACTAGAAAGGAAAAAAAAGCATGATCACAATAAATAATGAGAGTTCTGAATTACTATGGACAAAACCGAGCTCTTTGTCCAATACAGCTACATGCACCTAAATACTTTAAAAAGTGCAAGGGGGACTTAAATCATTCATATGTTCACAAAAAACAGGCTGCACAGAAAAGAAATGAATAGTAATGGCACACGCTGTCTCTGAAACAGTCATAAGTTTCCCCTGATTTAGCTACCCTGATTTTGTGAAGTGCATAGTATATAATAAAATTATCTTTGACTTATGCCCTGTCACACAAAGCAAAATAAGAGAAGTTCAAAGGAGAAGCAAATAAGAGAAAAGCAAATCCACTTTTGTATTGCCCTCTGAAGAAATAACTCTGTATTAAAATAAAAAAAAGTACACATATTTCTGCATAGTACACCTGGGTTGTTAAAGGGTTGATCAGACAGAGAAGGAAAGTGTGCTTTTTACAGAAATCTTTGCTGGAGAGGATAAATGATTATTCTATGGTAACAGGCCAATAGGTATATCATTTAACTGCCCTCAAGAATATGTTATGAAGGCCATTGTCAGGTATACATACTGACAGAGGCAATCCAAACTGGACAAGTTTTATTGGTGGGTTTGACAACACTCCATGGAAGATGAACAGTGTAGAATGGGTAGCCTGGTGGAGTGACAACATGTTGGATACTTCTGAATGTGACTGGCTGTTGATCTGGCAAGAGGATCTGTCAGAGAAGATAAAAAGGCTGAGTCCAGAGCAGAGCGCTGGAACTAATATAGGGCTAAAGACTAAACAACTGATGAATTATCTTGAAGACCAAGACTGAAATTATTTATGTCTGAGTTGAGAGAAGGAGGGATATAGAAAAAGATAAACCCTGTGACAGTGTTCAGGAGTAGGAGAAACTTGAGTGGTTAGCTAAGGTCTAAAGAGGTACTGCAAAACCACAAGAGACTTCAGATAGAAGGGAAGGAGTTCTGCATTACACAGAACCCTTTTTTGTCTCAGTAGAACTAACCTGAGGACACTGGTGGAGCTTGGAGTGGGGGGGCAGGAGGGGGTGTGGCCACAGGGTGTGAGGGCGTGGCCACATCACATGGGGGCATGGCCATGCCACAAGGAGGTGTGGCTATGAGCCAGGATGCCCCCCCCAATTGCCGCCAGGGCGAACTGCCCCCATCACCCCCCCATCCCTACGCGACTGCCTGAGAAGCCATGAGATGGAAATGGAACCAAATCTTGGTTCACAAACAGGCCTTGTCTTTGGAGGGCAAAAGATTCTAGTTGGCTAGAGAGTGAGATGCATGCAGCAAAACAGAGTTAAGCCTGCAAAGCTTGCCCAAGTCATAGAACAATGAATCAATATGGAAAGATATAAAATTTGTTGCTGACAATTGCTACTTTATGAGCCTGTGATATTCTTGTGCACAGATAGGTTGAGAGTTATATAAAATCCTGAAAACAATGTAAACTTGTCTGCACAGTTTGCACTCTGGAAGATGTTGTACACTAATTAAAAACCAAATTTCTAGTAGTTCACAGGTAAGAAGGAAACGAAACCAACAGGAAGCACAAAAATTTAGATAAAATTTGCTGCTGCACCTGGAAAAAAAATCCTCATCTTTTAATTTCCCCGTTTCATTCATCTCTAATTTTTAGTCAGCAGATTGTTTAGAGGCATTAACTTGCTTTGTGTCTCCTTTTGAAAGAAGAAAGGCTTCTCCTTCTTCTGAACCTGTACCTTTTCTCATTTTTATGCCAAAAGCAGTCTCCTCACTCTGAGCTCATTTCCTGGACTATGTGGATGAATTACATGGGACAGGAACAGCCTCACCCTAATTTTTAAGTTTCCTCCATTTAACTCCCCCCCCCGCCTCCTTTTCTGTGATGAAGCTGTGGCTTCATCACTTTATTTTTAAAATGTCCTGAACTTTATATCTGGACCAACTTTTTTATTTGGACTTTTCAAATATGTGGGATGTCGGGAGAGATCACACTCAGGGTCTGTAGGAGCCTTTTACTCAGCTAATCCTCTCCTTGTGGCATAAGTAACATTTTTCTTTTTCTTTCCCCTTTCTTGTTGGAGACACTTTTAGAGATCTGGGAATTCCAAGGGCTGTATTTAACTAGTCTGGACTGGTGGGAGTTTAGGTGGAGCTAAGGAACAATCCAAACCACTGCTCATTTTGCTTGCCATAATTTCACATGCCATAGCTGTTTTATGCCATGGCTGTTTCATCTGAAGTTTTAATTTACTTTGTTCCATCTTGTATTCATTTAGTAACCAAGAATGGAATGACAGTCTATTTTGTATGGTATGACATTTGTATGTAATAACCACAATAACCATTTTACTTTGTGGTGTTTGGTTACAAGTGCATTTTTCTCTAATCTCTGCATGCTTCATTACTTCTACATTCAAGAACTTTGTATTTGCTCTCTTCTGCATGTTCACTTTCTTTGCTTCCAAAACAGCATGTTTTACCCTTATCTGTTTGTTGTTGGGAGAGAAATGTAAGAAAGGTACATCATCAGTATTATGACAGGTGGTAGCCACTGAGGAATAACACAAGAGTAATTCTCTGCTTGCAGATGATCCAGTACGATGTGATATATCTGGAAGAGAAGTCCTTCACATGCCCCAACAGATATTGCTTCACAATGAGCACACTGTACATCTTAATTTGCCAAAAAATTGACCCACAGCCATCTGTTAAACAGGAAGCAAAAGCCCCATAGTGTTAGAACTGATGCTACACTGCTCTCTACTGGCTGGAAGGAGTAAAAATATTGAGCTTGTTACAAAAGTGCCAATATTTGTTCTCACTAGAACTTAAAATAACGCTACTTAGTAAAAATCAACCAGCAGATGGTTATGCTCTAGTAATTACAGAAGTGAAATTCTAGGGTAAATCTTGGCCCAAAATTTAAGTTATTCAAAAGAAAAAAATAATGCAAATAGCAATAGTACAAAACAATTGCTTCTTAGAGTATCAAATAATTAAATTAAATCAGAATGAACTGTTACTACAAAAACTGAAACTCTCTTCTTTATCCAGTTATGACAACACACTGTAAATATACAATGAATTGGTTTCTTACATAATGAAATGGTCCATAGGTTGGGAAGGTCTATAATTCAGTAGAAGAATACCTGGTTTTAATGCCAAAGTCCCTGGCATCTTATGGCAGGATTTTGGGGAAACTCATGTGTGAAATCCTGGCAAGCTATTGCCAGCCATTGTAGACAAAAGATGGGCAATTCTGGTAAGACCAAGTCCCATTTTGCCCTCTCTCAAACTTGGCAAGGTTGCACCCCCTAAATACCCTACCTACCAATACCTCCAGAATAATATTTGCGCCCAGAAACTCCTGAGGATGCAATTTGCTATTTAAACATCATCACCCCTGGACTAGCCGGTCACTTTCCATTTATTTTCTTTTATTTATTTATTTTTATAGCAATGCATGTTTACATTCCAACAATTTAGTTTCCTTACAAATGATGCTGAGTCAATAAATTATATCTGGCTCAAAAATTCCAGTCTCTCCAACTTGGCTTATACATAATAGTAATTCTATACGTACTTAAATACAAAACTAGCTTTACTATAATGTTCTTCCCAATATTCCCTAATTATACATGGTCTCTCATTCAAATGATTTAGCCCTTATCCTATATAGCCTTTGTCTTCAATAGTTATATGTATCTATATTACGTAAAATTAAAATCCACCATAATCTCTCTCTTATCATTTACATGTAACATTTTGTTACTCTTTCAGAAGTTCTAGTCTTGTCTCTTTCATTCTTTAAAAGTAATTATACATGGTTCACCCCATTTCCTGGCAAGACAGTCTATCCTGCATCCCCATTGTTCCCTGAACTTGTTCATAGATTTATCAGTTAGTTTCTATAAAAAACTAAATTCTAAAGCAGGCCTTGCAGTGTGTAAATGCATGTTTAAATGTCAATTTATGCCCCTAAATTTCTGGGAGGCAAAATTTTATGTGACTGGTATAGACCTGGGGCACCTCTGATGCTCCACCCCTGCTGTAGTCAATACTGAACCAGATAGGCCATTGTCTGATTCATATTATGAACTCCTGGATTGTAGTTTACAAGGTGACATCATGCAGAATTAATTCCAAACTAATCCTAGTTAAATCAGGATTCAGTGGTGTGACTGATGATCAAAACTTCTCAAGCCTACACATGCTCAGTATCAATACAGATCAACAATGAATTGATGGATTAAGTCCTTCTTGGATTTGTATAAGCAGCAGGATATTCAAGTCCACTCACAAATCCCACTGAGTTGAATAGAACTTGCTTCCAGGAAAAGCAAATGCAGAGTTATATCCTAAATGTGAGAAATTTGTCATACGTTTATGAAAGCAAAAGGGCAAAAAATTAATATATGTACATATGACTTCTGGCAGAGTGTTTTGACTTTGATGGTCCCTGGTTCAGACTCCTCCTTGGACATAGGCTTATCTTGTGATACTTAATAAGTTGTCTCAGTTACAATCCCATATAGAAATAGGTGTGTGTGAGAAGTAAAATATATTTTAGTTTCTGCAATATTATTAATAGTATTGGTAACATATTAGCTTATAGCTCATAACACATTTTTAAATATATTTACACACATATATTTTAGTATTTGAGCTTTTGAAATACAATGAAGTCTTAAGAAGCATAAATTTTAGAAACTGGCAGCTTGGAGCCAGAAGACCTTGGAGCAAAGGGAACCAGACACATAGATAAGAATTCAATAGTGAGATGAATGTACTCCTTTTTGGGGAGGCACCCGCTTATGCAGACTAAAGGTCAGCAAAAGCTGAAAGGGGTAACTAAGCTGATAAAGAAAAAAAACAAGACAAGAATTTGGCCTTGTTTAGCAAAATGGGAGGTTAGAATCTGGTTGATGGGCATTTTGAAATAGCAAATGAGAATTAAGAAAGCACGAGGTAAAAGCGTGATTATGGGCATGATCATATATGTTGTAAATATGGGAAAGGGGCATGTAACTTCTTAGGCGATTCTGATAGGGTTGTAACTTTTGGGTCCTGCCCAAGGGGAGGGAAGCTGGAGTAGGGGATAAAATGTGTGTTGTTTTGTGGGAGGGGGTCCTTCTCTCTAGAGAACACCCGTGTCTGCAGAAACGTATTTTTTTAAAATAAATACTTGATGCTTCAGCCGATCCTGTGTTAAATTGTTTCATGAGTGTTATCAGCTATTTCCCTCAGTGTGTAAGTTACTGAGCACTCATATACTGCTGACAACAAGGGTGGGGAACACTCCTCACTCCAGGTCCAAGTTCAATTTTAGTAAAGTTCTCACAAACCACATTTCAATAGTGGACAGAGTGAAAGGTTGATATAAACTATATTTTAGTTTAATTTAAAGCTTTTACTGCCATTAACTAAGCCTTAGGAAAGTTGTTTCAAACTTTCAAAAACTAGAAAAAAAACTAGTAAGCACTGGAAAGCCTTTGAATACTAATGTTATAGGAAACACGGTGTAGCCACCTAAGGTCAGATTAGCTTACTTCAAAAGAGCATTACCTCTCAACAAACAGTGAGGCATTTGCCTCACACAGCAGATTTTGGAAGTCAGAAAAGGGCATGAAATTCTAAGTTATCTGATTAGCTGTTAGGATGTTTCTGATGCCAGAGAGTGGAAGAGGAGATGAAGGATTTCCTGCTTCAGGGGCAAAACAACTTGCTTGACCTGAAGCAGTGCATGTGTCACAAGTGCTGCTCAGGCAGCAAAATGCCTTCACAGCTCAGCTGGTGTTCAAATCAAGCATTTATCGCAGAAGAAAACAAACCTCTTTAGTGCTTTGCAAGCCAGCATGGCGTGGTGGTTTGAGTGCTGGGCTACGACTCTGGAGACCAGAGTTCAAATCCCCACATAGCCATAGAAATGCCCTGGGCAACCTTGGCCAAGTGATATTCTCCCAGCCTCAGAGGAAAGCAAAGGCAAAACCCTCTGAGCAAAATGTCGCCTTAGGGTTGCCAAAAGTCAGAAACTACTTGAAGAGACACAACAACTCCTCTAGTACTTCTCCTCGGCCATTTCCGCACTTGGGTGCGACCCCTCCCGAAACTGCAAACCCCAGGATTCCATAGGATGTTGCAAGTGGAATCGTAGCGCTATAACACTTGGGTGCGGAAATGGGCCTCGTGAGGAAACAGACTGCCCTTGAAACTTCCTACCACCATGGGATATTCAGTATGCAAAATACAAATGAGATCCTAGTGCTTCCCCCTTCAAAGCTGCTGCTCCCTAGCCAAGGTAGGGAAGAGCATTCCAAGCCATACAATAAAAATTGTGGTTATTCAAAAGTCCTGTAACTAGAGGAGGCCTGAATCCCAAGTAAATAAAAAATTGCTATATAAAGGCAAGGCATTGGGCTCTCAATGCACACCAAGTATACCCACTGTTACTACTGTATTTGCTGGTGTCTAAGACTCACTTTTTTCCTGGAAAATACTGTTTGAAAATGGAGTACATCTTATACACCGGTGTGTCTTATATGCCTGCAAATGATATTTGCCAGTGTATAAATGGGGTGCACCTTATACACGGGCACGTCTTATACACCAGCAAATATTATTATTATTATCATCATCATCATCATCATCATCATTAATTTGATCCCGCCTCTCCATATGGATCGAGGCGGCGAACAACTTACAAATAGCATGTATTTCGAAACAGTTCTATACATGCCCCCAACAAGCTGGGTACTCATTTTACCGACCTGTGAAAGGATGGAAGGCTGAGTCAACCTTGGAGCCAGGCAGGATCGAATTCACAACCTTGTGGTTTGCAGTACTGGCATTTAACCACTGCGCCACCATATGGTACTACTGGGGTGTGGCCATTTGAGTGTTAGACCCTAAAGTGAGAGCTCGGCCATGGAAACACAATAAGTCACACTCTCTCAGCCTCAGAGGATGATTTTTAAAGGATTTTTTAAAAGATGATTTTAAAGAAATTAAAAAAAAAAGAATTAAAATTGCCAAGAAAACTCCGTGATGGGTATACCTCAAGATTGCCAGAAGTCAGAAACGACTTTAACGTACACAACACCCAAACTACTGTCCCCAAAACAAAAGAGAGAGGCCATTTCCGCACCAAACTGTTATAGCGCTATTATTCCACTTCCAACATCCTATGGAATCCTGGGGTTTGCAGTTGGGCCCCTCCCTAAACTGCAAACCCCACGATTCCCTAGGATGTTGAAAGTGGAATAATAGCGCTATAACAGTTTAGTGCAGACATGTCCAGAGAAAGAGAGGAGCACATAAACTTCGCTACAAAGTGACACGTACATTGCACCTCTTGCCCTTTAATTCCTTCCCTACGAGCCCCGCCCACTCGCCTTCCTCAGGCGAGCGATCAAAACATCTCCCGCCCCGCCCACTTTTTTTCTCGCCGGCAGGCCCGGCCGGCCACAGAACAGTCATGTGATCCAGCCACTTTCTCCTACAGACGTGTGAGATCACGTGATTATAACGTCCAAGAAACGTCGGAAACGCTCCCGTCGCTTTTGTTTCCTCGGGGGAGGGGGAAATAATACAACCCCTGATTGGCACCCCCTTCGACCAATTAAAACGCACTTCTGTGGTTGGAAGTGACGAAGCGGATGCGGAGTTGTGAGCACCAATGAGAAAGGCGGAAAAGGGGAAGGGTGTGTGTTTGTGTTGAGGGTGTTGCCGGCTGCTCGCGGTGGGTGAGGGACTCGGTGGGGAAGGGATTCTTCCTCAGCAAATTGCTCGGGGGGGGCGGAGTCGAGAGCGTTGCTTAGCGGGAGTTAGGTAGGTACGTTTGCGCATGACTGTACATCTCTGTTGGGAGGGAGCTGGCGGGAGGACCCCCCTCCTCTGCCGTCGTCTTTACAAGCGGCCGTGGGAGGGAGTTTTGAGGGCAAAGGAAGGAGGTGGGTTCCCAGCACGTGGCTGGTCGTTGGAAGGAAATTTAAAAGTCCCGGGGGAGGGGGGAGGGATCGTCATTGACTTTTTCTTGCAGCATCTTTAAAAATAAGGCTGGGGGTTGGTGGTCCTCCAGATCTTGTTGAACTACGGCCGGTGTCGTCCTTCACCATTTGCTGTAAGGACTAAGGCTGTGGTCATTTCCGCACCAGCCCGTTATAGCGCTATTATTCCACTTTCAACATCCTATGGAATCCTGGAGTTTGCAGTTTAGGGAGGGGCCCCTCCCTAAACTGCAAACTCC
Source organism: Ctenosaura bakeri (assembly GCA_948474755.1). NCBI lineage: Eukaryota > Metazoa > Chordata > Lepidosauria > Squamata > Iguanidae > Ctenosaura > Ctenosaura bakeri. The sequence goes on along the minus strand of CAOLHI010001627.1, from coordinate 257,145 downwards.
AGGATTCCATAGAGTGTTGAAAGTGGAATCATAGCGCTCTAACGGGCTAGTGCGGAAATGACCCGTGTTGTTTGCATTTGAGGGCCGCGCTCTCCCCAGCCGTTCTAAACTATGAAGAAAGCCAGTGTGGTTCGGTGTTTGAAGTACCAAAGCAAGCCCAGAGGAGACCCAAGCTACAGTTCCCAGAGTTTGCAGGTGTTAATTGGTCGGAGAGACACTGGGAGTTCCAATAAATGAGTAATTTTTCCAAGCTCTGAAAGCTCCACTTGGCTATTTAGTGCCCTGGCTATAATGTACTCGTTGTAATTTGTCTCATGGAATTGTGAGAATGAAATGAAGCCAACGGGGGGGGGGGACCTGTGCAACTGTCTGGAATCCCTTGGAGGAAAGGAGAAGAATAAATGTAAAGAAATTGAAAGCGTAGAGTATTTGAGACTTGATGGTTGACTGCCTGGCTTTCTTTGATGAAGTCATTTTGTAATCTTAATTCTTGAAATGATTTATTGATTTCTGTGCTTAAAATATGCATCTTCTGTACGCTGGGCCCGTCTGACCCTTAATGATTTTATTTTGCTTTTAGTACTCTTTTGTTGTTGTTTGTCTTCACGTTGTTTCTGACTTACGGTGATCCTAAGTTAAACCTATAACAGGGTTTTCTGGGGCTGAGAGTGTGTGGCACACCCAAGGTGACCCAGTGGGTTTCCATGGCCAAGTGGAGAATTGAACCCTGGTCTCCAGGATCATCCTCCAGTGCTCAAACCTCTAAACCACACTGGCTCTCTTTAGCAGTACAGACACCATCAATCCAAAATAGCCATATTTTCATTTTTTAAAAAGCTCTATAGATCAACAGCTGGTTGTGGGTTCATTTTTCTCTGCTTAATTTCCACAGTAATACATTGAAAAAGAAATCTCATAAAAATGGGGGAACAGTTGGCTTTTGGATGTCTTGCCAACCTAGATTTGTCACTGTGCAAAGGGTTGTTGCAAAGGAGCGTGTGGGGTACTTGCTTGCAGCCCTGATACACAGAGAATCTTATATCCATAATAGAAGAAGCCACTACTATATGTCCATAGCAGATTGCAGTTCTAAGACTGTGGGAACTAGTTAGTATTCTTTAATGTGCAGCTGACTACAGGTACTTTCCTCATGTTAAGATAATTTCAGTACCTTAAAGAGGCATGATTTTATCAGTGTGGTTAGTCTCTCCTCTCATGAAGAGTGAAAATATTTTACACTGTCATTCTGTTCGTGGTTGGTGTGACCAGTTCATCACCGAGTGGCCAGCCTTCTGCTGACAAGCCTCTTTGTACAGTGTGCCTTTAGTATATGCAGAGGTTCCATCCCAGGAACCTGCATGTAAAACAAAAAACATGAGCGTTGTGTCCCACTGTAGTTAATGGATGCTATGTGCCTGTGCGAGTACACACCTGTCTTATTTATTGACTATTATGGGACAGATGCGTTGCATGACCTAACATTTACATATGTAGAGGTTATGCCGGAAGAGGACATACTATATTTAGCTAATCTGGTTTTGGGACAGCAGAGATGCCTTCCACAACAATGGCTGTACTCAAAGCCTTACCAGCTTGGTTGGTAGAACCTATCATATCTTGGGCTTAGCAGGCATAGCCTTTGAGAACCAAGGTCACTTTGCACTGGGATGAAGCAGCGGATTAGAGTTTTGTAGAAGAGATGGTAAAACAGCCACTGTCAGAAATCATTTATGGCAGGAGTGGAGAACCTCAGATCCTGGGACAAATTCTGGCCTTCCTGGAGTCTTGATCTGGCGCTTGGGTCCCCCAGATTACGTCATCCTCTTTCCCATGATTCCATCATTTGGTGGTTTCCCAACTTTAGTATGTGGTTTTTCCTATTCTGAAGACAGGAAATGCCTCTTTTAAGACTTAGTTAATGGCAATAAGAATTTTAAGGAAAAATAGGTTTGTATTTCTTGGTCTTATCCTTTTGCCTTTGATACCACCCGCCACTGGAATATGGCCTCCAGCTTCAGAATTCACTGAAGTCAGATTTGATCCTTTGACTGAAAGAGGTTCCCAGCCCCTTACTTTGAGAACATTATCCAGAGGGACATGGTGTGGCAATCCTGCTGAGTCTAAGCAGATCTGAATCTCAGCAATGCAAGTGCCCCTCTGTATATGCCCCATCCTATGATAGAAGATAGGTGGGTGGCTATAAAAACAGAACAACTCTTACTTGTTATAATGAATTATAATGCACAATTTTCTGTGTACCTCAGATTTGTCATAAACACAGGAGGTTTCTTGCTTATATAACTCGGATCAAACACATTCATTTCACAGATTAAAACTGATAGCAATTGCGCAATGCTCACCTCGACTAGTCAGTCTGTTTTTCAAGTTATGCTGAATTCTTCACATCAGACATCAGCCTCCAATTGCTTTAGCAAAACAATCTCATCAAAATATTATTCATATATTTGCAGTTTGAAAAGAAAATATTAAATGAATGCTCCTATGTTCAGAAGAAGTTTTAGTCTGAGATGTTAATATGCAAAGCTAATTATAAATTTTTCTCACAATAGCAAATAAACCATATAGTTCATTTAGAACAGATTTTTCTGTTTTACAATCCAGTATTCTAAAGAAATTCTATTTCTTTCAGAAGATACATACTACCTCTCTCGCTTCTCTGAATCTGAATGCAGAATCTTATTTATAAAGTAAATTTTTGAGCACTGTCTGTCTCTTAAGCTGTTAACAACTTCTACCACATTTGTAATTTCTATAATTGTTGGTTTTTGTTGGATTGAAAAGCAATTATGTCTCTCTTTCCTCCTCCTAATGAGATTCTCAATTTAATCCAACTGTATTTATTTCCATATTTCTGTCTTGCCTTTCCATCAAATGATATGGCTTACATCAAAATAAAAAATATGATAGACACGATATAATTGTGACACAAAATGAAAGACGTTGAAACAGCTCACAATAAATAATGGGAATCTCAACTAGCTAGCTCACAAAGAATTCTGCTAAGGGTTGCAGTTTTAACTTGCTGCCTTAATCTATTGGTGACGAGGTTAGATGAATATTGCCATGCAGTGACTAGGATCCAAAAAGCTATTTTAGGTCAATTCATTTGGGTCTGCTGCTTGTGTGAGATTCTTGACTGGCTTTACATTTAAACCAATTAATATGTGCTGAATCAAAGATTACTTTTGAAATCATTCTAAATTTCAACAGGCTTTTTTCATGCAATATAGAGTGTGGGTACTGTTCAAGAAATAAAAATCCCAAGGAAGGTTAAATAGTTAATTTTATGTGATCTTTCTGGTAGTCCTTTCAAAATAGTTATGTTGTACAGAAACCTCATTTTTGTTAACTGCAGGAATGAAGAGAAACAGCTGGCGAGGCAGAGAAAAACATGTCTGGAACAATCGCAGGCAAACCTATACTACGCAGCCATACAGGGTATGTCACCGTTGGAGCTATAGAGAAAGGCAAGTTATGTTACAGTTCTTTCAGTGTTTTAAAAGTATGGGCTAATGGAGACCATCCCGTAGCAACCACCAAGCTGTTTTCTTGCCATTTGCCTGAGTCATTTAAGGAACAATAGGGCCCTCATGTGTTCTGGATCTAGTCTGAAGATTGGATTATTTTGCCAAATAGTCCTCTTGACAAAATAACCTTCTAAAACCATTGTTTCTGTATTTGCCTAGTGTTAAGTGGAGGATTTTTGGCAAAATATTCCAGGTTCCTTGCGTGTTCTGTGGGGCAGTTTTGTAGTTACTATAGTAATCCCAATGGAGTAAGTAGTATCTTTCTACTTCAGAGGTAATGGAGAATTCTAATTGCATTTTACAGTATGTAGAATCAAGGTATTGCCACATGACTGAATGGGAAGGGTTAAGAGAGAGAAATATCACTCTTAAGCTGTTTTAGTTGCAAGAAGCTCTACAGGCACACAAAAAGTAGTTGACTATGTCAGTAAAATTGTTTCAATCATCTCAAAATTCAAGCCTTCAGCCAAGCTTCATTTTGAGGTCATGGCTCATCCCACTAGTAGAGCCTTATAAGATTCATAAGTTGATTAAAAATTTTGCCATTGTTGTCAAGGCAAAGGTTAAAGGCTGGTTTATCTGGCCTAATTGCTGCTTAGTGGTGCCTTGAAATCTGTTTGTGTAGAATGGCCAGAGGGATGAGAGAAGTATAGTGGAGATAGATGAAATAGAGGTTTGGAGCCTTCTTTTTATTCAGGTTTCTTGTTCCATGCTTTAAACTAGCCCTTTCACTTCAAAATTTAGAGAGCAAATAAAATTGACATCCAGGAAGAACATCATGCCAAAGAGGAGACAAGAGTGACCCATCTGCTAGTTTAAGAAGGAGCATTTACTAAAAGTTTACTTACTCCCACCTTGCCAAAAAGAGCACTTGCCTTCAGCTGCCAGTTGCCCTGGGATTGTGAAGGGAAATATACTCTACCCCATCTACTGGCACGGGGACTGTAAATCAGGGGTGTGTGCACAGGAGTGCATAGTTTACCATCTGTTGTAAGATGTCTTGAAAATAATTTGATTAAAAGTTAGGATATAAATCTTTTAAATCAAAACAGAAAGATACAGGAAGATGCTGAAGATTTGGCTTGGCAGAGGCTTTATGTCACCTGAAATGGTGGCATTTTTGATATTATTTTCCTCTTCCACATTCACTCTTAACCTTCACAGTGATTAATAACTTTATGTTTTGGGTGTGTTTGATTAATTAATCTATCAACAGTATTACTATTTTCTTCATGCATTCCTTTTTTTATAGATATGAACAGGAAGAAAGGCAAAACTTACAGAACCCAGGTACAAGCCAAACTGAAGTCCCCTCTACATCTTCTAGTGAGTGCCAGAATTCTCCAGTGCCTGGTAAGAAAAGTATTAGAAAGCTCCCTCTGGTTGTCTACTGCTGTGCTGTGTAGATATGAGAACTGTCAAACAAACCTCTATCTGAAGAAAAATCTGGTTTTGTTTTTTAGAGTTACCAGGTTTTTATTATGATCCTGAAAAGAACCGCTATTTCCGCTTACTTCCTGGCCATAACAACTGCAATCCTCTCACCAGGGAAAGCATTCAGCACAGAGAAATGGAATGTCAGAGGCTGAGACTCCTAGAAGAGGAAGAGAAGTGTATAAAAGTATGGTGTTAAATTTAATTTGCTCCTTCAATTTTGCCCAGTGGCCTCAATCCAGCACAGAGTTAGGTGCAATTAAGCCATTCGATATCTGCATACTTAAAAATATCTAATTCTGTTTGGAATTGTAGCCTCTGATTTAATTTCAGTCTAAATTTCCTTATTGTTAGATGAACAAGTGTGTTGCTGTTTGTGCTTTAATTCTTAGCAGTCTTCAAGTATAGATTGGTTAAGACAGCATGGTGCTTTAAGAATATTTGAAATGCACCATTTGCTAGTTGTCCAAGTGATAATGTACAAGAAAAACTAATGAGCTTTATTTGCTTTAAAGCACAGGGAATATGACACAATACTATTCTGTTCTCATTGTTAATAGAAAACATCCAGATGTGGGCTGAACTCTTCAATCATCTTACGCAAGAGGCAGTTAGGTTTGTTCAGTTCAATCAATTATTGTAGGTAAGATTATTTAACTTTTACGTTGTAGAGCTTTTGCTTTGTAATGCTACCTATGATCTAGTAAGCTTTTTCATATCTCATTCTCTAGTACATGAAGGATATATCTGTATATTGTTGGTTTTTAGCCCTTCTTTGCCAGAAAATTCTTTTGCCTGACTTGATGGAAGAGGTAGTTATTAAAATATGTCTCGATTAAATGGTGTCCTTTCTTCAATTAAGTTGTGTTTTTAAAGATAGGGTACAGTTATTACTGACTTTTCATTATATAGTTTTAGCTAAATAGTCTGATAATTAACAATTTTATTCTACTGATATTAATTGGCAATTCAGTACAGTGAATTCCCCTTTTGTCCCCTATTACTTTCCTGGAATTAACATGTTTGGGAACACAGGCAGTGTAAGCATTTAATGTAACTCCAGTGTTAGCAAACCCTGAGCTGTATGTCCATTTTGTTTCTGTTGACATGAAATAACAATATGGTGGTTTTCTTTTCATTTTCTCTTTCCCTCTTTCTTTTGTAGGTTGATTCATGAACTGAAGGTGAATTGTATGCAGAGAAGAAAATTAGAAATTGAGAGCCCAGATTCTACAGTTTCTGGGAACAACTATTTTAAACTGATAGCAGTATGTTCAGAGATTTTCTTTTATACCAGAACATAAATGTTTATGTTTAGATTGGAATGTCAACATGATTTTATGTGGGTAGCCACAGAGGGCCAGGGGGTTGCAAGCGTCCCATATTCCACCACCCTTGGACCTCTTCAGCCCACACTCAACCTTTTCTCTGAAACCTTCTTTTCCATTTTTTGAGGAGGCAGAAGGGTGAAACCTCCTTCCCAGAACTGACCTTCACAGTAGCCTTAAATTGTGCCTCCCTAGAGGCTTCTGAAAGTGGATTTTTTTTCCCCCCAGTAGTTTGAGTGCTGGGGGACTGTATTGGTGCTCTTGGTGAACACGTGAGCTGCTTGTTTTTCATTCCTCTTGTAAGACACATACATGAGACCTTCTCGTAATCTCAGTTCCATACACTTGGAAGAATGGCACTCTTCAGCTAGCTCTGGATATGGGATTGGAAGAACACTTTAGTAAGTGTTAACCTGTGGCATGTGGGGAAACCAACTTGCATTTCGATATGAGCAAAGATACTCATTATTAGTACTGGATCCTCTCTCTCCATGGAAAAAAACTTACAACTCTGAATAAGACCGTTCTTTTTTTTCCAGGCAGACACTGCATATGAAAGAATATTTACTGTGAATGATGTAGAACATGGAGGATGTAAATACGGTATTATCAATCTCAGTGGGTTGGGGAAAGATTCTCTTACTGTGGAGATGTATGACAACCTGTACTTCACAAACCGCAAGGTATTCTGTCTTTTGTTCAAGATTACAATTGATCCATTCTGTTTGATTGTAATTAAGAATGCAGTTCTTCAGACAGGAGTCTTCTTAATAAATATTGCACAATCCCTTAAGATTTTAGTAAATCCTGTTATTTAGGTTGGTTTTGCATCATGAGATGCGAGACCCATTTGGATGAAGGAAGCATGCGGAGGAGTTTAGAAATAAAATACTGTAGCTATACTATTTACAATTACTTCTTTCAGTTCTGTTTGTGATGGGAAAGTTCTACCTTTGGAAAGCAGAGGTAGTATAACAAAATATGAGTTTGGAACATATTGAACGGCCTCTGAAATTAGTGTTGACATGCAGCTCTTCTGATGTATAAGATGCCAGGTCAACTTATTCTGGATGAGATTAGATTCCCACTGAAGGAATAAACTTGCAGTTTGTACCACAGGCTTACAAGTGCCCCCAGAATATTTTTCAGTATTTGTGGCACCTCAGTTGTGTGTGGTATACTGACTTTGTGAGCCAACTGAGATTGTTGTCAGACTTCTGTCTTCTGCTGCCACCATACAAAGGCATTTTCAGCAGTGGCAGACATAGGTCAAGAATCCTTTCCTCAAGTAAGTTTGGTCTGGCACCTTCTTTGTTGTAATTCTGGTATCAGGTAAATCCTAGGCATTTTTAACGTATTCCTTTACTCTCTGGTGGGGTTTCTTTTAAATATTTTTGAGTCTCTCACCTCTTTTATTGTAATATTCCCTGGTTACCTTTTAGGTTAGTTAAAGTGACACAAACTTTTCAGTTCTATTCAACCTTATGGTGTGGGGAGTTTGTCCTTTTAATCAGACCATGGGGGAGTAAGACTTCTCTCTTCCCTTAAGACAGCAAAATACTGTGCAGCACTTGTTTTTGCTTCCAGTAGATGTGTTTTCCCATGCAGTAAACACTGTGCTTCTTCTGGGACAGAATTGTTTGTGTTGCTTTACAAGTCATTGCTTCCAAAATAATTACTTAATCTGGTTTTTTTTCCTCTTTAAACAAATCACTTAAAGGAAACTGAAGCAAGAATTAGTTCTCTTTAAATGACTAGAACATTATTTTGAAAGACAGAAACTGATCCATTCCCATTTTTCTTTCTAATTATATTCTCCTCAAATATTCAGCCCCCCCCTTTTTTTTTTGTGGGAGGGGTGTCTGTTCTTGCTCTGATCAGCATTAACTTTTGTTTGTGTGTATTTTTAAGGTGAATTCTGTTTGTTGGGCCTCCCTCAGTCATCCAGATTCCCATGTTTTGTATCCTTTTTGTTAAAATGAATAATCACTGGCTAATTAATTTGTGTGTCTTAAAATCACCACAGTTCAGGGATAACTTTTGAGTGCAATGTGTGCGATTTACCACAGAAAAGTAATTACAGATATATATGCCAAGACAAGACTGTGGCAAAGAAAAGAAGAAAATGCCTAGATTGCAGACAGTGTGATCTAAACTAATAGAAAACAAAAGTTTGTAAATGTCAAATCCTGGAGCAATTTGAAAGTGAGAAAGGGCTGATGCTGTGGTAGCCCTACTTTGGGCAGATTGGATATTGTCCACCTAACCTGCAGTACTCTTCCAAACCAGCAGGGGGATACAAGGTGTACTTGCAAAGGAGAAGGTTGGATTGCAAAGAACATGTAGTTGGCTGTTCCTCTGGTTATCCTTCCCTCCCTCTGTCCCACCTGCCTCGATGGGCATCAGCCACCGCTAAACTAATAACAAAAGCACCTAATGAGAAGTGTAGAACAAAATAATTAGGAGGCAAAAGTGATTACTCATTTCCAGATTATGCCTTTGCCATAGTGTCAAGCATTTTCGTAAAACGTTCCAAAATATTGAGTTAAATGTGGAAACTGTTCAGTTCTGTATAGCTCTGAAAGAATTAGTATTGTTTAACTTTAAATAGTTCTTAAATGATACTAATTGTTAAATTATTTGTATTAATTTATTAAATAATCATTCTTCCCTGTGTTGTTTTCCCTTTTGTGATGTAAAGAAGAGGAATGCCTCTTGCTCCTCAACCACATTTTTCTTTCTGTTTAAATCCATAGTAAAATGATAGGTATCAAAGATTGGAGGCACTGGAAAGAAATAGAAGTAACTCCTTTAAAGTAACCCCAAGAGTCTTCCTTTATGGTGTGTGTTATACATTTTGAGACTGTCTGAAAGTGACGTTTTCTAGTGAAATATTTATGAGTGCTGCTGTAGCAGAGGTAGATCTGCCTCTCAGGCTGATATTAAGTGACACGTTTTGGTCCTGTGAGATTTGTTTGTATTGCCTCTTTAATATCCTTAACTGCCTCTGTCAGGCTGTGCCTCATGGGCATTGCAGAAACTCTAGGCTGTGCCAGTTTGCTCCCTGCATCCTTATTCAGCAACTCTAACACAGGTACCGCATGTCTGTTGCATGGAGGGTTATGCATTTAGATATGTAAACACACCATGTAAACATACCATGTTTACCATCTTCCAGCAACTTCAGTGCCTATCCCTAAGAGTTATAGAAGTAAACACCAGTCCTGAGTTATATCCATAAATTTATGAAGAAAACATAGAACTGTTTGAGAGAAAATATTTAGTTGTGGGTGATGCAAAATTCAGAATTTAGAATCCATATTCTATTAATACCTTTATTAGGCCAACTAATGGACTTTGGGATTTATACTTTAATTTGCTTGTGCTTTTGTTAGGCCAACCGTTGGACTTCAGACTTTGTCTTAGGGTCAACTTGGCTAACCCTGCATTTGTATTCATTTAGTATATGTACACATAAGACAATCTTTGTTTTTTGGGGTTGTTCGCCCATATTTGAAGAAAACGTGGTCCACTGCCGCACGATACCCTCAAGCTCCAGGGAATAGTATTTATGATCCCATATTGAAAGAGTACTCATGAAGCCTGTATAAGAGGAATGAAAATAAAACTTTTGGTCAGTATTGCTAGATAGCATTTTACCTGGATATTGAGACAAAAACTGTTCATTCAATAATATTGCCACTGCATAGCCAACAGTCAGTTTTCTCATGGAGGTGTGCTCTCGCATTAATAGTTCACTTTTGTGAGGAGCACAGTGTCTTATGTGAAGGCTCTAAAGATAATCATAGCGGCTGTTTTTGTGACTATAAGAAACATTGCCAGAATGTGTGAAGTTTGTTTTTTAATCATGCAAGTCTTTCAGATTCTTGACTTCAGACTTACACACTTATTCTTGAAAAGTAGGATCTGTCCTGGCTGAAGGATTGGCCAATTAAACATGATCCACACTTGTAACTGTCTCCTATTCTGTTCTGTTCCATTGTGTGAAGTGTGCTGTTCAAGCATATTGCTATTTTCTGCCACCAAAAGAGGCAAAGGTGTGTTACAGAAACAGTTTTGAAAGGGATTGTGTATTCAACCCCAACCCATGCTATTAAAGTGAATGAAACTATTTTAGAGTACATGACTTGTGGATTTGGTATCCTGCAGATGTCCTAAGCATGTCTTTTTTGTGTTAATGCAGGAGTAGGCAAGCTCTAGAAGTAGGGGACCTGTTTTCAACTTCTGGATCTATCATAATCTAGTGGCCCCAGAAACCCACCCCCAACAGCAAAAGACAAAACTGCAAGTGGCTGGAAATCCACTTCAGGTTTGTGAAACTCATTTTGTGGATTTTGGGGATAAAACAAGATGCAGAGTGGCCCTGCTTCTTGTTTTATGGCAAAGTCACTGCTCCTACAGACTTTCTGGAATGGAATATTTGGCAGAGACAGAGAGGGGGCCAAAAAATTTTTTCAGTGGGGGGAAAAGGTCTGGGAACAGCCTATGGTCTGTAGAAAAAGTCCCACAGGCAGCCAGATTCCAATTCCTGTGGTAAAAAGACATTGGATAGTTCAGTGTCATAGGAACAGCTCCATTGTTTCTTGGATTTAAACATTATAAAGCTGTTTGGGGGAAACTAATAAAAGAGTAGCCCCCCCCCATATATTTCAGACAGGAAGCTGTGTGTTAAGCATGATTTTTCCTTCTGAATGCTGCAAACTTCTTTTCTTGCTTCTTTTAGGAGACCAACCAGGGATGTTGTGCAGCTTTAAGATCCCCACAGCCTGGTCCTGTGCCTGGTGTTTGAATCCTCAGGCTGACAACTGCTTCAGCACTGGTGAGATGAAGTAACGTCCTACTTCAGTTAAACATATTCACAGTAGCCATGGCCATTTGGCAAAATACAACAAAATCCACAGAAGACCAATATTTGGTCTTTACTGCACATTTCAGTTGGTCAATAGAAGCATCACTTTTTTGTGGATTTTATTGTATCCTGCTTTCATTATGAGCTTTATTATCTAACGGGTGCTTGCTCTTTGTTTACTGTAGGTTTAAGTCGGCAAGTACTTGTGACCAATACAGTGACGGGTCATCGTCAGACATTTGGTACCAGCAGTGATGTCCTAGCACAGCAGTTTGCGACCCAGGTATGTGAGACATTTTTGTGAGAGAAGTAGCTTCTGCTATATGTATACTTCAACACAATGGTAGTTCTGAATCACAGTGGCTGAGGTTGGCAATACGCAATAGTAAGGAAATGAAAGACCAGCTACGAAGGAACAGTAGTCACATGGTGTCTTTTAAATATCTAAAGGGATGTCATGTAGAAGATGAAGTGAGCTTGTTTTTTGCTGCTCCAGAGACTAGATCACAAACCAGTGGATTCAAATTACAAGAAAAAAGATTCCACCTAAACACTGGAAAGAACATATTTACTGTAAGGACTGTTTGACAGTGAAATAGACTGCTTCAGAGGGTAGTGGATTCTCCTTCTTTTGGAGACCTCAGAACAGAGGTTGCGTGGGCATCTTTCAGGAGTGCTTTGGTAGTGTATTCCTGCATAGCCTGGGTTTGGACTACATTGCCCTTGTGACCCTTTCCAACACAAGGAATCTGTAATGGCTACCTAAAATTTTATTTGTGATGAACCTTTTGTCCAAAAATGATTTGTCATGAGGAGAAAGATCTTTTCTTCCATTGTGCCACTATGGTCTGTTAGTGATTGTGGTTTTCAGTTTGTTTCAGCAACCAGGGTCTGTCATTAATTTCTCAGTACTAAATACTTGATCACTAGTTCTGGAGATATGGTAAAGATGTAATCTGATACAGAGAGTCAAGCACTGGACTCATAAGGAAAAACTGGGCTGAAATCCCAGTTATTAAATTTGCTTTCTTTTTTTGGGTCCATCACACATGCTCAGCTAAGTCATTCTCATGATTGTTACTAGGAAAGACAGGTGTGGAAACTGTCCATGTAGATCAGGAGTGTCAAACTCAATTTCATCTTGGGCCACATCAGCATTGTGATTGCTTTCAAAGGGCCAGTTGTATCTGTAAGACTATATAAATATGTTTACTCTTTTATCATATTAAATAATTGCCTCTGCATTTGATTATTACTGGTTTTAGTAATAATTAGCTCGGAAACTAAAGTCTAAGAAAAATAAGGGCAAGCAGATATTCAAGTGTACAATTATTGTACAATTTATTGAAAAATAAGTTTTGAAAACAAAGTTACTTTATTTAATCATTAGACAAATATTACCAAGCACTGTTTATTACATTAACTTTGTTTAACTTTTTGGTCCCAGTTGAGAACCTCTCTGTGCCTCTTTCTGCTCCCCCCTCCTTTGTGCTTCTTTCTGTCCCCCTTCCTCTCTCTGTACTTGGTGAGCCCACTCCCACACTGCGAGCTTCTGGCCGCCAGTATTCTAAAAAGGGGCCCAGCAGCCAGCATTTGCAATCTGTTTCTACTTCTGACTGCTCCTTTTTCCAATTCTCACAAGCCATGCAGAGCCTTGCCATGGTAACCCATGGCAATTCTCTGACAGCGAGACTTGGACAGAGGAGCAGTCAGAAGTAGAAGCAGATTGTGAGTGCTGGCTGCTGGGCCCCTCTTCAGAACACTGGCAGCGAGGGGCCTGCAATGTGGGTATCAAGTTCGGCAGGCAGAGGGAGCACCGCAGCTGCAGGAGAGATGTGACAGCCACATGAAATGGCCTGGTGGGCTGCATTTGCCCATGGGCCGTGTGTTTGACACATGTGAGTAGATCATACTGAGCTCCTAAGAAAGAGCACTAGGAACAAATCTAATTGGGTAGTCCCAGTTCTAGGGAAAAGACAGGATACAAATGAATGGTGATCATGATGTAAGACAGACTTTGAAGGTATCTGTTAAGTTTGGGCCCAAGATATCTGAAGGACCGCCTTATCCTATATGAGACTGCTCAAAATTTGAGATCCTCAGAAGATGCCCTGTTGCACATCCCAACACTTTGCCCTCTGTAGCAGCACCCTAATTACAAAACTCCCTGCCAAAGTAAGTTAGGCTGTCTCCATCTGTTTTGAGCTTCAGGCAGGCAGCTGAAACAGTGCTGTTCCACATGGCCTTTAATGTTTGAATTTACTCTGGTTTAATTGTTTCAATATTATATTTTAGAATTGGTTTTAGACTTTTAAAAGTTATTAAACAGTACTTTAATGTGTTATTAATTTTTTTATCTCTATGCTGTTTTAATTGCTTTTTTTTGTTCATTGCCTCAGAAACCCTTAGAAGCCCATTAGAGGCCCATTTAATTTCTTCCCTTGCTTTTTCAGACTCCAGTGCTGTTTAATGGCTGCCGTTCAGGGGAGATTTTCAGCATTGATGTTCGTCAGCGTACACATAAGGGGCAGAGATGGAAGGCCATCCGTCTTTTCCATCACTCAGCAGTCACATCTGTTAATGTTCTGAAAAATGAACACTACCTCATGGCTGCAGACATGGAAGGCCAGGTAGAGATGGGTTTCTTTCATAACATGTTGCAAATGTTTTACTTACATGTCCAGTGGTTTTTCCTTTTACTTAAGGGAGAAGTGTGTTTCTGTTACTCTGTCAACTTGCAGATAAAGCTCTGGGATCTGAGAAAACTGAAATGTGTGAAAGAATACAGAGGCCATCACAATGAACATACCATTCTCCCTTTGCACATCAGTGAGGAAGAGGGGTTTCTTACAGCAGGTATGGCACATTATTACATTGACCTAATGATGATGTTTGCTTTGATGGAAAAGGAAAGTGAAAGTGAAATCTTTCTGTGTTTTCTTTTAAGTTCTTAAATGTAAATAGAAAATAATGATGTACTAGCATATCATGTATTATGAAGAGACCTTAAGTAGATAGCAGGACACCACTGAACATATTTTTTTCCCCACATACTTCCTTTCTGGGTTGATGTTTCCTTTGTGCTGTTGCCCTTGTAGAGCTGGAGGAGACCACAAGGGCATCAAGTGAAACCCCTCCCATGCAGGAATACACAATCAAAGTATTCCCCAAAAATGGCCATCCAGCTTCTGTTCAGAAACCTCTGAAGAAGGAGATTCCACCATGCTCCAAGGCAGTATATTGCACTGTCAAATTGCTCTTATCAGGAAGAACTTTGTGACAATATTTAGGTGGAAACTCTTTTCCTAAAGTTTGAAACCATTTTTCCATGTCCTAGTCTCTGGAGCAGCAGAAAACAGGCTTGCTCCATCCTCCATATAACATCCCATCAAATATTTAAACATAGCTATCATGTCATCACTTACCCTTCTCTTCTCCAAGTTAAACATATCCAGCTCCCTATGCCACTCCACACAGGGCATAGTTTCCAGCCTTTTACTATTTTGGTCATCCTCCTTTGGAAGCATTCTAGCTTGTCCATACCCTTTCTGAACTGTGTTGTCCAAAACTGGACACAGTATTCCAGGTGGGGTCTGACCAAAGCAGAACAGAGTGATACTGTTACTTCCCTTGACCTGGACATTATACTTCTGTTGATGCAGCCTGAAATTGTTTTGGCTTTTTAGCTACTGCATCTCACTGTTGACTCATATTCAGCTTGTGGTCTACTAAGACTCCTAGATCCCTCTCACATGTACTGTGGTCAAGCTGTCTTATTCTGTGCTCATCTTACATCTGTGCATTTCATTTTTTTTCCTGCCCAAGTATAGTATCCTACACTTCTCACTGTTGAAATTCAGTTTGTTAGTTTTGGCCCATCTCTCTAATCTGTTAAGATCATTTGAATTCTGATCCTGTCCTCTGGAGTGTTTGCTGCCCTTCCTTATCTGGTGTCATCTGCAAATTTGATAAGATGCCTTGTATTCCCTCAACCAAATCATTAAGATGTTGAATAACATTGGGCCCAAGACAGCCCCCTGTGGCACCTCACCAGTCACTTCTTACCAGGGTGAAGAGGAGCCGTTGGTGAGCACCTCTTGGAGTCTGGTTGGTCAGCCAGTTACTAATTCACCTAACAGGAGCATTGTCTAGCCCAGATTTTACTAGCTTGTTTGTGAAAATATTATGGACCTTGTCAAAGGCCTTACTAAAGTCAAGATATGCTGTATCCATAGCATTCCCTTCAAAACGTGAGGTAAGATTAGTCTGGCATGACTTGTTTTTGAGAAACCCATATTGACTTTTAGTGGTCACAGCATTCCTTTGTAAGTGCTTACAGACTGTCTGTTTAATTATCTGTTGTAGAATCTTTCAAAATATTGATGTCAGTCTGACTGGGTGGTAATAGTTTGGGTCCTTCCCACCCCCTTTTTGGAGATGGGGATAATATTTGCCCTCCTCCAGTCTTGTTATTAGTTCCATATATCTGCAACTGCTCTGGTGCTTTTGACTCAAAAAGCTGATCCCAAACCATTTTGCTTCCAGAAGTGAAGGACAAAATTCTCTCCCTCACCACCGTATATAGCATGTTTAAAAAAGACAATCAAATTGGAATATGAATTTTATTTTTGTATATGTAGTGAACTAGTTCCCTACACCAGGCTGGTTTAGAGGACACATGCAGATCATGTGGCACACAGCAATCTTCCTACCACTTCCTAAGCCACTGCATCTGTTGTCTGAGGCAGTCTCCTCCATCTGCCCAATAGTTAGGCTAACTGTTGCTGAAATCTGCAGAGGGTAGCCTAGTATGAGAAAGCAAATGGAAAGGAGCTATGACAAATATTAGAATGGGTAGAAGTATATAGGTGCTGGAATCTTTGTTACGCTTTTTGTTACTTTTTCCTCTCAGTGGGGCAGGACTGTTACACACGAATTTGGAATCTCCAAGATGCCCGCTTGCTACGGACTATCCCTTCTCCATATCCGTCTTCCACGGACTCCATCCCAAGTGTTGTGTTCTCGTCTCGGCTTGGAGGCACCCGAGGGGTTCCTGGTCTGCTTATGGCAGTCAGGCAGGATCTCTACTATTTCTCGTATAAGTCAGATGACCCATATTGCTTGTGCACTAAAGACATGGACCATTCCATCTGCCTTAGTGACTGAGAATAACAATAAGATGGGCATCTAAATTGTCACTTCATTGACATGTCTTGCTGTTCTTCTCATCAGTTACCATTTTGGAGCTTCATAATCATCTCAAGAATATTTTCTTCTCTGTATTTTTTATGGAGCATCAAAAATAAATTCAAAACTGATTAAGTTTTGCTCTTTCCAAACATGGCTGATTCATTCTTTGTGTATGTATGTAAGTTTGTGTGTATGTCAGGAATGAACAGTTGTGGAAGGAAAAGGGTCTGTGTTAGCCCCACCAGGGGACCATGTCCAGCAAAACAAAAATATTCCGCCCCCCGCTAGTGCTTTCTAGGGGCTGTAGGGGACATCTTCTAAGGCCCAGGAGAAGCTTTTTTTTACAATATAAAATGATAAGAAAGTGACTTCTTTCTTTTAAAAAAAAACTCTTCTGGGTCTAGAATGATCCAGGGCCTCCAAAACATGGTGAATATGTTGCTGACACCTCCTAGGGAGCATTTGGGAGCAAAAGGTATTTGTGGCCCTGTGGACTTTACTTTCCCCACCTCTGGTGTATATAATCAGTTGCAGGTGTTGAAACTCACAATGGAACTTTTCCAGTATTCCTGCATCCTGTGATAGACATTATACATGCCTCTATGATGCATATTTCCCATTTGAATTGTTCAGTTTGAGAGCTGAATTGACTTACCTAGCAAAAAATCCATCTTAAACAGTCCTGCAAAATAACCTGTGAGAATGTTGCCTATATGCCAAAAAGTTATTTGTGAATGTGGTAGAAAGGGAAATTATTCTAGTTGTACTATTTTTGCCTCTGGATTGAACATACTTAACTGTCAGAATTGTTGCTAATTTCTAAACGAGCAGCACTTGGCCTGCTTACAGGATTTGTTAGGAATGCTTACCTGTGCTGACAGCCCTAGTGTTAGAGACATCAGGATAGTCTGCTGATGTTTCCTGTGCCCATGGGAAGCCAGTTAGACTGGCAGCTGAGTTTATACTTTGTTGGGTTTGTGATGGTGGTGACAGACATAAAGCAGCAAGCTAGTTTAGGGCTATATAGCTCTTCACCTTGCTACCAACTTATTTATACTTTGGATCAGCTGGTAGGTCCAGCCCAAGATTTTTTTTCCTGTTCTCAGTATTGCAGTTGACTGTTCAGTTATACACTGTGGCAATATGTAGAATTGCAACTCCTTTTGGTGCCTATAAATGGACCATCACCTCTGAGTGCCTCAGCCACACCTGGTGTTTTGGAAGCATTGAGAAACAAATTGTAAATGCTTGTTGGAAAGCACTAATTTTGATGTTAATGAAGTTAGAATTGGGGGGGAATAAAAAGTTGCATTCGCCTGTACAAATTAACCAATGGAAAATTCCCCTAACTTTAACATCCAAAATCTCTTTAAACTATTTGGGGGATCCATTGGATACCATTAAGCTTTTTTTTTAGAAAGTAATTGTTTGTTTCAAGTTGTTGGCAGTATAGTACAGATAATGTTTTCTTGTGGCATATGATGTGGGCTTGGTCAGTAACTATACTTTTCTTGTTTGATTTTTATCAGAAAAATCTGTGGTATTTGCAGATACATCCGTTCTTTTATATTATATATTCCTGCAACATGGAATCTAAATGAGGTGAATTGTGTGTGGTTTTGCTGATGCAAAAGTACTTATCCAGGCATATCTCAATTAACAAAACCTTGGACAAAGAAGCTTCTTTTTACGAAGCCTTTTCTGCCCACCTAGCCCCTCCTCTTTTCCTCTTTGTTCTCTGTCTAGCTGGAAGCTTCTTCTTTTTTTTTGACAGCATTGGAATTGGGAAGGTGGAAAAAAAAAAAAGTGGAGAAGCAGTTTCAGTTGTTGGGTTGCAGTAGCATGTCACAGTAAACAGTACAGTAGAGGTTGAACTGGAAAAGAATGGGACACTCTCCAGCCCATCCTTCTCAGGTGGGGGGAGTGTGCATGTGCCTACAACAGGCAAAGTAACAACAGCTGCCTCTGGGATCCCTTACTGAGCATGTGTGAAGAGCAAAACGGGGAAAGCAAATTAGACTGCCTCACCAGCTACCCCTAGCATGTTTAAAAAACAACAACAACATAGAGCTATGAGTTTGAGCACCAAAATGGAAATAAGAAAAGCTGAGGCTGGTGAAAGAAAAAAAAATCTCCAGATGCATATTGGAAAAAGTTTTCAAGTGGTTTGTGGAAGATTGAAAATGTTTTTGTTTGCTTATGCAAGGCTAATCTGATTGTTTCATTTCACATGTACATAATGTTGCTTTTGAATAAAAAAAACAGTGAAACTTGTTGAACTGGTCTTCTTCTATGGTATAGGAATCTGTATCTTTTCTTCCAATGTTACTTCTACGTCTGGTACCAAGTTTCCTTCTGTTCAAAGAAGTAATGTCCAGGAACACATCTACTTCATTAACTGAGGTATACCTGTACTTGAAGGTTGGAAAGATAAACATTTGCCATCTTTTGTTCGAAGGTCCGAAGATTGTATTGCTTTAGCTATTTATGAACACTTGTGTATGTATGACCATGAAATGCCAACTCCAAGAAAGTCTATGCTTGGAAATATAGTAAATTTATGTTAATGTAGATGTCTAGCCCATGTTCATATACCTTCCCCTTTTCTTTTTTTTCCTTGGCAATCATGTCTTAAAAATCCATAAAATTATGAAACAAAACCTTCATTCCATTTCCAAGCATTTGCCGCCTGAAGTAACTGCTCACTGTTCCTAACAGTAAAGTCACCCTTGTGTATGCCACTCTTTCCTAGTATGTCATCATTACTTTTTGTTCCTTGGATCTCATATTTTAAGGTTTATTTATTTGTTTACCTTCAAGCATCTTATAGTTTAATGTGACTGTTAAGTAGTTGCATTAGTTTATATCCTGTTTGCTTGCAACTGCTGTCTCTCAAGGTTCTTGTCAAAACTGGGATATTTACAAATATAACTTCTTCAAAAAAAGTAGCATTTGCTTTGTATTTAATGAGTCGTTAAATATGTTTTGTGATTTAACATACTTCACAGTTTTCCCAAGTCAAAAGAAGTGTCACAGTTATATCAATATTTATACTAAAATTCATCCACCAGATGAGGAGATGAAGAATGTGTTAACATGGGGACCGTGAGAATATGGGAGATTCTGTTGCATTTGGAGTAATAGATGAAGACTGGAAGGTAATCTGGTCTGGCATTGCAAACAGAAAAGTTACATTTCTGAACTCCTAGTCAAGATAGCCACTAAGGTTTTAAGCTTTAAAAACTTAGATGATAACATTTAAGTTCTAAAATTTTGGTATCTGCCACTAGTTAATAGTTAGAATATGTATGAGGTAGAAAATTGGATCTGTTGAAAACAGGTGTGTCCAATGTAGAAAATCTTAACATTTGTGGACATTTACAAACTGCAACAGTTTTGAAAAATTCTATTGAAAATAAATGAATGACTGGGTGATTGGATGACAACATTTTGCCTGTATATGCTATTATCTGGGAAGAAGTCCCATTGAATTCACCGGATTTTACTTCTGTGTAGAACAGCAGTGTTAATTCATTGAAAACATTTAATAGGCTGAAAAAATATCTTCAATTATTTGGGGTGCAGCACTTCATACTAAAAATATTGTATGCAAATACTAATAAACTGAAGATTGGTTAGCACCATCTTAAAGGCATTCACTCTTCATGCACATGGGCAAGATGTCTCTTAAGACAATGCCTGCTACAACACACAAGCACCATTTCATATGCAGTTCCTTTAGATTTATACTGATACGCAAATTTAATTGAATCACCCCATTATTATATAGTGAACAGATCAAAATTTCATTAATCCTTTTATAGTCCTGTTTTTTCATATGAGCCAGAACAGGGCTTTCGAGATATATAAATAATGGAGAGGCTTTCAATTATTATACAAAATATGCCAAACTTTTGAGTAGCTGCTTTGCTGACGATAGCACACAAATGGAAAAATGTGCTTTTTCTGTCTGAGTCAGGATCCTCAATGAGTGGAAACCATAGGTATACTCTCACAGTCTGAACTCAATATAGTTGAGTCAAAAATCATCGTAACATCAAAGACTAGTTTACGGGCAAGTGATAGCTTGTAGTTAGGGCTTAAAAGGAGAACCTTGGATTTGGAGAAGTGTAAAACAAGTATGTAATATACAACAAAATGCTTGTATTAAGCCTGTAAAAGCTGTCTATTGGGTATTTTTTAGGAATGAACAACTAAGGAGGAGGGGTTACTAATCTAGAAGGACTAAGGCAATGAATTCAGACTTTAAATATTTCATTGTGTATTTTTTTTCTTCTGCATATTTCAGCTTTTTGGAAGCAGCATTTAAGGCTGTTCTTCAACTTGCCAGCTGCAACATTGGAAACAAGGGATAAGTGTGTTGCTGACTAGTTGACTTTGCAAGATTTACTCATCTACTTTTCTTATATTCTGGTGTTACTTCATCCAAAGCACTAACTCAAAAATATTTCAGTGTGTTATATGACCCATGTGTCTTGAATTGTATAATAGGTGCAGCAGGGGACTCTGGAGCAGGGGGGAACTAGGTTTTTTTGAGACTGTTAGTGATTTGGTGTTAAGCGTATTTATGTAATTTCCTGTGAAACGGAACATTTTGGAATGAAGCCTTACTCTTTATTTTTGGAAGAACATAGCACTATTTCTGTCTCTTTTATAATGACAAGTCACAGCTGTATCTGCAACCCAGTGGTATCTAGTGTGAGAGCAGGTGACTGATGTTCCTTTTAATCTGTTCTTTGGGGTTTTTTAAAAAAAATTAAGGTTTTGTTCTTTTGGTAGTTAGTTGTAGCTCCACTGGCAGCAATTCTCTGGCATCAAAAACAGTTGTCCTATTTTTTGAGAAACAGCTGATGAAAGGGTGCAACTAAGGCCATGGTAGATTGTCCTGGATTGACCTTTCCATACAAAGATAGCTTTTTATATGGCTGAAATGGCAAAGCTGACATGGTGTTTTGTTGGGAAATGGATAAGGAGGAGAATGTGGCCCTTCTTGTTTGTATCTGAGGCACTGAGACAAGAAAAATGTGCTTCCTCTTTGCCCTGGAAAATGGAAAAGTCCTGGCACCTAAAAAATACAGCTAATAGGCTCAGAATATCAAACTTGGTCTTCCATGTATCTCAAGCATCAGCTCCCAGAATCCTTGACCATTAGCCAAACTAGCTGAGCTTCCTGGAGCTGATGTCCCAATACCTGGAATACTAAAGTTGGAGAACCACGGATGTAAAGAATACATGATACATTATACTTTCATTGTTTATAAAACAAGGTAACAGTCCTTTTCCAGCTAACATACAAGCTGAGACATTTGTTGTTGTTGTTGGGTTTGATCTAGCTGTTCCTCTGCTACCAACAGAATCATTCTGCTCATCTTGCCCTTGTTAGTGGAAAAAAGGGTGGCAATTTTAATTGATTCTCCCTCCTCTTGCAACATCCAGTATTGCTTCCCTGTTTCAGATGCTCCTGAATTCCTCAGAGCATATCTAGGGGATAGCATTATGTAGTGATTAAAACTATTGGACAAGGACTGAGGTTCAAATCCCCACTTAGCTATGAAAATTATTAGGTCACTTGGGGCTGGTCAGCATCTCTCAGAATGAACTGCCTCACAAAGACTGTTGTGAAGATCAAAATGGAGACAATAACTATCTAGTCCACACGAGTTACTTCAATAAAAAAAAAAAGGATATAAATGTAACAAAAATTGGAGACTTCAGGAGAAGGGGGCTTGACACAGATCATCTCTTTCATCCCTTTGCTACTTCAGAAATCTCGTGTAGATGGGAGGAGCCCTTCAGTCAGTGGGAGGCTTATGCGGAGCAAACCCATTTTGTTTAACAGCTGAGGTATGCCTCATGGCATGACTACTTAATCCTCTTTTTCCTCTCTCCACACTTTAATGGATGGCAGCTTCTTGAGATGCCACAGAATGACGTCATGTTTCTATAAACAGAGCAAGACTCACTAGCTCCTCCCAAGAAATTAGAGCGACCTTTCTGTTTGCTCCTTTTTGCCTGCGGTGCAGAAAGGTAATCTTCTTCCCCAAACAACTGGCTGCATCCCTGGAAAACAAAAATCTGTATTGCTGCCCACATCTCAAGGCTCAAATGTTAAATTATTGGAAGTGTGCTAGACAAAATTATAATTTAAAGCACTCATAAGCAAAAACTTTCCAGAAAGGGGTGCTCTTGAATGCAGATGGCAAAAACAGTGGGAACTTCAGAATTTAATTGTAACCAAGAATATCAAAAGGTCCTGTAAGTTCTAAGCCAGTAAGACTAACAAGCCTGTCAGAGACGTGTCAGAATTGTGTGGGAAAAACATATCACACAAATTGTGTTGTGCACTGGACAAATCTCTCCTCTAGCAGCAGGGCTCAGAACTCGGGAGTCAAAGCAGTTGTGAAGCAGCAATAAGAAAATGCCAGACAACACCTGAACACAATCCATCCATAAGCAGATTAAGACTCCAACAAACTAAAACATTACAAACTCGGGTGAAAAAAAGCAAAGATTTCTACCCTCTAATGTATTAAGCTATTAAAATGCTAAACAAACATGAAGATAAAAGCAAGAAAATGCACAGGAGGGTGCACAGTCCTCTATTTTAGTGGTCCTAAATGTAAACTTAGGACATTTGCATGCTTTGATGTTGCTGACTTCAAGTTTAAAAACTGCCTATTTATTTTGGAAAACAAGGAAAAATCAATACTGTTATATCCAAGAAAGCCATAGGGCTGAGATTCTGTATGATTACTGGCACAGCATAAACCTCTGTCAGTGTCCCTCCTCTGGACTTCCCCTTCTGCCACTGCGTACAACTCCACCTGATGGTAGGGCGGGGGAGATCCAGAACACATTTTCCCCCCTTGGCTTCAAAACTGAAGCCAGATTGTGCATGGGATTTCCTCTACTGACTGATCACTCAAGACATATTGAGCCACTGAACTCCGCTCACCTCTAAAACTGGCCCTGAGCATTATGCACTCTTCAGGTATTTCCATGATGGCATTTAGTTTTATAGGATCACAGGAACTACAGGTTTAACTCTTCCCTGTTAAAAAAATGCAGTGTCATTTCTGCTTAGTCAAAACTTAAGTCAATTCCAGAATTACTATAAATGTATTTTCTTCCTTTCTTCTTCCTTGTTGAAACTAACCCAGTACAATTAATAGGTGATTTTTAGATGAGAAAGCAGCTGGCTGTCCAGCACTAATGCTTTTCCAGCTAGCAGGCTTTATTTCACACTTACCCTATGATGACTTAGTATTGTAAAAAAATGTATATCTGACATTGGGAACATGTAGAAAATGTGTATCTGATGTTCAGAGAATGAGTTACATTTTTCGTTTAAAAAAAGTACACAGAGAGGCAAGTCAGTGAAACAAAGCTTACACATGAAGATTTTATGCAAGGAATGTCAGGGAAGGTTTCTGTATGTGCAGTAACATGGCAAGAGTAGCTACATGCATGGGGGAACACACAGGGCATGGACTACAAACAATTCCATTTGTATTTTCCACCACAGAGTTAGAAATAAAAACACTTCAAAAGTGCAGTACCTAGGCTGAAAAATCTCTACAAGAGGACTTTTACCACCTCTCTATCCCATGAAAAAATTGTCAGCTTCTAATTACAAATACATCTTCATCCACATGGAATTCAAATAACAAGAATTTAGTACTACATAATCCAGTTCATCTTTTGGCATGCAAGCCAGAAACTGTCTCTTCCTTCCGGTGAGAGGGTATAATCAGGAAGGTACACAGAAGAAGTCAGCTCTTGCTCAGGAATAATAATCCTTTATAGCACAGCCCAAATAATGATAACAGTCTAAAAAAAGGGGGTGGGGGTGGGTCAGTCATCAAGGTATACAAGGATATATGGGTCATAGTTGGAAGAAACAACAGTGCCCAGATAACATGCCAAACTCCAGCTGTTTTGAGTGAAGACAAATCTTTGCCACAGGAATGTGCCATACGCATAGGAGCTGAGAGGAGGGAGGGATTCATTCTTCAATCCAATTCAGCTTGTGACGGCCTCTTGTTTGTTATCATGGAAGCCAAGAACTACAGGAAAGCCTAATGCTACAGTCTCTTTTAGTAGTTTGATCTACACGCTTCAAAGTGGTTCAGTGCAGGGCTTTTTGAAAAGAATAATGCCTCAGTGTCATATGCTCTTACTTCAAGAGAACACTAGTGTTTTCCAGTTTGGTTTATCTGAGTGCTTGAAGGGTGGCTCACACAGACACCTCTAAGAATTAAACTAAGTCAATTTACAATGATTAAGATGCTAAGCAAAGCCAACGCTACATGGTCTGGAAGCTTGTCTGATCCCTTCTGCTGCTTTTAGACTGAAGGTTTCTGGTGGAGAAATAAGAGTCTACCATGGGCATGGGGGGGGGTGGACCAAGCATGGGAATATGGACCAGTAGAATAAGGCCTCATCAGACCAAAGCAAAGCTACAATACTTGTTAGCAGACCAGCTCTGGGCATTGTTCTTTGATTTTCACTAAACTTCCTGGGCATTTAGCCCAAGGCCATTCTAAGATCTCAAAACTAACATCTTTTCCCACAATGGCACTAGTTTCATCAGAACTTACACAGAGCAACTCTGAGCAAAAACAAGACATTCCTACTAACTTCTCTGGCTGTTTCAGTCCTGCGAAAACTTGTTCGCTCTGGATTAGTCCTACAAATGGAACAAAAAACATAGGGGAAAAAATAAATATTGTCAATGGTATCACAAAGGGCTAGACTAAGAGGCCTGGGATTCCCCATCCAAACTACGGACCATAAACTGGTTATTTCAAACTGCAGACTCTAGGATTGAAGCCTTTCCAAACCTATGATGCTATAAGCAGTTAAATGCATCACACAAAGGAATTCCAAGGCACTCAAAAGGCGGTGTGGTTGACCCATTTCATTTCACTTCAAAAAACAGTTCCACGCACCTTTGCTTTAACATTAAACTGTAAATCATCAATGCTTCATCAGCAAGATGCATTCTTAGCATACTAATTTATATAGATATAGAGATAACATACTTTTAACTGGTATATAATACACTGGTTTTTGGATTCCTCCTCTTTCTCAAGCTTCTCTACACATCCCAACTGTTAGGATCTGTTTGAAATCAGGCCTTTGCTTGATGGCTCTTCACCATTTGGCAATCTTACTGAAATCCACGCTTGAAAAAGAGGCCAGAGATCAAGAGCATGCACTCTGACTAAGAAAGGTTAAAAGTAGTGACTTTTTGTTTTGTTTTTTTGTCTAACCCTGAGAAGCTAAACTGTTGTGGAGGATCCAGAAAAAGTCCAGGGGTTAAAGATCACCAGGCTTTTTATTGCAGTTAAAGCAGACTCTGACAGGATGATCCCAGCCACGAGATGGGACAGCTCTGCGCTCATGGGAACATTCATCACAGAAACCCTGACCACAGGCACGACAGTGGTGCTTTGACAGCTTGATGTTGAATTCCTTCCGGCAGTTGTGGCAGTGTAAGATTTCATGGTCGGGAACCCAGTAGGCTGGTCTGGCAGCATCCTTCACGAGACCTGCAAAGTCAGGAAAAAATCTGCAATGCTCTTTCTGTGTGATAGCAACAAAGTGAAGTAAGAGATTACAACCAATCTACAGAACAGTGCTAGCTAATGTGTAGCCTTTGGGCCAAAATAGTCTCCCCAAGTCCATATTCACAACCCCCTCAAGGGTTATCACTGCTGCAGCCACCACTGAATTTCCTGTATGGTGGCAGCAACAAAATACACACCCATTTTCCTTTAAAACAAGGTGTGCTCTTCTTGTGCACCTTGTCTGCAAGTGGAATTGCACTCTCCAAAGCCTTTTACAAGTATGATTCTACTTGTAAAGAAGACACCTCAGGATCATATACCTTGTTTTTACACTTTTTTTTCACTACTTTGGCTAATTTGATAGCAGTCAGGGTGTCACCTTTCAGACCAGTGTGGCCTCCTGATTCCTGGTAGTTGCCCACTCTTGTAGAAGTTAATAAAAGATGCCTTATTAAGGATCAATTAAAAAGTTATTCTTAGGTCCAAGCTTTCTCCTTTCCCTGCTTGTAGGTTAGAATATACCCTACGGAAGTGAAACCAGTCCCAGGAATAAGACAATACAAGATATTGCAAGTTGTTTCATGCTACCACTGTACCATCCCATGTGAGGGATAGCTGTACCTGTGGAGATCTTTCACACATGTGACCTGAACAGCCTGGGTCTTCAGCTATTCCATACCACCAGTGACCCCATAAAACCACCACACAAAGGCAAAGACCTATATATTCTATCTCCTCCCCCCACCACCACCAGAGTCAGTGTAATACAGGAATTGTAGATCCAAGTGTTTGTGCTAGAGGTCAACTAGGAAACCTTCAGGTCTTATACAGGTTTTCTCTCTTTCCCTTTTTCTCAGAACTGCTTCATGATGGATGAAGAACTAAAGTACTGTCATACTGAGCTTATTTCCAGCCTCCTCCCAAGCCTGACTTCTACCCTTGAAAAGGAGCTGGAAATTCCCTCAGCATTTACTAAATCTTGCTGCCACCACCCACTGAATTCTGAATTAACTGGCAGGACAGTGGGACTCTGCTCAGTAGATTGCCAATCTCTATGCTTAAGGACCTTCCCTTCCCTTCCCCCCTTCTGGGTGAGGAAGTTCTATCTAGCGTATGGTGTGGGAATGGAGAGGAAACAGAGGTTTTACAGAAAAGCATTTATTCAAGGCATGCAAATAAACAAGGCAATAATACACATGAGAGGCTCCCCCTCTCCCAGGTATGCTTAAATTACAAGTAGTTACAAAAACACAGATATATTCTTTAGATCAGCCGACCTCCAAAATAACAAACAGCCTTAACGCAACTTAACTAGCTAGTAATCTAGTTACTCACATTTGGATTCACAGGCTTAGATGGTCTAAGAGAGGAATGTGGCCAGGAGGTGAGGCCAGAGCCTGCAGCCTGCAACTGGCACAGATCCCATCTCCCAGGAGGTTCCTTTGTTGTCTCTCTCCACATGGCCTCTCAAGGATCTTTACAACTTCTCCCTGAAAAGCCTCTGGAAGCATCTCCAAGATGCTCACCTCTTTTCCTTTGATTGGGCAATTCTCCCCCCCCGCATGACCTGTGAGGCTGACCCACAGTAAAAATGTAATCTAATCCCAACACCTCATTAACCCTTGGTTTATCTGAAGAGGGAAGTATCCCCCTTCAGCCCAGTCTAGATAATGGAAAGCCCCATTATCACAAGTACTCTGAGGAAAACTGTAAAATTCCTTTAGGGAGGACCCACACATTTGGGAAGCTGTTGTCTTATCTTGACCAAAGGCCACATGAGCAAATTTCTCCACACAGCTGCAGCTGCATGTAGGGAGCTGCTTGCCCATGATGCTTACAGAGTTTGGGAAAGTGACTTTTTGGACTACAGTTTCCAGGATCCTAGGTCTTTCTGTTGTCTGAAAAAAAATAATATTTTCAAGTTCTGATGTGCAACCCCACAGGACTGCAACAGTTGTGCCGATCAGAAGCCTAATCACAAACAGGTTTGACAATATGGGATTGTCTTCTTAATCCAGCTGGCACTCTCTCAGACTTAATGATTTGGTGGAAAAGATCCCTACAATCATTCTTCCCACATAGCTGCTGTATCCACATATATATATTACCATCACACAGAACAAAAAACAGGAGGAAGTGGTTCCCATACAGCCACACCTGTGTGCAAAGCAGAACCTAGACCCGACAGTATCTCTTATAAATGACAGTGGAGAGCCTGATTCACCAGCTGCAACTATTAAGAAATATCAAATGTCTACTTTTCTTTTACTTCCCCAAGTGCTACTTCCTAAATACCCACCATCTCAATAGTTTTGGAACTGAAAGCTAAATCTTTTGTAAATAAGACCAACTGGACTTACCCAGTGGGATGTCAATGGCAGTTACAACAGCTCCCAGAGTATTCTGTACTGCTTCACCAACCTTTCTGGCTATCACTGTTCCCCCTTCTTCATCTGTTGGAGCCTCAGGCACATCTGCAAAACATACATGAGGGCTCCAAATCAAAGACAAATCTTCATCCTAATTCAGTTATCTGTTTCACTAAAGGCTGTGAAAGTTCTTCACCTGTCCAGGACAACCAACTTACTGGCTGCCTTTCTGGACAGAATTCTTTAAAGGTAATCAGATAATTGACTGTTCATTTTTCTTGACTGCCCTTAGGAAATTTCAATGACTTTCAAGTGATACCAAGTGGACATATGAGGGGTGATATGTATAACGGGCTCATCACCCTATGAGTGACATCTGCAATGCAAATATTCAAGTTTTTCAAGTCAGGAATAGACAAAGCTGAAAAGGAGAGATTAACTGGGATGCAACAAATTGCTAAAATCTTCATCTTTGGGCAATTCGTTATGAAAATCGGTTGTTCTCATGTACAGCAGATTGTTCAGTCAGCAGCTTGCTTATGTGATCCATATCCTAAGGTTAACAACCCTAGTGATTTCTTTAACTATATGGTCCAGAAGCAGCTCAAATGAGCTGAAAGGGACCCTGCAAATTTAGAGGCTTATTCATTCATTCCAGCCTCAAAAACTATTAGTTGAATTCAGATTTACTTCTTCATTAATTGAAGTATTTATTAATCATTTTTCTGTCTATATGAGCTCCCAAAGAATGCACAAAGAAATAAAAATATTCTTTTTGAAAACTTGTTCCACTTAGAGAAGACTAGTTAAAAATCAATGTTATTTAATAATGACTGAATTAAATAAATCTAGATTCAAATTTATGTATAATAGTAGGCTCAGTATACTAAGAAGAAATGTATGACTGGATTTCTAGGAACACCGTAAGGTCACAGTGCCTTTGCAACTTTTAAACAGGGATGGGAATCTTTGGTCCATATCTTGGCTGTTCAAACACTTTTATCTTGTGTGATTATTTTGTAAAACTCTTTTTTAAACCTTTAAAAACAATTTTGAGATGGGATGTTTTTCTGTTTGAGACAAAGGTCAGCTAAACATGTTCATGTAGGGCATATCTCTACACTGAGCAAAGGTGGGGGGATGTGGAGTGACAAAGCAGTCGGACAGTCAGCTCTGTGCAAATGCACCACCAGTTGGAAACCAGAAAAACACATATTTCCTAAATGAAACCTGGAGAAGAAAAAGGCACATGCTGTCATAACACAGTAAGTGCAGTTTCACAATTTTACTGCTAACAATACAGTCATATGCATCCCGAGATTTGCTGCAGACTATAGCAGTTGATTCAATACTCAAGTTACCCCCAGTTGAATAAACAAGTTCTATTATCCCTTCTGTCATCTTGAATTATGCACAAGGTTAACTACAATACCAGCTTTCAAAGTGCCATGTTATTGGGCCCACATTAGATATGGGGGCGGGGAACACAGAGAAACTTCTCATTAGATTTTCCCACTTCCCCACCACATTCATATAGCAGCAGCAGCTGAAGGAAGTTTGCTCCACACTTGCGTTGGTAGTGCCAAACTGAGTCCCACCTGCTGTTCTCCCCATGCTTGCCCCTGCTCCCAATCCCACAGCAGGATGGGAAACAACACTCAGCCTGACACCTAGGGCAGAAGCGCCATGTGGACATAGGGTCAGAGACATTGTGATCAGTAAGGATAGAGGCTGCAGCTATTTCACTCAGCACCTAACAGAAAAGCCTCACATCTTTCAAAGAATTTGAAAGTGAAATGGAGGGAGGTACAAAATTGACTCAGTTCCTGATGGGCCCTGGTAGTTGTTCTGATACTCTGGATCCCTGCATGATTACGTATCTGTAACAGCCAAGGCAAAGGTATCTGCTATCAACTTGGATAAAAGGGCCTTCCCCTTCTATGGCTGGCATTCTGTTAGTAAGATATGCAGGTGTTATCCTTCAAAACTTCAAGAGAACCTAGTGAAGTCCCAGAGGATACTTTTGTCCTCTGGGAATTCATTACCTTCCTCCATGCAATGACCAAAAATTTCTCAAGACCCTCTATCGCCTTACAGTGCCCCTTCATGACTATTTAGTGGTCCACGGAGAGTTGTAGAGGCACTTGAGAAGCATCTGGCTTCATCCCTATAGTCAGATACAGAACAACAAAGGCATCCTCCCAGATCCTCACCATCCTCGAAGGATGACATCATTGCTGTGTGTCTGTTTGTAAGTACACAGACAGATGCTTCTCTGATTATGTTGTCTGCTCTCCACCAACAGCTGCCAATGATTGTGGAGTAGGGGGGTCACAGAAGAAGTTGAGTCCTACAGGAGGGGAGACATGGTGTATTTCCACCTGGATGGAACTATATGACACATCTCCTCTGTAAATGTGTCCTCCAAATGCTGCAACTGACCAAGCTTGCTGTGAAATTATGGGAGCTGTAGTCCTACACACCTGGAAGGCTGTAGTCCTACACACCTGGAAGGCATCACAATAGAGAAGGCTGAACTAAAGTAGGGACAAGGAATATGCAAAGTTACAGATGTGTTGGCCTATAACTCCCATCAGTTCTGCCTATCATGACCAATGGTAAAGGCCTGTGGAAATAAATCTAAAACATCTGGAAGGTTAAAAGTTCTGGACTAAAACGGAGGAGACAGAATTCAATCTTGATTACTTAATTTATATGCCCAAATGTAATTTTCTTCCTGGAAGAGGATATGTATTCCAACTGTGTGAACAAGTCTGGAAACTCACTTATTTATAAATCTTTCTTGTACTCCATGGTGTTGCTATCTTGTTATTCTGCTGCATGGTAGTTCCTCTACCTGTGGTTGTAGCTTCAGAACCACACTGAGCAGCAGAAGTGACCATCTAGGCCAAACAAGATTCGATGTTGGAAAACCATGGTCAGATTTCCTTATCTCTTTGAGAGCTTTTAAAAGTAGACATGGAACCCCAAATGGATCTTTCACTCCTGGAATAAATAGTGTGAGTCCACTGAGATGAGGAAAATAGCATGACTGGAGAAAGGATTAACTTTCATTCAGCTCTGATCTCACTGAGGGACTCACATGGGCACTTTACAAAGAAAAAAAGTGTGAGATCTAATCCAGAGTTTACTGTATGCTAGCTAAAGGATTTGGGGAGTTGTAGTTGTTTTTTTTTAAACTCTGATGATCACAGGATTTAATCATTTATACATTTAACCTTATACCCTTCTCAAACAACAGTGACCCAGATTTAAAACCACAACATCTCTCTTTAAAAAGAATGATTAAGTTTCTCCTCCTTGAATCACACACCTAATACAGTCAGGTCAGGATTACCTAACTGAATGCCCCTGCTGTCATAGCAGCTGTCGCACACTCGCACAGGTGTGGGGCCCCAGCCGCGTTCTGGGACAGGGCGGGTCTTGGATGAACAGCCATCACAGAAACCTTCTCCACATGCCCGGCAATGGTGTTTGGTATCATTATCCTTAAAAGATATGCCACATTTCTTGCAATTCTGCAGAAGAGAAGAAAAAAACCAAAATACTAAATTTTCTATTTAGCTTAGAGGAAAGAATAAAGGAGAATGAAGAGATATTTGAAGGCAACTGCAACACTCAGTTTTTTGTGGTCTCAATGTGGACAAGCATCCTTCCCTAGGCAGAAATCATTCACTTCTCAAAATCCCAATAACCTGTGGTTCTTGAACAGTACAGAATCATAGCATTATGTTCCACTTTAATTGCTGTGGCAACTTCCTATGGAACCCTGAGACCTGCAGTTTAAAGATCAGTGCTCAGAAATCTCAGCCAGCAAGTTCAAGTGCCTCACCAAACTACAAGCCCCATGATTCTACGGGATGCAGCCATAGCAGTTATAGTGGAATCATAGTGCTATAATTGTGTAGTGTGAATAAGACCAGACCTAGATACTTTTCACCCAAAGGCAGAGAAGAAGATCCTGTCTGTCACCATTAAAGACCAGCCAGGTTCTTTTGACATCTGAGGCAGGCAATATATATCTATACAGATAGCCATTACATATACCATTACTCCTCTCTAACATTAAAAATACAATGACAAAAAACTAACAACCTGCTGCCCTTTCATGACACCCCAAATCATCTGCCTGAGGCAAGTACCTCACTCTCTCCCTAACAGTAAGATTGGCCTTGCTACTGGGAAGATCAGGCATCTGTGAAGAGGTCATTAGCATCTGCAGCCGCTCTAGGGCTGAACATTGGATGCTTGCTTGGGTTGCCCGTGCTGCACTTGGTCACATCAGCAGCTGTATCTGAGGCTCTGCAGTCCATTTGTTAGCTCTGAGGGGAGAAAGGCAGCAAACATAGGCAACCACCAGTGCCTGCCAGTGAAAAACAACAGCTGCCAGGAATCCTGTTTTTTCTCCTTCTTTGTCTCTCTGGGTAGTGGGGAGGGAGAGTGGGGACCTAAACCTGGCCAGCTTTCAGAATGGAAGCCAGTAGAAACTGGAGCTCTGTTGTTATACCTGCAAGTCAACTCCAGCTTTGGAGACCTTATGATAAAGTTTCCTTGGCAAGATTTACTCAGAGGAGGTTTGCCACAGCCTTCCTCTGTGGCTGAGGGAGTGTGACTTACCGAAAGTCACCAAGTCGGCTTCCATGGCTGAGCAGCGGTTTGAACCCTGGTTTCTCAGAGCCCTAGTCAAACACTCAAACCACCACACCAGGCTGGCTTCCCACAGCTCTATCTTGGAGACTATTTTTTCCCAGCCCTTTCCAGAAAGGAAGCAAGAAACTCTCCAGCATGCAGCCAAGAAGAGTATGTGCCAAATAGTTCTGCATGTTCTGTGTGAAAAGACTGTGGAGAAACTGTCTCATCTCTAGAGCAGAGATAAATAAGGCTTGTTTTATGGAGGCTGTTCCCCCTGTCTAGTCTTTCTTTTTTTGAGTACAATTAGAGAGGCAGAGAGTGAAAGCTTCCATGTGGAAGACGATATATAGTCTCCCATACAAGATGTCTTCTGGTTGTGCTTCCTGGAGGGTCACTCATTTGCACATGCAGTGTGTTTATTTGCACAACAGTGAGGACTTGTTTGTTTTGTTTTAAAATATGTAAGACTTACTTCGTCAAACAATGAACCACTACCACACCTCTTTGGATAAGAAGAACTGGGGGGTGGGGAAGGAACAAGGGTTTTTCTCATCAGCATGCAAGTATGGTGCCTGCCAGTTACCAGAATTTGGGAGTTGGGTTTCCAGTAAGCTGGAGCAATCTGATCGGTCAGCCAAGAGGTCACAGCTTTTGTGGGTCCCAAGCTCAATTCAGACACTGACTGGGCCATGAAATTCATTCCATCTATGAGGCGCTGGGCAGCATTGTTGTTGTCCTTCAGACTGCAATCCGTCTGCAACAAAAGGAGAAACTGACACAATGGATATCTCACCAAGCTGGTCTGGCTGCTGACATGCTTCCCTCCACTAAAAGTAACCACGGATTTAATGCTTTACCCAGAAAAGATAACCCATTAGTGCAAGTGGTTACATTCCCAGGACATATGACTACCATTATTGATCACAACAACTCACAGTTTTCATGCCACTTCCTCAGCAGCAGTTCTAGTGAGAGCTTGGAAAAGTTACTTTTGGATTACAGCTTCCAGAATCCCCCAGCCCTTGCTAGCTGGTGGATTCCAGGAGTTGTAATCTAAACATGTAACTGTCTTAAGCTCTTGCGAGAACTCCTAGAAGAGAAACGGAAGGTTCCATCCTCTCAATTTTTGTCCTGGAATCAGTTACCTAAGCACATGGGATAGGCTCTTAATAGAGAGAAGATTGCAATGAATATCACAATGCAAAAATGGTCCCAAAGCACCAGGTCCCCTCCACAATTGTGCACCCCTATTTTGAAACACTTCTCAAAGACAACTGTAAAGTTAGAATCATCCCTAGATAAACACCCAAACATACAAAAACACCTCTCCTGCTGTGTCCTGCTGGCAGCTTCTGGGAAAGGATTATATATTCCAATGGCTTGGATGAAGGACTAGAGGGCATGCTGATCAAATCTGCAGATGACACCAAATCGGAGGGGTTGCTAATACTCCAGAGGACAGGATCAAAATTCAAAATGACCTTGACAGATTGGAGAGCTCGGCCAAAGCTAACAAAATGAATTTCAACAGACAGAAATGTAACGTCCTACACTCAGGCAGAAAAAATGGAATGAACAAAAATAGGATGGGGGGATGCATGGCTGGATAGCAGTACATGTGAAAGGGATCTAGGAGTCTTGGTTTACCACAAACTGAACATGAGTCAGCAGTGTGATGCAGCAGCCAAGAAAGCCAATGAGATTCTTGGTTGCATCAATAGGAGCATAGTGTCCAGATTGCGGGAGGTAACGGTACCACTCTATTCTGCTTTGGTTAGGCCTCATTTGGAATATTGTGTCCAGTTCTGGGCATCTCAATTCAAGAAGGATGTCAACAAGCTGGAGCATGTTCAGAAGAGGGCAACCAACATGGTGAAGGGTCTGGAAGCCATGCCTTATGAGGAGTGGCTTAGGGAGCTGCACATTTTTAGTCAGCAGAAGAGAAGGTTAAGAGAGGACATGATAGCCATAAATATTTGAAAGGATGTCATGTTGATGAGGGAGTGGACTTGTTTTCCGCTGCTCCAGAGACTAGGACAAGCAGCAATGGATTCAAGCTGCAGGAAAGGAGATTCCACCTGAACCTCAGGAAGAACTTCCTGACAGTCAGAGCTGTCTGGCAGTGGAATATGATGCCTCAGAGTGTGGTGGAGTCTCCGTTTTTGGAGGTTTTTAAGCAGAAGCTGGATGGCCATCTATTGAGGTAGGTTTCTGCACAGCAGGGGGTTAGACTGGATGGCCCCTGTGGTCTCTTCCAACTCCATGATTCTATGATCTGTCATCTCAATATCACTTTCCTTTCTCTTTTAAGAGGTGAAGAGATCACTCCATGCAAAAAACTTACTCCTGGCCAGACGTGCACTATTTCTGTCCTCACAACTGTGTCCACAGGATCTTGATTCCCAAACCAGTATTGTCGGCTACGGTACACAACTCCACAGTTGGGGCACTCAATCACGTATCTGCAATCAAGAAGGGGAAAGAACCAGTCACTCCAGCACGGGTCAAGTGTCAAGAGCAGGAGCCAGGGAAAGGGGGAAAGGTGAATGTACTTACCCTGACCAAGCATACTTGGCAAGGCCCATCCAAGGGGAATCAGTAGAAGCAGATGTTTTGGGCACTACCCTGACCTCATTCCCACGTTCATAACAGGCCTGGAAGGCAAGAGTTCAACTTAAAAGACTTTTCTTCCAAGCCTAAAGTCCAAGCCTCACATGTATGTGAAAAGTGATATTTGTTCTTCCACAACTGTGACCTTCAGTGCCAAATGAGATATTGAAACTAAGGCCTAAATCCAACTGCTAGTCCCAACTACAGTAGATCTGCCAAATCAAATGCTGAATGGTAAGGTAACACTTATGTAAAACCCACTGGGATAATCAGTCAACTCTTGCTGAGACTAGCAATTGATTTAGGTCTAAAAATTTAGGTAGGAATTCTGTTGGTACATTACTACATTAGCTTGGCAGTGCCAGTATGTGGTGAAAGATCATGCGTGCTGCTTCTGTGAAAGAAGCAAAGAACTGCTCAGCACTGTCAGATTTCATCTGCCCTCTTTTCCTATCACTGAACAGCCCTGGAAAAGTGCAATTACTGGTTTAATGCATCAGCACAATCCCTGCCTTACTGTTCTTCAACAGGCTGAGGTAAATCACAGTGCTTTTTATTTTGAAAGCAGTAGAACCTGTCACTCCTACCAGAGTGAATAGCAAAGGTTTTACAAAGCTCCTATTGTTTCTGCCTGCTTGAGCCCGCAAAAAATAGGTGGGATGTTCCAACACACCAGGAAAAAAGTGGTGAGGGCACCCAGTTCTACTTTAATTCCTGCCCATCTCCCACGGCATCCCATGATTCCCAAAGGACTAACAGTTAACTTTTAAAAAAAACTTAATTACATTGCCCTCACTCTGAAGGTTCTTGGCCTCCAAAAATGCCTTCTAAAACCTTATTTTTTAAATTAATTTTTATAAAAACATGTAAATGATAACAACAAAGTCATAAGTAATAGAATATATGAATAGTACAATACAGACAGACATACAAACATAAATCTACATACATACACTGTAACTTTAATTTTCATTGTTCCAACATTATTTTAAGAAGAACTGCAATTTCATCCAGGAAAAAAATTAGATAACATGACCCAGAAGGCATTGGGGAGAAAAAGGCAGTTGGGGATGGACAGAGGAGATGTGATTTTTTTTCAAATTGTAGAATATTGTGTTCATTCACATATAACTGCACAATTAGTTTCCAATGGGATCTTTAGAATTAATGAGACGGCCTGGTTCATGTAATCCAACGCAGGTTTTTAAGCATTTTACAGGTGATAATAAACAACTGGTGGGCTGCGCTCAGCTCAACAGATCACAACTTGGACAGGCCTGCTAGAGCAAAGGAACTCTTCTCCCCTATCCCACTGCCTCAGATTCTGTTTCATTTGCTCCATTCACCTTGCAAGTAAATACTCGGTTGTCGTACTGATGGGTATATCTACAGCGATTCTTAGCTTCGTGAGGCACCCCTTCTTTTCCATGGTTCATGCTGTTCTTACAGCCACACCTGGAGTTTCAAAATAAAGCAGAGAAGTGTTCAGAAGCAGACTGGCTGCCAGCAAGACTAATTTCATTCACTTTTGTACAAAGAGTGAGTTGGCTGTGTTTCTGCTAGGGCTGAACCAAAACAAGGAAGCACTTTTTGCATAAGCTTTCCTCACACGAGAAGTGACTGCAAAACTAAAACTGCAAAACTAAATTTCATCCATTCACCATGGAGACAAAGAACATTGTCCTCATTCTGAACTGGCTTTGGAGTATTGCTGCACAGGCAAATGCATTGCTTATGTGCTACTGTGATGGCAGTGCACTGACTAGCAGATTTTTCTAATCAGCTGGGGTAGCTGCCCCAATGTAGCAAATGACCAGAAAAAAAAAGAGGACCAGAAAAAAGATATTCAAAGAATATGTCATCCCTGCCCCACAGAAGAACCGTTTTCTACTGTGAAAATGTTTGCAGCTTAATGTTTATAGAGTAGCCCTGTCTTCTACTGCCTTATATTTGTACAAATCCCTTAATCTTCAAACTACAATATGTTTTACTTGATTTTTTTAGAAGTATATAGACATATGATTCAACAATGCAACAGAAAAAATGTACTGGTGAAGAATTAAAAGTTCTCATTGAATTAACCAGTTCCAGACCACAGCAAAATAAAAATAAAACTGCAATTAGCATCCCTGCTTTAGCAGGCATTCTTTCAGCATTTTTCACACAAGAATATTTCATCACTGGTTCCATGAAGGCCTATATACAGTTCAGTATAACTGGGAAGATGAAATTATGCTCAACAATAATTTCACTACCACTTTCAGACAAGGCAACAAAACTTCCTACAGAGCACGCAAACTTGAGGTTTTTTAGGTATCATAATGTTATGTTATGCCCTCTTTATAAATTAAGACATTTTTCAAGTTCATTTAAAAATAACTTGATCAAA
The DNA here is from genome assembly GCA_948474755.1 of Ctenosaura bakeri. Lineage (NCBI taxonomy): Eukaryota > Metazoa > Chordata > Lepidosauria > Squamata > Iguanidae > Ctenosaura > Ctenosaura bakeri. The sequence continues at coordinate 219,161 of CAOLHI010001627.1, read as the reverse complement.
TATAATAATAAAATCATAATGACATTTAACCACATTGTGCATGCAAAATCATAATACAATTTTTTAAAAAATTAAAATATTATATGTAAAAATAGCATCAAGACAATTTCAGAACTAGTATGTCACATACGCTAACAGCACAAGCTATAAAGCAAACAAAAATCCCAATGTGTAAAGTCATCCTCAGGATTCCTCAACTCAGGGTTTCTAAGTGGATTTAAATTAACTTTTTTTGGAATATTTGTTATCTAATTTATGTTATCTGATATATTATATGTTATATTAATGTTATCTGATTCGTTTCCAGCATAAATGATCTGCTCTGAAGTAACATGTTAGCTCTGACTATAATCTGGAAGGGACTATAATTTTAAATGCTGTCAAAAATAAATTATGCCTTTGTAATAATTCTCCCATGGCTTTAGGGTACACACTTATTTTTTTAAAGAACATTTTAGTTAAAAAAACATAAAAATCAGCTACATATTTGTAAAATAAATTACAGGTTATTTGAAAATCAAAAAGTAATTATTCATTAAATAATGTTATATTTATTAAAATTCTCCCACTCATTATTGAGAAATAAAATCCCCCATTCACACTTACTCAATTTGTATTTGTAACCTTAAGGTTGTGTTTCTGTAATCTTAAATGTACTTAAATTTTCATTAATTTATGTGATATTGACTATAATATCAAAATAAAAGGGATGAAACTGCTTTTATTGTATTTAGTGGTTTCTTCTAAAATTTGGCAGGAAACAAAAGTGACAACTTTAAAGAAATAGTAATTCCAGGATGAACTGTGGGACTACAAAGAAAGGATTGGGAGGCCACCAGTACATGGTGCTTTCCTCTACATACTTGTAATATAACAATAGTATTATGTTTTCTTGCACCACAGAGCATATTCTAAGAGAAGCCTTCCCATCTACCTACCCGCAGCTGAGACAGACAGAAGAACAAGTGAAATACTCGTCTGGAAAGAAGGAGCTATGGGCCATCTGATCATCTGGGATCTCCCCACAGAACCGATCACTCAATGCCTGCAACACAGTGAGAGAAGAAACCACCAGTGAACATAGCACAGCAAGGTCATTAAACCAACATCAGCTTTACTGAAAGGTATACATGAATTGAACTCCTCTTGAGAGTCTTATTAGTTTCATCATTAATACTCTGCTGGCTGCCTTTCTTGAGCACAGCACACAGCAGAATAATCATTCCCTATCTACCTACCTACCTATATCTATCCATCTCAGCTACCTCCAATTGCTACCTCTTAGCCCAGAGCTTTTCCTTCCAAGCAGCATTCTATCATCTGTCTAGCATCTCCAGCCCAAAACTCTTTAAAAGGATGATTGGAAGTGTGGAATTTATGTAGTGCCCCTTTTCAAGCATGGACAGACATCAACATTTCAATCCTACTTCTGAAATACATTTTCTAGTACTGGAGTTTAAGATATCACTATCAGAATCGTGGGAGCTAGTCCTTGGCTGGAAAGACTAATTTTAACTGATCTTACATGCCTGGCAATTTTAGCCATCTGTTTGTTGCTAATTTATTAGCTACATTTCTATGCCAGTTTTCAAGGTGATGTACATCAATGCTTCTTTAGCTATCTGATGTGGGGATCAGACATATTTTTTTCCAGTGTATCAGGAACCAGTACCATATTTGTGTCCATTGGATATAATTGTTTCTTTCTTCCTGGGTACTCATCAGGGAGCTGATGGTTTGTGGATTGCTGCTGGTCGATGGCCTACCACTCTGAGTGGCACAGGTATACATGGTTCTTCTCCTCCCCCACTCAAAACAACCCTATGAGAAAGCATGACTGCCCCAAGGTCACCCAGGGGAGACTAGAACTTGGATCTGCCAAATACTAGTCCGACACTCTAACCAGAATGTGTTGCTCTTCCATAATTCCCCTTCCTACAAACTTTCTAGGAAAAAAGGAGAGGCAAAAAGCTTACATTCTCAGCCTACATACAAACTTCTTGGGTGGCCAATTTCTATTCAAAATCTATGAGAAACTCTCACCCTGAGCAGTTTTTAAAATACAGCATTATCATTTATTACGTTTGTGTCCACCCATCAGCAAATATCTCTTGGATGGCTTACAAAGCAAAAGGTACAGCAGAATACAATAAGTAAAAACAGTAAACAAGACTAGCATTAAACCTCCCTCTTAAGAGAGATGTAATAAAACAATTAGCAGTTCAGATGAAATAATTGCTCTAAAATGCTGAGAGCCTAAGGTTTATTTTAATTTTAAAATGTAAATGTACTTAAAAGGTCTGGGTGAACAGAAGTTGTAGCAAAATTTTATGCAGGAGGAACAGAGAATGCACAGATGTGAGGGTGCAGTAAAGAGCAAGTGGGATATAGTGGTTTGAACTCTGGACTGCAACACTGATAGACTAGGGTTCAAATCCTTGCTTGTCCATGGAAACCCACTAGGTCACCTTGGATAAGTCACATTCTCTCAGTCTCAAAGGAGGGCAATGACAAACTCCATCTGAGTAAATCTTGCCAAGAAAACCCCAGATGAGGTCAACTTAGGGTCCCCATAAGTCAGAACTGGCTTGAAGGCATGCAAGGGTGCAGAAACATCACCTAGAAATTGTGAGTGTGTCAGTGCTAGGCCACTGGAAAGCAGCCTCAACAAATTTCTCCCTGCTATATTGCTACAAAGCCACAGAATCTCTCCTTGTTTCAGGAAAGAACAACCCCAGATGAAGAGAGAGCAAGTGCTTATGATTAGAAAGGGGACCAACTGCCTGTCCTGGAAAAATATCACTTATTGTATGATAGAATGTGCATATTTCACATTCCATTATCTATAAATAGACATTCCATGAATAGACAATGAGTAAGTAAATGTAACCCCGATATGTTAAACTGATTTTGTAAAAATTCATATCAGTTATGTGCTGGAGAGAGTTACAAAAATAAAGAATTAGATTGCAATCCCATGCGTATTTACCTAGAAATAAGCCCCACTGAATATAGTGCTTATTTCTGAGTAAATCCATCCGGCATTGTGTTGTCTCTGATGGTTAAATATGATGGGTTAAATGTGAAAATAAAAATAACACCACAGGAAATCTAAGAATAGGGTTGTGGGGAAGAAGTAAAGAAAAGGAAAAAAGTTTCCTACAAAAACTTACTCTCATTTTAAAATACACAGAACTTTGTTCGTATACGTTCCCTAGTCGTTATTCATACTCTTACACAGTCCTCCGAAGAGCTGTGCTCTTGACTTCTGGATGTCACATCCTTCCTATTTACAGATGAAAAACCATCTTTGCATTTAAGGAAACTGAGGAAGATCTAGGCAAGTCTGAGAATGGGTTGTTGCCCAGAGACCATGTCCTGACACTCAGTTACCCTAGCAACAATATGGACCTTTCCATTGTAGTACAAGACCTTGGTCGTGCCTTGCTTATGTATAGAACACAAATAATCATTACTTACTCCCGGCCTCAGAGGCTAAGTATCTGCATTATGAAAGCTATAAAACTTAGATTTGCTGAGGCAGAGAAAAAAAGGTTAGTTATCTGGGCCTGAAAAAGTACTTTTTACACACCCAGTCCAAAGTTTATTCTAGCTTGCTTTTTGTTTGCTTTTATTTAAAAGAAACAGGCCAATCAGATTGTCATAATTGAAACTCAGACTTCAGTGCTAGTTTTGTTCCTTTGTTTCAGACTGGCTAGAGATGAGGTAGATAGGGCCAGCCCAACTGTAAGGCAGACTGAAGTGACTGCCTCAGGCGGCAGCTGCAGCTGCACCAACAACAACATCTTGATTGTTCCCCTTGAGGCCCCTGCCCACTGCTCTTGACAGAAGATGGGCTGTACGTGCCACATAGACTGTCCTCTGCTGCTCGGGTGTGGTAGGAGATGCTATCCCATTACCAGTGTTGAAGTAAGATCTAATTGCCACACCAGTACTTTCTCCATGTGGAATGAATGAGCTCCATGCTGCCCTTCACTTCAGGCAGCAAAAAGTCTTAAGCCAGGCCTGGTGCCTATCTACTGATGTAGTATGTGTCCTGACTCACTTGCTGTATTATGCTGGAACTGTCTATAAAGGCAGAAGCTCTTATATATGGTACCCTCTACTTATCCTCTCGGTCCCTGCACTTACACTATGGATGATGAACTGTTGGAGCGGCCCTACCTTGTGACAGGAAGCAGACCTAAGTCCCTTCTTCTAGTTTCTTATAGCAATGATAATGACACCAGCAGTACCATCACGGTAGGAGTTTGGGACAAAAGTCCATGGCTCCACTCAGCAGAATGATCAGAAGCTGCCTAACACAGACATTTTGAAGTAGGCAATGTAGTACCATACAAAGCAGTACTCCCGTATGATGGCATCCAATGAAGTAGACTTAAGTCTATGAAAGGTTATGCTACCAACTTCATTCTCTCAGTCTCAAAGGAGCTACAAGATTCCTTTGCATACTGATCCAGATGAACATGGCTACATCTTTGAATTATACAAAGCAGCGCTACTCAAAGTAGTGGTCCACAAGCTATCAGCTGCCAGTCCACAGCATACTTCCAGGAAACTATGTAAATATAATTATAATATAGCCCAAATATTTTACTGATACCAGGTGCTGTAGGCTTTATTTCAGAGGAAGGAATTAGCAAAACCACATCTGAGAATCCCTTGCCTAAGAAAACCCTATTGAAAGTCATGGGTCACCATAAGTCAACAGGCAATTTGAGGGCACATACACAGAGAGAGAGTGGCATATTGAAATTGCTAGTCTGCTACATAAGATGGCTTGAGAAGCACTAATATAAAGTACTACAAGACAAGGAAATGAGACTGTAAGTTCCAGAATCCAGAAGTAACAAATTTCCTGTTAAATAAAACTAGAAACATTTGCTGTATGGAACACAGCCATCTGCCATGAGGGCACAAACTGACAGATCCTAGAAGAGAAATAGCCAACTCAATGCCCCCAGATGTTGTTGAACTCCAACTTGCATCAGCACCTGTCAGTATGACCAACAGTCATTGATTATTAGGCTTGGAATCAAAAACATCTGGAGGTCACCAAGTTACCTATCCATTCCCTCAAGCAGGGGAAGGCAACTATTCCCTTCCAGAAGTTTTTAATCAGCAGCTCCCAGAATGGCCAATGGTGAAGAATTATAACTGTAGTCCAAAAAACATCTGAAGAACCACAGTTGTCCACTCCTGCCCTACATTTTTTGGCTCCAGTCATGTAATCCAAGGCCATTTTCTAGAACAACAATTCAAAATCTTAAACTTACTTTGAGTGCTTTGTAGATAACACCAGGAGGCCGAGGGGAACGTGTAGTATTATTTTCTAGCTGCTGCTCCACAGCATGCCTGAGTCCAGAGAAATCTGTTGGGGGATTCTGTGTCCTTATTCCTTTGTAATGGATAGAGCTGAAGGCCTCAGGGAAGAGACCAAGTTTCCGGAATCGTTCCTGGAGCAGCTTCTCAGGCACCTCAGAAGGGTGATCTAAACATATAAAGCAGTACATCAGCAGCTGTTTGTCAAAACGTACCCTTCTTCCTAGTTATACAGAATTTACATTTACATCGGGAATGAACAACTTTGGCAGGTTGCAAGGACAATTTTATGTGGCAAAACATTTTGAGGGTCAGTTTGTCAAAACTGCCTAAAACAGCAACAAATATGTCTGGTTTTGAAAAGGGGCCCAGGATTTATTTGAAAGATGAACTGCTACTCCAAACACAGCAATTCCCCTTTTTCTTGCTCAAGAGAGAGTTGGAGGTACAAAAACAGCTTTGGAAGCTGTATGCAGCAGCCCTATGACACACTTTGTACACCAGTGATACACCAGGATGGGCCATTCTAGAGTCATAAACAGTATCCCCAAGTTTCACTCACATGCCATGCAGAGATTTGATTTCCTTTTTAACAGACCAAAAAAAAAAAGGTGGGACAAAAATTCTACCAACGCCCGTACTGCAAGCCACAAGGTTGTGAGTTCGATCCTGCCGGGCTCCAAGGTTGACTCAGCCTTCCATCCTTCCTCAGGTCGGTAAAATGAGTACCCAGCTTGTTGGGGGCATGTATAGAAATGTTTCGAAATACATGCTATTTGTAAGTTGTTCACCGCCTCGATCCATATGGAGAGCGGGATACAAATAAATAAATGAATAATAAAAAAAAATATATGAAACTTATTGGAACAAAAATGCCCCATGTGATTTTTGGGCAAATTATGATTCTCCAAAGCAGAAAATACACTTTTTTTTTTGGTAGTTTAGTGAGAGAGCAGGTTGGAATTTTCAATGGGTTCGATAAATATATGAAGTGTCCATAAAAACCAAGTGATAACAAAAACAATAAAAATAACTCTCAGTATGTTGGTAATTACTGCTAACCCTCAATAAATGAGAAATCCAGTGTGGTCAGAAAATACCTCACAACACACTCAGAGAAGGATTTTTAAAAAATAATCCCAGTACATGAAAGTTAAATGAGATAGAAATAAGACAGCTAAAAGTAGGCTGCAAATATCTAAAAACAGATCCTGAAGGACATCTTTCCATGTTAAATTTTGACATCTACGCTCTACAATTTTTTTTTTTATGTGAAGTGCTCAGGGAAAAAAAAGCCAAAGACACAATTTTGTCAGAGGCACATATGCCATCTCTGACATGCATGAATGGCGGAGAAGACCCTTCAGTTTTATCCATTCTTGTAAACTAACTAGAAGTGTTCTTTCTTTTTTCTTTCTTTTTTTTTCCTTTTTCTTTACACCTTACAGAGCAAGGGTGAGTAAATGCATCCCGTCAGCTGCTGGAGCACCACAGCTCCCAGCATTTCTCACCATTACCGATGCTGGCTTGGGCCGTTGGGATTAGCAGTCAAACAACAGCTGGAGAGCTGCACTTTGCTCAACCTCGCTTTAGTCAGAGCATTCTCTGCTGTACCTTCTGGTAGCCCTCTAAGACAACAAAAATATTTGTGATAGACACCAAACAGCAAAAGTGTCACCTTTCTCCAAACCATGATCCCAACATTTGCTGAATCTTACTCCCTCCATCTTTTCTTCATTTTCTTTGGAATTTCTGTTCTCTGCTTCTACAGTACTGGAAAACATATTTCTTGATGCCTTAAAAACAGACAGCCGCAAACTATCCCCTCTGCAGGAAGCTATCCATCAAACCCCTTCCTCAAAGCAGGGACAATGAATCCCTCCCTCCCTGCGCTACTGAGGGATAGCATGTAATGCTCCTGGTACCAGACTGATATTACTGTTAGCCAACACAATGGTGGCTCTGAGTAGTATAACTACATGTCAGGCTGTACCCATGGACTAATTTCTTGGGCAAGAAGAAGCAACTTATTTTCCATTGCCTTTCTTCTTCCTAATAATAATAATCTACTATATAAAAATCAATGTTTGTCGGCGCATTTGTCTATTTGTCTGCATCAGGCAGGCGAAACCTCATACAATTGGCTGGCTGTGAATATTCTATGGAATCCTGGGGTTGGCAGTTCAGGGAGGGGCCTTTAGAATTCTCAGCCAGAGACCTCTCAGGCCTTCAGGCCGGTTGCAATGGAGACGAGGCCTACCATCAATAAGGATGCCAGAAAACTTTTGGGAGGCATATGTGAGAAAAATTAAAGTGACATACACAACATAGTTACAAGATCTTCTTGCCTCACACAGTAGATTGTATGGGTTCCATATGTGAGGAATCTTAAAATTGAAATTCAAAACAAAAAATGCTTCCAGAAAAACGTAAAGCCATTGCACAAATTTAACAGAAAGCAAAAAAAAAAAAAAAGCCAGTACATCAACGTCACCAGGCAACACAGATTGGATTGAGGACTATGGAGAAAAGTTACAGGTACTGGAATAGGCCAGTTGCTATGGAGACAATGCCTAGAAGCAAGGAGGAGACACTGTATTCCCGCAGGAGCCCAACCTCTGAATGTTAACAACTCTGAACAAAGATTGGATTGGGGAATATGGGGGAAATTTACAGGTATAGGAATAGGCTGGTTGCTATGGTTACAAGTCCTAGCAGCAAGGAGGAAGACACTGTAATCCCTCAGGAACCCAAACTGTGTATGTAAATAACTCTGAATACAGATTGCATTGGGAAATATGGAACAAGGTTATAGGAAATGGAGAAGACAGTTTGGTGAGTTCTTAACAGGAAAATAAAAACCCCAGGCAATGCTGGGTAACTACACTAACAACAACAACAACAACAACATTTATTTCTTACCCACCTTTCCCTGTGGAGCAAATAACACAACATAAAACATCAGTTAAAAGAGCACATAAAACCAATACATATTAAAATCCTTCAAGAAATACTTTAAAAACCATAATTTAAAAATACATTCCTCTGCTACTCTTTTCAAAATGCAGCTAATAAACACTGGGCAAAAGTAACCCTTGCTTAGTCTATCCACACAGGAGGCCACAGCCCTGAGTCTGGAAGGCCTGAGCATTGCTGTTGATAAAAGGGTTACTTGGAAGTCTCTCATTCAAAGGGTCACCATAAGTCACAGTCAGCTTGATGGCAATTAATAACAAAAAAGGAACTGATTTATCTAATTTCTGCTGCTCATCCAGAGAAGGAAGGAGCAATGGAGAGTGGCACCCCTGAACAATGGGAATTCTAATCAACCCCGGTGCTTGGAGTGCTTTGCTTGGAGAAAGGTGGGGTATAAATTAAACAAATAAATGTCTACTTCCTGCAATCACTGCAATCACATCTAACTTTGAAGCTTGCTTCTCTAGTCAGAAGCCCTAGAAATTTGTTTCTCTATAAAAATAAAGGACAGACAGAAGAAGTTGGAAATCTCAGATTGCTGCACCAAATGTGAGTCCGAATTTTGCACCAAACTTTTTTTTTTATATATAGAAATCCATCTAGTAGATTCTCTGCTATTTGCAAAATCCTCCCCGCCTTCTATATTGTGGTAAGTAAGAGAGGATTCAGACCCTAAATCTTTCACATGGTGCCACTGAAAATCAACTTCCATCTGCCTCAGTCAGCATGACCAATCATCAAGTATGATGGAAGCTGAAGTCCAACAGTATCTAATGGGCCCAGGTTCTCCAGCCTGCACATTCAAAGGCAACCCAAAGTGATCCACATTGCAGCCACTGGTGTCCATCTGATTTCCATCTACTCACCTGCACCCAGTAACTGTGTGTACACAGTCTCATGAAAGATAATGACTCCTGGACCCAATGTAGACAGTGGAACATCTAGACCACAGCGGGCTGTGGTTGCCTTCAGCTCCTTGGTGAAGTGTTTTAGATAGGCCTCTGATGCATCTCCAAGAAATTTGAAGAGATCATTGTGAAGTCTGTCAGCATGAGTGCGGTAGATGATGAGGTCTGAAATGGCCAAGACCTTCAGAAGCAACCGAGTCCTCTGACTTAAGTTCACAGTGGCCCCAAGAAGACCCTCTGTGTCAATCACCACCATTCTGTGGACAGGATCGTAGGCTGCCCAGACTCCTACTGTACAAGACTCCTGTGCCGGTGATGTTTTGAAGACTTCACGACCATAGAAGAAAGTGTGGTTAAGTGTATGAGATTTGCCATCGCCCGTGTTCCCAAAAATAGACACCACCTTTACATGTTGGTCAGGCTTGCAGTCCAGTTTCCTGATAAATTCTTCTTCATTTTCCACCTTTCAACAAAAGAAAAGAAAGCCTGCATGAGAGCTTTGCAACAGCCAAATTACTGAAGTGTTGCCACTCCAGAGACCTGACTTGTAAGCCCAAGAGACACTGAGTTTAGCTTGTAATACTCAGAGTCTGACAAAACTCTAGGCAAAGGGAGTTCAACAGCTGTGCAGAATCTTCCAAGAACACCTCTCAACATGCAGCTTTGCTATCCATACTCTAACATGCTACCAACAAGTCACTAATCCCAACCCATCGTAAAAACAGTAGTGAGAGAGCTAATCAGCTATGCAATCCAATCAATTCGGATTTTTATAGACTCATGCTTTTGAGAGATGTTTTTGAATATCCCTGATTCCACCACAACTATGTAACTGTGCATTTATACCTGAGGATCGATGCTGTTTTCCATTAATGCATCTAAAGCGGGCTGCAATCCACAAAAACTCATGCTAAAATAAAAAATTGTTCTTAAAGGTTCCACAGGATTTGCTTCCTCTAACATGGGTATCTCTCTGAAAACTATCTTGAATTCTACCTAGTGCGTGTATTAAAAGGCCAGGGCTCACTTGGGTATACTTGCAGTCTTGGAGGAGCTCCCAACATCCTTGAGTTGAATGTTCTGTTCACATGTATATTAACATGAATGCTTAATGTGACTGTGGAACTTGAAACCCAGTGTATGTGGAGTGTTCTATTCATGTTCAAGTGAATATGAGTAGTATGTCCTGCTTAACCTGCAGAGGGATGTAGAAGGTGCAATTTGGTTTTTTCAACTATTCAACACAGTTACTTTTTAAATTATTCCCAGAATCCTACAGCTAACATATCCAAAAAAGTAATTTCCTCTTCTAGTTCTCCTCCTACAAACATGACACCCCCAACAATGAATACTATCTTTCTTTCGATCTGAACATTTACAAAAATTTGAATGACTTAATTATTTAACAAGTTTTCAGCTGAGAAAAACAGTTGAAGAACAACTAGAGCTTATGAACAACTAGACTAAATGGTTCTCTACTTTTCTGACGGGACTCACTCTCCAAATTTTAAAGACTGGTAGGAATATCAAGTTCACCCTTACATTAGACAGGAAGCACAACTTTGAAGGCTCTCTTCTGGTACTCAAAAGAACCACAACATGCCAAGATCTTGCTACTCCTGACCCTGAAGACACCAGAACTAACCCACACAAGTATGCTAACATTTTTCATCATTCCCAAGGATGCCACCCCTTAGCAGAAGACACCTCCATGAATGGCTGAATGGTTTTACTCTACTTTATCTTTCCTAGTAATATAGTTGTTCCACTTATAGGGACTAAGGCCCTTTCTGCACCTCACCGTCTTCCCACGCTGGGGTGCAGGGATCACGTGAGCAGCCTCCAGTGAGAGGCTCTCAGGTCCAGGGTCTTTCAGCTCCACACGGCTGCCTGCTGGCGTGAGAGCCCTGCCTCTTCCTTCTGCAGCACAGTCTGGGAGTTTCTAGGACAGGAAGCGCGACTGGCGCAGCTCCGGAGGCTCTGCATGCCAAGTAAGCGCACACAGGGCCCAGTAGCAATGCGCAATCATGCACCATTTTCAGCTTCGAGCTGAAAATGAAAAGGTGTGCGATCGGCGCCTGCCAGCCCCTGGAGCATCACGCAATTGTGAGCGCGTCCTGCAGATCGTTCCTCACAATCGCGCAATGCTCTTTCACATGGCAAATGCTGTGCGAAAAGGGCCCAAATCATAAGTGGTAACACTGGGTTATTGTACTTATAATAAAACGAAACAAAGAGTTTTTAGGGCAATTCTGCTGCCTATTTATGGTGTAAAACAGGGGGATCCATTGATAGAGCAACCACCATTGCCACTATCCTGTCACTTCGCTATGGGCAGGGCAGGAGGTGGAAGGGGGTAGCCCTTTCTCCCTCCCTCCTTGACTACAACAGGAGAGAGGGAATTAACTACAGCAGTCACAGGCTGCACCATTCATACTGACATGCTGGGAAAATGAAACAGCTTTAGACATAGCTGTCCCCTGCACATCCTGTTGCAGGACATCTCTGACAAAACATCTATGCTAGCAGAACTTTCAGCCAGGCAATTGGAGGCACTTCTGGTGAAGTGTCACTGCACTACCACACTTCCATTTCTCTCAGCAGAGTAGCATTTATGTAGCTTTGGTCAAGTGTCTTTCCACTGTACCTGGACTAGACCCTTCATCACAAAATATCTCTTGCTTATTGTAACTGGGACTGTTGACATGGATGGGCATTCAGGTTTTTCTTAAAAATGAGCCAATGTATAGAGGAATTAAACCACATGCTTCATTTCAGTTTGTTCAGGAAGGGTGTCATTTTCTTGCCCATTTGCAGTGTCAGCTTGAGTTGCACTTTAACAAGAAGATATAGCATTATAGTTTTGACTTAAAGTTTACAATAAGCAAATATCACCAACTTCTTTTTTGGAAAAGAAGCTCCTGCCTTGTACAACTGCATGGTAAACACAATTTAGCAGGTCAGGCTGTTCCTGACATGTAGCAGAAGCAGCATGAAATGTTCCATTTGATAAGTTTCTATCTCTAGCTTTATAGGGGGAGGGGGAAAGGTGTTCATGAGCCCTGAGAAATGAAAAAAAAAAGACTTTGAAATGAAAATTATAATATTTAAATAAAGAGTTTGGGGAAAGCAGCTGTATTTGAATTTTCTTTTGTTACTGTGAAATTGTTAGAGAGAGAGAGACTCCAGCTTGCAAACTAGTAACCTTAATTGACTCAATTGCTAGGGATTCCCTTACATGCCACAGCTATGTTTACTGGAAAATGGAATGAGCAACAGATGTGCTAAAGCCATGACACACAGCTGGATGCCAATTTAAAAAGCAATTCTGGCAACTGCAGATAGCCTCAAAACCAAGCCACTAGGTGGAGCTCTTGATACTGACTGGTGTCAAAATGGATATACTTAGCAGCATTGGTTGCATAAGAAAACATTTTTTTTAAATGAATGGTGCAACAGAAAGCAATAAGGAAGTTTTGAAAAGGAAGGCAGAAAACTAAAGCTACAATACTGTAAATACACTCACTTCAAAATATATAAATATACTGCTGAACACTTTTATTTCTGGGAGCATCAAAAAGACACCCCTTTATTTATCCTGTTTTCCCTTCTGAGTCAAAGCAGCTTATAACATTAAAAGGGTATCAAATAACAGACAGGAAAACCCTACAAAACTACAGCATATTCAAATGACTGTCCAATTGCATCATTTTAAAAAATGGAAAAAAGGAGCCCCATAACTGACTACTGGTCATGAAGTAAAGCCCTCCTGCTTCCAAACAATCCTGTCTAAAGACAGCAGAATTGCTCTGGCTTAGAAATGGAATGTTGTTAATTTCAACCTACAGATGAGTGAGTTTGCCACTGGACTGCCCAAGAGAACAGAAATTTCAGTGGAGTTTACAAGCTTGTAATTTATTTATTTTTTTCAAATTGATGGTCAGGATGCCATTTATTTTAACAGGTACACTCCTCTGCTTCTTACAATAGCCTCATACCCCAAAATCTAAGAGGTCAGGGTTCTTCCCCCCTTATTTTCTTATAGGGTGGCCAGATGCAACAGAGGATATGGATTCTGTACCTTTCAGTAGATGCACTTGACTTCTACTTAGATAACTGTACATATTAAAAGGTGTACAGATCTATTCCTCTTTGGCATCCGGCCATGCTTTCCTTTACAACATTACCTCCCAAATTGCTGAGTATGAAGCTGTGAATTAAAGACACATGAACACAGTAACAAAGGTGGACTCCAACAGTCAAATTATTCATTATGTCCAAGAATTACAAACCTATGAGATATATTGCCGCCTTTACCACGAAATAGGGAACAAGACTTCAGGTTACTGCTAGAACTGTTTATTACACTAAATGTTAAGCAAAAATACTAAACAAACGTCTTCTAATGGATCAATCTGGCCTTGTGTGTTTTGTGTATTCTTAAGAGGGGTATTCTTTTCACACTACCAAAGCATTCTGCACTTGGCCTTTTTAGAGCTGACAGAATTAACACCTCTGCCTGCTCTCAAGTCATAGTCACTAGCATCTGAATATACAATAGCAACAGGAGAGGTTACCACCAGAGCTTGAAAGCAACATCTTAGAAGTAACAATACTACCTGTTAACATGTTACTTTTACACATAACAACATCCTTTTCCTTTGTCCAATTAATGACTAGTAACACTGCTACTTTCCCTCCATTGAGTGAATAACACATACTTGATATTTTTTTTTCATTAGGTTCCATAACACATTTTTTTTTTCACATTTAGGCTATCCAGAAAGGAACTAAAGACTAACAAGCAACGCAACAAGCAGTGAAATCAATTGTATCAACAAAATTGCAACATTAGTGATAACAAGTTGGTCCCTGGACTCTATAATTAATTTCACAATTACTTTTTAAAAAGTAATGTTCAAAGCCCTAACTATTAAGTATGGCGACTGACAATACCTCATAAGGCACAGGTTGCTGCCTTACGTAGCTGACTTTTTCACTTTATACCATGTCAGTCCAGGTCCATCTAACTTGCCTGTACATATGCCAGCCAGGAGCAGTTCCTCATACAAGAATTTTTTTCCAATCTTATCAGGAGAATGAACCTGAGACTTTTTATATAAAAAGCAGATGTTCTGTCACTGAACTGTGACCCTTTCATCAAGCATTTTAGCCAAGTAAGAAACAAGACAATTAAAAAAAAATTGTTCCATTAGGAAGGAAAGGGAATAATTTCATCCAATGACTGTCAAAGTCAATCATTTTCTTCTTTTTGGATCTTATTTTGCTAGCTTAACCTCTTTGTGCAACATAAATGTCAGTGTAAAATGCTACGACAATTGTAAACTTCTTAAACGTTAAAGACCAATAACTGTCAAGATTTGGGCAAGATTTTTCTCTTTCAGGGCTACCTGCCAAAACTTTTTGCTTGCCTGCTTGAGCCCTGATTCCTTCCCCTTCCCCATCCCAGATAGGTCACTTAACTCCTGCTGCAGATGGCAGACTAAAGACATGATTAAGTATGATGTTTAACTGTTACGATCTTCTGAGGTTCAGAAAACACAACATTCAGTCTGAAGTCTTTCTTTGCAGTACAGACCAGAGAAGAAGAGAATTGTTTCACCAATATCAAAGTAATTGGACCATGGCTCAAATTTAGCCAAGGGCATACCCCCTTCCAAATAAGAATTCTGCCTCCCAAATGAAATTTTCCTACAGTTCCCAAATTTCTAGCATTGCTTACAATGAGACACTGAAAATCTTCACATCTAGAGCTTGTATTTGCTGTGTTCTTTTTCCCTCAGTAATTTTGCCTGCCCCTGTTCTCCGAATGGCTAAACTGTTTTAAATCACCATAAAGCTAGAAATTTGAGGACTGAAAGAAAATTTCATTTGGAAGGGACAGAATTCTTCTGATTTTTGTCCCCTTTCCTCCAACTATATATCTGAGTCTAGCCAGAATCTAGCCTGAGTCTAGCTCGCAAATAATCTGTCAGTTTGCATTTACAAGCTACACAGTACTTGCACAGTTGACTTTAACAGAAGTGACTCACAGAACTTGGAATTCAAATACCAAGAGTTCAAGTCTCCTAGCAGCCAGGTCCAAGGTTTGCTCTCTGTAACATCAGAGCAGTTAAGCCAATCAGATCCAGAGCAGTCAACAATTCCTCTACTTCCTGGGATGTCAGATCAAATCACTTTCTCTGTGACTGCTTATGGGTAAGCACATCCCCCCCCAAAAAAAAACTACAGAAGGGTTCTTTTAATATAGATTCAACAATTAATGGACCCAGGTAGAAAAAAGCATTTCTGTGCAGTCTGGGCAGGTGTTGCAGTGTTTGCAAGCTATTTACCATGAGCTTTGTCAAATCAAGAGTTAGGTCTCCACCTTAGAATTGTGGAACTTTGTGGGAAGGACCACAAAAGAAAAGTCTTAATGTAATGATTGCATTTATCCTCAACAAGACTAGAGGTGGGCAACTCATGGTCCTCTAGATATTTTGGGACTGCAACTCCCATCATACCTCACCCATGATGATGGCTCAGACTAATGGGAGCTGTGATCCACTGACATTTGGAAGACCACAGGTTGCCCATGTATGCCCAAAACAATGCTGTCTTGACCCAAGCAGATCTGACTGGTCTAGCGAGCAATTTCCCATTAGCCTATTTCCTCTGTGCCTTTCAAAACTCATGCCTTTCTGTACTTTTCAAACCTCCCAGCCATTTTTACCTGGATCTCTTCTGTTTCATCCACCAACAGGAAGCTTACAACATTTTCAGTCATCTTCTTCTTCTTGGTCTCTTCATCCATCCCCTCCTCCTCCTCCTCATGAAGCTTGCCACAGTGGTATACAGTAATGGGATGTTTCCTCTTGTTTCCACCAGCATGAGTCCTCTTCTGACACTCTATACATAGATTAATTTTGCATGCTTGGCACCTTACTGCTGCTCTCTGTCTGGAGTTTGCAATATTGCTCTGCATGATGTTCCCACTGGCAACCTTGCAGTTGTCACAGTATGGGACATGGCCAGCTTTAATTCGGGTCCGTTCATGGTTTCGTAGTCTTTCCTGTCTATGCAGTTCTTCTTCACACCGCTGGCATTGCAGGCTTCCACACTCATCACACTCAAAGTTTGCTTCATCAGTGCCACTGCAAGCATAACTTTCCTGGCACAAAAGAGCTGTATTTAGGCCCTTATCTGCTGTTGGAGGCTGGGCACTCATGTTTAGAAACTACCTGTCAGCTTTATAAAACTATTTTTTATAGAGATATGTACATTGGTTTTCCAAGGGATTAAAATCAGTATTATTTTAACCTGGAGGAAGCACTGTAGAAGTTTGTGCTTTTCCTAATGCATGATCAGTCTTGATTCTCCCTCCTGCAATCTTAGAATGATTTCAAAATATAAAAAGTGCAATTTCTTGTGTGTGTCTCAGAAATGTAAACACCGCAAGTCTTCAAAACAAACTGTAAGCCTAAATGAATCCCAAGCTGAAAGTCACAATGAACTTAGCTACATGTACAACATACACACTGATATGTTTCTAAAATGTAAACAAGACCTTTTCCCTCAAGCACCTACAAAAGAAAAAGTTGAGAGAAAGAAAAAAATATTAAGTATATAAAATTCAACAGAGGCTGCAGATAGTATTAGAAAGACTTTTTCTTTCTTCACATAGTTTGACTCCTCCTTCAAAATACAAAGCACTTGTAGGTTCTTCTCAGATCTGTTTTTATTCTAAAATGAATTATTTCCTTGTCTGAACTTTGCAATGCAGTCTCATACAAGATCTCTATTTTAACTATAAATATATCTGAAAAACTACTTTAAGGTCAACAATAAAGTAGCCAGTGGGGCTTTGCAAAACTAATAGTTTTACACTTCACAGTTTTATGTATTCAGAAGAACCCCCAGCTTAACTACGTTAAATATTTATACGCCACATATCTAGACCATGTTCAATGACCCTCTTCAGTACGTAAATGAACATAGGATGGCAATCTTTAAAGCAATTTTGTAAACAAATATCCAAGTAAACCACATCAAAGCTTAACAGGTTTTGAAACTCTACAGACTCTACAGGTTTTGAAACTCTACAGCAATTTGTTTTACAGTAGCAATACTTCCACTTACCTTTAATTATGTGAATGATTATCATGTAAAACTTATTTAAGCAATGCTTAATCCAGCGAGAGTGGGGGCAAGGGGTGACAGTACATATCTTCTTCTCTGTTTATACTTGTGGCTCACTTAACATTCAGTAAATAGTTCCATAGCAGTACAATCTAAATAAGGACAAATTATAAAATGCGTACCTAATGGATTGCTCGTTTAAGTTACTTTAAGCACAACCCCCCAAAATATTACTAAATCTTATTTCCTATGAAGTGGCAAATCTTCCTATAGACAAGAATACTGGGGGACGGGAGAGATCAAGAATAAACGAAATGACAAACCATGCCTAGGAACAAAACAGGCCGATCTATTGTTTACAAAACAGCAGGCACCTTCCTCCTCCTTCTCCTCCTCTTCCTCTTCCTCCCTGCAAGTCTAAGATCTGACTAAGTGATCAGATCACAGTCTCCTCCTCTTAGCCGCAAGGAGAGGGGAGGCACTTCTTCCTTTTCCCCAGAAGGAACAGGGAAAGTCTGGACCCCACCATGGAGACCTGGTACTCCTAGGGAGGAAGGGGGACCAGTCCCAAGCTCTTCTCCTCCTTCTCCCCTTGTTGTCAGTGGGGATCAGCTGATCGCAGGAAACTTCAGGGTTATTTTTTTTTTTCCTCCCTAAGACAGGAAGGTGAGCGGTCGAGCGGGGAAGGAGAAAAAAAGAACGGATGCATTGTGGGAAGTGTAGTCTTCGAGGCCCTTTGCGCTGACGCACTCCGAGTAGGGAGAGGACTACACGCGTCCGGAGAGGCGCGGCCGGAAGAAGCGAAGAGGGGTCGCAGAGCATGTTGGGAGGTGTAGTTTCAAAACTCATCGTGTAATCGCGACAAGCTACAGTAGCTGCAAAGGGTGGGCGAGGAGTGCTTGAACGTGTCGTGTAACGAGGGCGAAGAAAGAGTAACGTATGGTGGGGTAACTTTGGTCATTTCCGCACTGGACCGTTATAGCGTTATTATTCCACTTTCAACATCCTATGGGATTCTGGGGTTTGCAGTTTAGAGAGGGGCCGGCCCCTCCCTAAACTGCAAACCCCAGAATCCCATAGGATGTTGAAAGTGGAATAATCGCGCTATAAGAGTGTAGTGCGGAAACGGCCATAGTGCTGCTATTCCACTTTCAACATCCAATGGAATCCTGCCTTTGTGGCAAACCGCAGGATTCCGTAGGATGTTGAAAGTGGAATAATGGCACTGTGACAGGCACTATAGTGCGGAAATGGCCACGGAATCCTCTGAAGTTTTAATTCCAGAGGGCTGTTTTCTTTGGGATTACAAATAATATAAATAAATAAATAAGGAGTTGTGGGAGGAGAAATCCTTTTGATCTTGTTTGTACCGATGTCAGTAACACACTGGCTGAATTTAAAAAGGATGATTGTCTCCATCTTTTCATAACTGGAAAAGAAGCGGATGATCGTTTTCTATTGAAAGTTAAGGAGAAATATTTTGGTTCTTATTAGTTGCAGCATTTGTTTATACAAAGAATTTTGAACTGATTTCTCCTGGTTGGCTTTTTGAGTATAGTACAGACTTGTGCTAATTCTAGCTATGAGCAAAACCGAAAGAAGTTGGTGTTCTGGCTACAGTTCCCAGAAATCCCAGTGAACATAGCCACAGCCCATGCTGTCTAGGGAATTCTGGGAGATGTAACCCCAAAACCTCGTGTTTCCAAGCTCTGACTATGGCCATTTCTGCACCACACTGTTATAGTGCTATTATTCCACTTTTTCAACATCCTATGGAATCCTGGGGTTTCCAGTTTGAGGAGGGGCACTTAGAATTCTCAGCCAGAGTGCTCTTTGGCCTCAAGTAACCCACAAACCCCAGAATTCCACAAGAGGTTGAAAGTGGAATAATAGCACTATAACAGTGTAGTGCGGAAAAGCCCTATGAGTAGAAGCCACCAGTTAAATTTGGTAAATCTACGGTCTGTCCCTTCCAAATAACACACACAGGTGTTTTGCCATAATAATGGAGTCACTCTTTAGATTGCAGGACACCTCTGTTGCTGTTACTACACAGTTTAGTTTCCTTTGGATTTGAGATGTTTATTATATCTCCCTAATATTTGCCTTATTTACAAATATATAAAGATTACAATCTTCCCTCCACATTCAAGGCTTTGGCCTACACAAATATGATTATTCATAAGCATGCATGCCTTCCCCACTCCTCCATTCTCCTCCTCCCGTGCATTTTGCCCCAGGGCAGAAAACTCACACTAAGGCAAATCGCAAGGAATGGGAGGAGAGAGCTCCACTTCCCAAGCCTTCTTTTTCTCCTCTGGAGCTCCTTACTTCTCTACCCATGCATTTTGCTCCAGCATGAAGAACTTGTGATGAGGCAAAACACAAGAGAAGGGGGGAGTCACAGGCCATTTCCACACTAGACTGTTATAGTGCTATTATTCCACTTGCAACATCCTGTGGAATCTTGGGGTTTGCAGTTTTGGGAGGGGCCGGCCAGCCCTTCCCAAAACTGCAAACCTCAGGATTCCACAGGATGTTGCAAATGGAATAATAGCACTATAACAGTCTAGTACAGAAATGGCCACAGAACAGAACGTGAGGGAGAGGGTGGGGGGAGTTATTTGCATTTTTTCCACTTTTGCAAGGGTCTTGTGCCCCTACCCTCACGAAAGTGGAGGTGCCACTGTGCATAGATGAAGGCAAATAAACTTACATAAGCAGAAGAAGGAATAGGAGCTAATTTCTTTACCAGATTCCTTTGAGAACAACTATGTTTTCCTCCAGAGAAGCACAGCATTGTAATAACTCTAAGACAACCTCTTGGGTGTCTTGTGATAACACAGCAAAACAGCCCTTGCTTCAAATACCAGACGAGCTAGTGCTTCACCTTGAAAGTGAACTCAGAAAATCGCCCACCTAATCATTAGATCCTACTGAGGGAATATCAAAGCTCATCCTGGACTATTCGAAGTGCATATTAGGTACAATTCTATGAATTGTTCCAGTTGCTTTACAAAGAAAGATTGAACAACATTACATTACAATTGCAGAGAATATGTTCTAGATCAGAATGTAAGGTACCCAGATGTGTTTATTTAAAGTTTAATCTACAACTTCATACTTCTTTGACAGTCCATTTACACAGCTCAGAAAGTCACTTTTTATATTACAGTAATTCTATTTCGTGTTACAGTGCATTAAAAAAACAATTACATTGTTAGAAAATTAACTTGCTATATTACTTTTAACAAGGAATGGCATACAATTTGAAAAAATCTACCCAAAATGCCTCTAAAATGCTCTAAAAGGTAACTGTAAAATATCACCAGCAACTGGTATTCCAAGACAAATGGCCTATGACAAGGGAGGTAATATATAGCCATATTCTCCATCAAATGGTCTAATCATCTTTTAAAGTACAAATTGAGATGTGTCACAACAGTGAGTTCCAGTTTAACAATTAGCTTTGTAACAAAATATTTCCTTTAGTCTAATATTTTGACTGGAAGAGAGAAAGATCTCTCTATTCATTTTCTTTACCATGCATAACATGTGAATCATGTCTCTTTCCATCCCCTACCCCATTCCTTTGCTTTTGTTTTAAACCAGTGGTTCTTAACTTTTCTTTACAAGGGATCCCCTGCAAATATAATTTTTCACCAGGGACCCCCAAGACTAAACTCAGTATTTAAATATTTAAATATAGATTTAAATATTCAAACATTTATTTGTTTATTTATTTATGGTTTCGGGAGACTAGGGCTATTTCCGAAACTGCAAACCCCAGGATTCCATAGGATGTTGAAAGTGGAATCATAGCGTTATAACTGAAATGGCAGAAATGGCCCCAGATTCAAATCCCTGTTCGAACACAGGTTGACCTTGGGCAAATCGCATTTTCTCAGCCTCAGAGGAAGGCAAAGGCAAACCCTCTCCGAACAAATTTTGCCATAAAAACACCTGTGATAGGTTCATTTTAAGATTGCCTTAAGTCACAAGTGACTTGAAGGTACACAACAACAACAACAAAGTGCTGCTGACAGGGAGAGGTTCTTTCTAGCTTCATGTCCCTCCCTTTTGACAATGTGACTACAGTCGTCCCTCCATATTTGCACAGTCTGTATCCACATATTCCACCAACCAGCACTTTAAAATATTTTTAAAAATTCAAAGAGCAAACATTGACTTTGCCATCGTATATAAGGAATGCCATTTTACTGCACCACTGTACATAATGGGACTTGAGCATCCAAGAATTTTGGCACCCATGGGGGGGTCTTGGAACCAAACCCTAGGGGATATTGAGGGCCCACTGTATTTTTAGCTATGTATTATGAGATTGTTCTTTGTATAAAAACTGTTGTTACTCAGTGCTTAAGGGATAAGGCAGTTTCAAAACAAAACAATTGTCCCCAGTTCTGTTAGTTTTTTTATTTTACTGTATTTCAGTTTGACAAGGATTTATTAGAACCAAGGTGTTTCCATAGGAAGGGTGCTTCCAGGCAAGCGAATTACCACAGTCACCCTGTTACCTTGTATGTTGGGGGTGCCGGGAGGGGCGCCCAAATAACCAAATAAAAGCACAAGATGGGGAAATTAAGCTGAGCACTCTCTTAAGCTAACGAGAGGCAGGGTAACTTCAGCTGGGATCTTTTAACCCTATGTCTACAGCGTCAGGTCAGAGAGCGGCTAGACAAGGTTTTAAAGTAACAAATTATATTTTATTGAGAACAAGCAACACGAATGACACAACACACACTAGCTAGCTGAGAAATAGAAATGGAGAGCTTTAGGGAATGGGTAATACGACACCTGGTCTCGTAGTCCTGGAGAGAAGAGGAGGTTGCAGGGAAGAAAGCTCAGCGCAGTTCGCTGAGGGGAGTTCACTGGACAGACCGACAGCAAGGTGGGATGGAAGTCCGAAGTAGTCCCGAAAATGGGGACTTTTTATAGGGTGGATTTTACCTACAGGCCATGCCATGCTCGGTGAGAACAAAGGAAATTTGTAGCTGGACAAAGGAGTTGGAAAAGGTCAGGTTTTACATGATAGGCTTAGCGCTGGATGACAATCGTATGGCCAGTATGGTAATGGCTCAACATAAAGGAATGGCTCGGCACTCGGCCGTGCATCTTTGTGTAGATTCGCGCTGAGCAAGGCTGGTTTGCAAGAAGGTTTTTCCCTTAAGCATCAGAGAGGCTTAAGTTGCCTGCCTAAATGAGGTTTGGAATGTACAACCATTAACGGCCGCGCCTAATATGTGCTTGTCCGGTGGACCTCTGCAAACACGTGGAGTAGGGTGGCAGAGAAAGGTCAAGCAAAGGCCGAATTATTTGATATCAAAAGGATATCTAGTGCTCTCACCAGACATAACCGTGATAACAACCCCACCTCATTTTGTTGTGTAATCATCCTGTTATATGCCCAGGATTTCACAGGGAATCTAAATAGCACTGTTTTCAGGACTAATCATTTTAGTAAAACCACTTTTTAATTAATCCCTACAAGCCAATAAAAGCTGTTTGGTTTGTGAATAACTTTCCCATTGGTACAAAGAACCACACTGCCATGTCCTGAGAATAATCTTTCATACATTTGAGGGTGAATTCTAGTCCATGAAAGTTTGTGCCATTCATTTTTAAGGGGTTTCAAGACTCTTTCTTGTTTTCCTGCAATAGAACAAAACAGCTAGCTTCCTGGATATCTGGAAACAATTGGCCCTCCATGGATTCAATCAACCATGGTTTGGAAAGTATTTTTAAAAATATAATCATAATTCAAAGAGTAAACTTTGATTTTGCCATTTTATATACGGGATGCCATTTTACTACACCACTGTACATAATGGGACTTCAGCATCCACAAATTGTGACATCCACAGTGGGGAGAGGGGGTCCTGTAACCAAACCTTAGTGGATACCAAAGGACCACTGTACTATTTATTTTCCTAATTAAGATATCGGCCCTTTCTACACATTCAGCCTTAAAACTAGATGATCCTCAACTAGATTCCCTTGCCTTTTTAAAAAAATGCATATTGGTTATTGTTTAGACTCATACTACTATTGTTTTGCAATTGCATTTCAATCACATTAAGCACAACATTTACAATTATCTAAACAGATTTGGGAGGCACCAAGGATAATATGATAATAGCAGAACTGTAATAACCTGGTAAATTTTCAAAGCACACACACACACACACACACCCCCAAGATAATGCCAGATTTTGGCACATTTTAATTGCCTTATGTGTAAGAATTTGCACATTTTCTTTCTATATGGTGTTGCCTGAATGTGTTTTTGTGATATGATTGACCTGTCTGTGCTGTGAAACAGGTTTATTAACAATAAATACTTTCCCTATATATTCACATATCTTAAGCTTTTGCATATATTACACCATATCTTACAACAACCCAGTCAGATTGGTAATATTATCTCACTATATTACAGTACTAAAGAGGCTACTAGCTGTGAAAGATACATAAAATGCTTAAGTCTGCTCTGTGTATTAATTACTCACCTGATATTTAACATAAGGATCCCTTAAACATGCATGTCTTGCCAGAAATAAAGAAGCATTTTAAAAACTTCACTGTCTCATTACTCTCAAGAAAGGGTGTATAGGACTGTGGCTTAATATGCAGTAAGATTAAGAACGTATTACAAAACCTGATTGATCAGACCAAAGGCCTATCTGGTCCAGCATTCTGTTTTCTACAATAGCCAAGCAGAAACCTATGGGAACTCTCAATCAGGACATAAAAATAATACCCTTTCCCTCCTGTTGTTCCTTATCAACTAATATAGAGAGACTGTGTCACTGCTTCTGGAGTTACTATAACTAGCCATGCTGCTAAGTGGCCATTGCAAAGCTTGGAACTGCTACTTTTCTGGGGACTCTTATTCCCACAGTCTCACAACTCTTACAACCTCCAGCCAACATGTCTAGGAGATTTTGTGAGTAGGCCAACCACCACCACACCTCATCATAGTGAATTCTGTGTGTTTTCCACCTAATGACAGAGCTCTGTGCTCCTATCCTCCTTGAATGTATCCAATCCCATCTTAAAACCATCTGAGTTAACAGATCCAGAGGCAGCAAATTCCAGACTTACTATGCATGTACAAAATATTCAGCCTCAGTGGGTGACCTCAAAGCAAATTCTAGTTGTATGAAATAATGAGCAATTCCTCTCCCAGCTGATACCATGGATCAATTTATACCTGTGTGTGTATCCATGATCAAGTTGCCAGTCGAATTTCACAGAGTTTTCTTAGACACCCTGGTGCTCCTTGGCAGTCTCCCATTCAAGCAGTAACACAGCTGATCATGTTTAGTTTCCAAGATCAGACAGGCTCTGGTGCCTTCAGGGTATCGACATGTAGGTATAAATTAGGCGCCTAAATACCCAGAATTCACCAGAACCTGTCTAATCTTGGAAGCTAAGCAGGGTCTGCCCTGGTTATTACTTGGATGGGAGACCTACGGTTGCAGTAGGCTATATTTCAAAGGAAGGAACTGGTAAAAACCGCCTCTGAGTATACCTTGCTTATGAAAACCCTATGAACTTATTGGGGTAGCTGTTAGTCAATAGGCAACTTGAGGGCACATACACACAGACATCTTATTTCTTCTCATTCACCTTTTCTTTTTTCTTTCTTTCCTTTGTTTTGAACGTAAACAGCCCCAAATGGTGAACTTTCGTCCTTGAGTTGTGGCAGTCTTTTGATTATTTAGGTTGCCATTTTCTGCATCGTTCCCAACTCTACAATAACTTTTCTGCACAGTATTCTAGATGTGGCCATACTACGGATACAAGAGCAGTATGGTATGGACAGTTTAATTTTTCAATGTGGTCATACCATAGCTTTTATATAAAGGAAATACAATATTGATTCTTTTTCTGATTATATGAAGGGAACAAAGAGGGAGGAAAGGAGAAGAAATCTAGTAATACCTTCAAGACTGGTTTATTTTAGCATGAGCTTTAATGGATTTCGCTTGCTCAAATGCACCAGTGGAGTAAAAAATTAATGGTGCAATTATACAAGCAGTTACACTGCTGTGAGGGAGAATTAAAGCATAATGGGATACAGAATGATACTTATCCTCAAATATGATACATGCCATCCTCTGTTAGCATTAACCCTCTGAATACTACATTGGCCAAAACAAGACAGCCGCTGCCCAAGAGGACAGATGGGCACAAATCTCATATTGTAAATGGTAATACCAAAAAAATCATGCCAGAACATTTTAATTTTCCTGGACATAACAATCAATGATCTTCAAGCTGGTGTTTTGGAACAAAGAAAAAAACAAAAAACAAAGCGATATTGGAAAAATTGAGCTGGGATACATTCCCCAACGTCTATTAGCAAAGGTATGAACAGAGACTATGTGGGGGGTTTTTTTGCATGTGTGTATGTGTTTTTATTAAGTTACACATTGAAAGGATTCTCAGAAAAATCTCTTACCTCTAGGAAAGTGACCAAGCAGAAGGCTTTCACAGTTCAAGACTGTAATCTTCAAAGAAGTTTCCCTGTTAGTCTCTTGCAGCATAACAAGAGTGGGGGGAGAAATGTGGCAGCACCTTTAAGACTTTTCTTTCTTTCTTTTTAAACATGAGTTTTGTGAGTATAAGCCCACTTCTTTGAGTGCAGTTCTGAGTGGTATGAAGGCTTCAGGCACAAAGGCCATTTCCGCACTAGCCTGTTATAGCGCGATGATTCCACTTTCAACCTCCTCTGGAATCATGGGGTTTGCAGTTTCGGGAGGGGCCAGTCGGCCCCTCCCGAAACTGCAAACCCCAGGATTCCAGAGGAGGTTGAAAGTGGAATCATCGCGCTATAACAGGCTAGTGTGGAAATGGCCAAAGTATATTTATACAGTTGGGGGAATGGGATAGAACGTTATAGGATCCAGAAAGATAAGGGCTGTCGGCCTTTGGGCGTTGATGTGAGAAAGCAATGTATCTGCTTGCCAAAAACCAGCTTTCCTGGGTTCAATACTCTGACAAGACTCCTTTTATTATATGCACAACAGCAAGAACTCAAGGATTCTACCTACTGAGGCCATTTCCGCACTAGACTGTTATAGCACTATCATTCCACTTTCAACATCCTATAGAATCCTGAGGTTTGCAGTTTAGGGAGGGGCCAGCTGGGATTCCCAGGATTCCATAGGACGTTGAAAGTGGAATAATACCGCTATAACAATCTAGTGCGGAAATGACCGGACGTGCTACTTTGATAAACTGCTTCTCTAGTTATGAAATGCTGTTTGCAAAAGAACGAACGTGAGCAAAAACTAAGACCTTTCGGTGCCAGTTTCCATACTTAAAAGCATTTAAAAAAAAAAAAGGCAACGACCTCAAGATGGCGTCTCTCGGCCAAGCATCACGCGGCGGGGCTGCCTGCCCACAGCAAAAATGGCGATAGCGCCATCACGCCATTTCTCCTCTTTTTCTATTGCATTGAGCTGGAAGGAAGTTACACAGATCTATCGTTCTATAGTAGGAGGGACGTCTTTCTCTTTGTTTTTGATATTATTCTTCCTTTCTGCGGATAAAAAAAAAATGGAGACAGATATCTACAAGAAACACCGGAAAAACAGGACTCGACAAGCAGAAGACCTTGGAAAACCGTCTACTGAGGGATGTTGAAACAGATGAGATATTTTTCCACTCTTTTTGTCTTAGCTTTTATTTATGCCACTGGTTACACAATAAACCGACACTGCATTCTTCCGTCTGATACTGTGGCCTTTTCCGCACTACACTCTTATAGCGCTATGATTCCACTTTCAACTTGCTATGGAATCCTGGGGTTTGCAGTTTAGGGAGGGGCCAGCAAACCCCAGGATTCCATAGGATGTTGAAAGTGGAATCATAGCGCTATAAGAGTGCAGTGTGGAAATGGCCTCCGAAAAATAAATACGCCCAAGTCAGACCAGAAAGCGGACTGTACGTGCAAGCAGCTCCTCTCCCCGCGGTTGGGGAAAGAGGCGTGCGGCACTGCACATGCGCAGACAATGACCCCTGAGAAATGACACTCTAACCAGGACGTCACGGCGTAACTCTATGGTGAGCACTGGGTGACGTAAGTGGGTCTTTTGACGCCAGCGCGCTTAGGGGGCGTCTGTCACGTGACCCGGAGCGTAACGCGGCGGCGGCGGCGGCGGCGGCGTCTGAGGCTTTGCGCGGTGCGCTCGCGGCCTAGTCGCCTTTGCCGGGCTCGGAGGCGTCGACGGGGACGGGACCTCCTTTCCTCCGGCGGCCCTCACGGTGTGTAGTGGGGGATACCTGGGTAGAAACGGAGAGGGGGCGAGGACAGGATGGGGGGGCGGCGACGACGGCAAGGGTATTATTTGGTAACTGGGCGCCGCTGTAGCGGGGGGGGCGGGAGCGGGTTAATAGTGGTTTCCTCTGGTACCTCAGGGAGGGAAAAGAGGGAGAGCCTTTGCACCCCCTTCACGGGTGGGGGCGTGGACAGTGCGGGCAGCTCCCCTCCATTTGAGTTGTTCTTTAAAGACGAGTGAGCGTTTGGAGCTCCTCAGGGGAGGAGAGCTTTTCATAAGTCTGCCCCCTTCCCCGAGAGGCTGAGTCGGCCTGGAAGCTAGTCAGCCCGTTTAGAATGGGGCCATTTCCGCACTAGCCTGTTATAGCGCGATGATTCCACTTTCAACCTCCTCTGGAATCCTGAGGTTTGCAGTTTCGGGAGGGGCCGGCCGGCCCCTCCCGAAACTGCAAACCTCAGGATTCCAGAGGAGGTTGAAAGTGGAATCATCGCGCTATAACAGGCTAGTGCGGAAATGGCCTGAGATCAGGGAAACACATCCCTTGCAGAATGGCCCTCGGAATAGTGTGCACGGCTCCGGGCTCGAAAAAGCACACAATCGAGAGACGAAAAAGGCGAGTAGACCCAGGTCAGGCACTAAGCGCAGAATCCCACTTTAAATGGCAGCGGGTCCCTTTTCCCCGTAATCGTTACCCGCAGAGGTCTCACTGATGTAGAATATCCTCAGGTGAACTTTCTTTAAGACAATATGCTTTTCTTGAAATGAAGCATTTAAAAAAAAAAGTAGTGAATTCTGGCTTCTGCTTGTTGTCTTTCATTGCCCCCATCTCGTAGAATTACAGATTTCATTGATGGATTAATACAAAAACATGGGCTCATATGCAGCATACGCAAATATTATGGCCAGGAACCATCACAGTTGTTTTAAGGTAGCAGTTTCCTTCTTAGTAAAGGTGCTTGAATGTTATGTTTTGGTAATGGAGTAGCACCTTTTCAGTCAAAGATTTCCATGAACTGTGTTAGAAACATATTTTAAGCCATAAGCATTTGTTTAAAATTAAATTCTTGTGGGACTGTGTATGGGTTAGACTCGAAGGCCAGTTTAGTGCTGGGGCAACCTGTGTAAACTGTAAAACATTTTTAAAGAATTTTTTGGTAAATTGACATTATAAATACTTCAAGTGCATTGTCATGTGTTGGCTAAATGCAAACCAAAAAGTATTCACAGTCCTCTAGCTTTGTTTCCACTGGTTCATAGTTTACTCAGTTGTATTTTTAACAATATTGTGGCAAGTTGTTAAAACTAGAAAGAAAAATCTGTGTTGTATCTCTGCTTTATTGTTTTTGTGGTCGAGCTGCGGTGCCATCTATTAAATCCAGTGTGCTTTCTAGGGCAAGCTGATTACAATAGTCTTTCCGTACTCCCATGCTTTGTAGAAGTACTGATGTACAGATTTGTACCTCTGGCTTTGTTGGCTTGAAATCATGGCATTTACAGCCGCCGCCCCCCTCCAAAGTGTCTAGAGGGCACCAGATCAGGAGAGGATGCATTTACTAGCATTTTTTAGAAAGAAAGATCTAAAAAACCCAAAAAACTCTAATTTATTGAGAGAATACTCATGGGGAGTACCATAAGGTATATAGAAATATTTTTATAAGTTTGAATTTTGGTCTTTGTTAATGAAACTATAAAAAGATTGTGTGTAACCAATGTTTATTTTTACAGGCTTGGTTGTAGGCATGTGCTGTTAGTGTATGGCTTCTGAATCTCAACTTAGGTAGATATTTTAAAACTTACCATTTAAGCAAGTGAGAAATAGGAAACACTCTGGGAACATATAATCTTTCTCAAGCAAGTTTCTCTACTCTTTGAATATACTCATGAAAAAGATAGATATACTAAAACTTCTAGTCCCAAATTTGTAATGCAATCCTGTGCGTGTCTCCTCAGAAATAAGTCTTGTTGAGTTCAGTGGTTCTTGCTCTTACATGTGTGTAGGATTGCAGCAATGAAATAATCTGCACTATGTGAATAAAACCTCCTTCAACTAGCTGTGAAAAGTAATTAGAAGCTTTGGCCCACTGATAGTGTTCAAAAGAAGGGGCACTATCACAGAAAAGGTCAGTTCCATAATTGTTACCAGCCTAACCACAGCTATAGATAGTAGCTAAAGAAGAGCCTTGTCCAGTAACCTCAAACCCTGGGCAACTGAAGGTGATACTTGAGGTATTCTGCTCTCAAACTGCATAGAGTTTTATAAATTAACACCAACAGCTTGAATTGGGCTTGGAAGCACATGGGAATCCAACAGATCTATTTCAGAATTGATGTGATATAGTCTGTATAATCTTCAAGTCAGCAATCCAGCTGTCGAATTTTTAGCCAAATGAAATTTAAAAAACATAAAAGGAGTCCCATGTAAAACATGTCCCAATGATTGTGCCCAGATATTGCCAGACAATGGATAAAAGTAGCCCTTCCATTTGTAAGAACATTACCCTTGGCATGCATCCTTAAGCTAGCGGAAAGCATTTTTGGCCATCAGTTCCAGTTAGATGTTCAAGGAAAGGGCTGGGTTTAACAGAACTCACTAACTACAAGCCTTGTTCATACTGTGGGAGAGGGTGAGGGAATGCCAGCTCCCTCCAGAACAGGGTGAACCCACTTCATCAGTTCTTTGGCCGGCAGTGTTTTTATCTCATCAGTTTAGGAAGAGCTTCATAAAAGTAAATCATGTAAAGATGTTGTTCCTTCTCAGCATCAGTCAGTTTTGCACTGTGTCAAAGAAAGTGTTATTTATTGTATGGACTTTTATTAAATCCCCATAAATTTGCATTTAATTGATACACTGCTTTTGATGGCAAAAACTGTGTAAGTATTTTTATGCATATAAGATGTTGTAACAAGCGTTATCGTTTGAAAGAAAACCTCTTCTAAAATGTTACCATTTGTAACCAGATTTTATAAATGTTTGAAATAATTGACTGTTTAAAAATGTGTTGCCCATGAATCAGGAGCAGTATTTCAGCCAGGCAGAGTGCTTTTAATTGCTCTTACCAACTGATGGGCTAAACTTTGTAGCCTCAATGAAATTATGTTGCTGTTGTTGTTCTCAGACACCTGTTGTTCTCAGACACCTGTTTTTTCCTGTTATTTTGGAGAAGCCTAATGTAAATTTATACATAAATACAAATTTATAGACTATAAATTTACACAGCTTTTGAAACAAACAACTGAGTTTGAAAGCTTGAACAAACTATGAGAAGTTTTCAACTTGGATAACATACAGTAAGAAAACACAGCATGTGTGCCAATTTTCCTTGTTTCATTTTTTTCTGAATTCTTAGATTCTTAATTTTGGCTTAGATCAAAGATCATAAATTTCAACTAATGCAGTTGGGCTTTCTTCCTCTTTGTAGCCCTCTGAATCTCCCAAACACCTGGTCTAGAGGGCACTCTAGTTCTTAGCAATAGATTTTGAGGCCGGGAAATTGTAGGAGGGAAAAGTAAATTGTAAATTAGTCCCTTCTCCAAATGGTATGACTTGTCTTAGTTGAACAGGGACTCTGGATTAATCTCCTTTGGAGGAGTTGTAAAACTACATAATAGTATTTTTTTCTCCCATATCTCTAAATAACTGGATGTAAGTGTATTTATAACTACTGTATATCCTCATGTATAGGACTACTTTTTAACCCCCAAAAAACTTTTCAAAAGTTGGGGGTCGTCTTAGACGCCGGCCCAAACACCGGCCCCCACCGCTGAGGCAAGTCTCCTCTGCCGCCGCTGCCATCACCTGCCCCAAAACAACTCCCCACCCTCCCCCGCCGCTGAGGCAACTCTCCTCTGCTGCCATCGCAGCTCCCATGGGTTTATTGTCTTGTCCTTCTTTTAAGCTATAGAGTGAATTAGGAAAAGTTTAATCCACTTGCACTGTTTTATGTTTACATGTTTGATGACAAACAGCCTTATGTTTATAAGTGACAATTTTCCTGCTAAGTACCTGCATGTCATAAGCCTTTGAATTAAAATTACCATATTGAAATCAAATCTGATGTTTTTTTAATTTTTATTTGGTGTGAGTTGGAAGAGGGGTGGTCTTATACAGCGAGTATATCCTAAACTCTATATTTTTACTGGAAAAGTTGGGGGTCGTCTTATACGCCAGTCGTCCTATACATGAGGATATACGGGTATATTTATTGTTAACAATATTTTGGAATATTGTGTTCTAGAAGATGTGTGGGCAGGTTTCAGTCTAACATAGTGCATTTGTTTCTTAGTAGAAACATTTGTTTCTTACTAGAACTTGGAACTCTACCTACCAAAGCCCACTGCAGAAAATGCACTGAAAATTAAATAATTTTTGATTCATGAATTGATTTTGACTACTAGAACGGAACAAAGCTAATAGCCCATTTAGTTTTGGTTACTCCAGTTTGTCTTAATTTGTTTGATACAGTTTTGACTGAAAGGAAGTAATTTTGTTGCTCCTGTTACTAAATAATGTGAAATCAGAAGTAGTTACTGATCAGCAGTTCCCAAGAAATATAACAGGGGCTTCATATCTGCTTTCAGTCTATACCTTCTTTAGAAGAATGATAGAATATTGACTGCTTAGAAGGAAAACCAGAAAAGGGACCATAATTCAGAACTTATTGGTTTGATAATTTTTGGATGGGCTGTTCTAAGGCTATACAACATATTTGTAAAATGTATGAGCCAGCATGGTGTAGTGGCTTGAGCTTTGCAATATGACTCAAGAGACCATGGCTTGAATCCTTGCTCAACCGTAGAAACCTACCAGGTGACCTTGGACAAATTGCACTCTCTCAACCTCAGAGGAAGGCCATGACAATCCCCCCTGAAAAAGTCTTGCCAAGAAGACCCCATGATAGGTTTACTTTAGGATTGCCATAAATCACAAATGATTTGAAGGTACACACAACAACAATAACAACAGATATAGATAATAAACTTACAGTTGTATTTATAAAACATAATGATTGTATCTTGTGCATCAACCGCAGCAGAAATGATTCTGGCTCATTGGCCAAATCCCATTTGAGTCCTCCTTAGTAGCACAATTATTGTTCCAATTACGCACTATCAAATTATACCATATTATGTAACTGCTGAAGTGAGATAGAATCTATAATCTGCCTATTTAAGAGTGATCACTATGTTTTGATCCCAGCTCTTCATTTGTAGGATGCAGTATTCCAGTATAATTCTCACTGAACCAGATTTTTTTTACCCTTTTGACCTAATTGGCTGAGCCCTGTATATCTAGGTATTTGCTTTATAACCTACTTTTTATGAAGGCTAATGCTTGTACAAAAAGAGCACACCTTTTCCCAAGACTAACTATGATTGAGCATTCATCCTCATCTTACAAATGTGCAAAAGCTGTTGTCCTGTCTGTCTCTATATGTCTGGGTTTGTTTTTAGTGAAACATTAACCATCTGAAAGGGAGGCAATGGAAGCAGCTGTTTGAGGGCATTCTCTGTGGGTGCCCATATTAGGTACCTCTGAAAAGATTCACTAGATTGCCTAATTTTAAACCAGATAAGTTCCGTTCTTTAGGGTGCACATTAGTTCTTTGACTAAGATTAGACTATAAATTTTACTTGATTTAATGCATTGTTACTCATTTGGAAGCAGCATGGGTACAGATTGGAAACAGTAATAGAACAAACATTTTTTGTAGCTGATCATCTTGTTCTTTTTCTAGGTTCCTGTTAAAAATGTCTTTTCCGCCTCACTTAAATCGCCCTCCTATGGGTATTCCAACTCTTCCACCTGGAATCCCACCTCCACAGTTCCCAGGTTTTCCTCCACCTGTACCTCCTGGTAAGTTATTTTAGAAGTCTATGAAATCAGCATTTTCACTGCATTGATTAATGAAAATTCTTTTAGCATGTAATTCTGGATTAAATATACTTTCATTGTGCTTTGTGCCAATAAGGAAAACATTGGGCTTTAGAATACATATTAATATACTGTAGTTTTTCTGCTCTGTATCTTTGCGCTAGAGTAGATTTATAGTTTATACTTGCTCTGAAGCTACTGATGTCTTCTCTTCATAGGGACACCAATGATTCCTGTGCCAATGGGTATTATGGCTCCTGCACCAACTGTAAGTATGACATTCCATCCATCCATCACTTTATTTATACCTCATGTTTCTCACGGACTGAGACTCAAAATGACTTAAAATAAAACAGAATACACTAAAACACAGATAGCTAAAAACATACAAAATCAAGATTAAAACAACAGAAATTACATTAACAACAGAATTAAAACCAGATAAAATCTCACTTTAAAACAGATTAAAACAGTATGGATTGCTAGAAAAGAAAGGTCTTAACCTGTTGCCAAAAGGAAAGCAAAGACAGAACCATCCTGACTTCTCTAGGGAGGGAATTCTAAAGTGAGTGATCAGCTAAAGAATAGACCTTCTCCCATTTTCCTAATATGTGAAGTTGGTGGGATAAAGAGAAGCGCCTCCTCTGGGGCAAGCTCAGGCAGGCTGATATGGGAAAATACAGTCCTTCAAATACTCTGTGCCATATAGGGCTTTATAGTCTAAACTAGCACTTTGAATTGTGCCTGGAAACAGACTGGCAGTTAGTGGAGTTGTTGCAGCAAGAGAATTGTGTGCTCCCTGTAACCAGCAATCTGGAGGTAATCTGACTGCTGCTCTTCAGAGTAGTTGAAGTTTCTGAACACTCTTCAAAGGCAGCCCCATGCAGAGCACATTACAGTAATCCAGTCAGGATGTAATTAAGGCATGGGTCACTGCAGCCAACTTAGATGCTGTTAACTATGTGTACCCTTGTTTTTCTAAGCATTAGATACATTTGAAAATTTTCAGGGGTATTTAAAATGGCATTAATAGCTATTTTTGAATATAACACAAAATAGATAGAATGATACCCTGAAGATGCCAGCTCCTGTTTGATCTTGGAAGCTAAGCAGGCTTAGACCTGGTTAGTACTTGGATGGGGACTGCTAAGAAGTAGTTGGTGCTGTAGACTGTATATGAGAAGAAGGCAATGATGAAGCATCACTTAGTACTCTTTGCTTTTAAAAATCCTACAGAATTCATAGAGTTGCCATAAGTTTACAGGCTGCTAGAACGTGTGCACCCACACACATGCCAGCTTCAAACTTGAAAAGAGTTGGAGTCATCTCCTGCAAATGTAACATAAGCTGTCTGCAGCTATCATAAGCACATTACTCTTTCTTAGCTGGAGCAAACACCCACATCCTCTCTATTCTCGTTAATTCTTAATGATTGCATTTGCAGCGATATGTATGGTTAGGGCTAATGAGATTCCTAATAATAGCCATGGTATGCACGTTCTGTGCAGATCAGTCTTGAATTGGGAATCCTGGTTAATAATGTTGCTGATTATTTGAAGGTTTTTTACCAGTTTGTTGCCTCAGCATATTGATAGCAACCTACTTGTATAATTCTGGTTTTGTTTTACTTAAGTTGTCATCCTAAAAGCTTGCTTACTCAACAAGCATCTCTTCTTCCTTTTTCAGGTGTTGGTCCCAACTACTGTATCAATGGTTGGAAAGCACATGGGAGTCAGAAAGGACCATCCAGGTCTAAAGAACAAGGAAAATGATGAAAATAGTGGTCCTACTACCACTGTCTTTGTAGGCAATATATCTGAAAAGGCATCAGACATGCTTATACGGCAACTTCTTGCTGTAAGTGAAATGGCCTTTTAGACCCTACCCTTGCAGTGTCTTGTCTTACATACGTTGGCATGGTTTATCAGCCTTCCTATACTTGTGGTCTTAGTTTTAGGATGTTAGCTGTGGACAACATCTAAAGCACTTCTTATGGCACTCTGTGCACTTGTAGAACTATTCAGCTCACTTCTGTGGCAGCACTTTCACACTGCCCTTGAAAGCTCCTCATCCAGTCAGCAGGAGCTTTCCAGAGAAGGTATGGAGAACTGCTACCTTCTCCTGCCATGAGCTGTACTGTTTGGGGTTTCTGGGAATTGAAATGAAAAAATATCTGGAGGGCCAGAGCTTTCCTGCCCCTTATCTACTGCATAGCCACAATATATGAAGGGTCTATGGATCTTAGACAGAGATGGCCAAATTACAATCCTCCAAATATTGGAGTGCCACTCCCAGTAGTCCTAGCCAACATAGCCAGTGGCAAGCAATACTTAAGCAACAACAACTAAACATTGTATTTTGCCCATACTTGCTGTAATGGCACATGTTAGCTAGCTGTTGCTTAGTATTTTAAGCCTGCTGCTAAAGTACAAACAGATGTGCTAGCTTATTGATTTGAAGGCAATAGTGTCTCTCCATTAGTGGAAACAAATTTGTTGAGCGAACAGATTATGAACTACTGTGTAATTGATAAATGCACATTTAAAATCCAGAGTGTCAGGTATGAAGAAATTTCAAGATCAGATCTTCTTATTTGTAGTTAAATGGCTTCAAAGAGGGAGAATGTTCTCCATCGAAATATTGTTTATGAAGAAGAATATTCCTCCCTCAGTGAAATGGGGGCACAATACTAAGAACGTCCTAAACGTTATCACCACCAGCCTTGCTTTTGAGATATTGGAGAAAGGCATAGGGGGGCCACTTATAAAGACTTCATCACATGGGATGAAATACTTGGAAGGAGATTGTGCTTCAAATAACCAAGATCCCAAGGTTCATTCAGAGGTCCATCCAGAAATTCAAAAACCTAAACTTGTTGCTGCCATTGAAGTGGTGGCTGTGGCACTCCTGCTCATTTATGTCCCAGAATTCCTTGGGTGTCTGGCAGCAAAAGAGAGAGAGAGACTGAAGATCTGTGAAATAGCAGGAGGTGTGGATGTACGCAGAATACTACCCTTGGAATTCCTGCCATTTTAAAAAAAACTCTCTCCAGCCTTTCATCTGATACACAGTGGAAGTAATGAACAAACAAGATGCAAGGCTGTTCCAAAAAGGTGCTGTATTCCAAAAATAAATATTTTTAAAAAGTTAAAAAATCCTGAAATATGGAATGCTTCTGGTCTCAAGTATTTTTCAGTGAATCTTTAGAAGGCAGTCCTATATAAAACATGTAATAGTAGTCCAGCCTTTTGTGTTGGGCACATTTTCTTCTGAGAAAAGCATAAAGCTGCTACATGTATCTAGAACTTTCTATAACCAAGCAGTTCCTTGACAAAATGCTTTCCCTCCAGAAGTTGGAACTAAGTACCTGTGCTATTTGCATTGCAGTGGTTTCATGCTTTTTTTCAAATTTGAGAACTGAACTTACTGTGGAGCTCAAGTAACTGGGTCTTTCTTAGAGCCAATATCACCTTTATTGGCTCTAAGAAAGACCCTGAATCCTAGTGGGCTGTATGCATATTAGCCCACTTAAGATGTGATGTGAAGCCATGGTTTCATATTTATGTGTGGGCAGTAGTGCGACTTGTATGGCTAGATTCACTGCTGTTGGTCTGTTTAGAGCTGAAATTCTGTCAGGTGTTATGCTACCAAAAGCCTAATTATGTCAACTGTTAGGCTAGTTGATAATACTTAATTTCAAACATCTCTTCCCTCAATTTTGTTTTAATAGAGTGTGTTCAGAGTCTATCCATTATATAGATGGCCATGATTAGATTAGGAAAGATGAAAATTTGGATTTTAGTACTCAAATTGATTTTATACTTAATTTTTAACCTGGATATTTTTATTTTTAGTGTCCCTTACTCTAAATCAAGTGCAAATGATGGAAATTTTTATTATTTTTAGTGTCCCTTACTCTAAATCAAGTGCAAATGATGGAAATTTTTATGTGTTTTTGTCATCTTTTTTTTGTATTTTTGCATATCCTGCCTTGTGAAGAGATATTGAGTATACATTTTAAAACACATTTATGTATACATGGGGTAGTAAAAGAACAGGAAGAATATATTGAGTGGCAATTTTGTGAGTTCCAAAATACTTATGTATCTGTTAATCTGTCATAATTTTTATTTTAATTAACACTGTTGTTCCTTATTCAAAAGTTGGGAAGTAATTGTTGTTCTCATTCTATACAAATTCATCTATTTCCTAAATATTATTTTTAAACAATATTTTACAGAAATGTGGTTTGGTTTTGAGTTGGAAAAGGGTTCAAGGAGCATCTGGAAAACTTCAAGGTATGTAGTTTTTGCTCTTTAATA
Organism: Ctenosaura bakeri; assembly: GCA_948474755.1. Lineage (NCBI taxonomy): Eukaryota > Metazoa > Chordata > Lepidosauria > Squamata > Iguanidae > Ctenosaura > Ctenosaura bakeri. Next base: position 181,294 of record CAOLHI010001627.1, on the reverse strand, counting down.
TAAAGATATATGCATGACTTCTTAATATTTCTAAAATGCCACCACTTCAACCAAAGCTTAAAAATAGAGATGAGAAAGTTCCAGCTCTCCATGTGGTGCATTCCAGCTTCCATCAGTTGCAGCTTTCCTGCCTGCTGACAAATCAGCACTGTTTATATTATGTGTTGTATGCGCTTGTAGTTGTTAGCTAGAAGTATCGGTAAAACCAATACATTGCCATATTGAGCTAAGTGAAGGGAATTTGCAGTCCCTCTGCTATCACCAGATTGGGTGACAGGATTCAGAAGGGCTTGCTTTTCCTGTCTTGATTTGTATAGGTAGTTGTGCTTAATTAATCCTGTGTTCTTGGAAGTAATAGTTGCTACTGAATCAGTGTGATAGGGCTTGAAAGTTAAGCATTGCAGGATGGATGCAGTCTGCATGTTCTAAATTGCAGTTACTTGGATTCATAATATTGTGCAGCAGTTTTCCAAATAAGTGTGCTTTAACTGGGATATGCTCATATGCATTGTGTAATAAATTAACCCATAAAACAAACTACTGAAACAGTAGCAGTCCTGACTTTTGGTATGCAGTTATCTACATTTTTAGTTCTGGTTGTTTTTTGTTTTTTGAACTTCCCATCATTTATTCCTAGCTTTTGGGTTTTGTGAGTATAAAGAACCAGAATCCACACTACGTGCTCTCAGGTTACTTCATGATCTCCAAATTGGAGAAAAGAAACTACTTGTGAAAGTGGATGCCAAGACAAAAGCTCAGCTAGATGAATGGAAAGCAAAGAAAAAGGCTTCCAATGGGGTATGTATGCTATGTGTATTTGCACTAAGGCCTCAGTCTAAACTATACTTAAAGTACCTAAACCAGTAAGACACGATGGAATTATAAAAGAGATTAGTATCAACTGTGCTTCATTCTTGTACTCATTTTGCTTGTTCTCTTTTCCTTTTTTAAATCTGCTATGCTGACTATTATGTCTCATCTATTAAGGAGTTCCATGCTGTTCCTGGGCTGTTTGCTTCTGCTTTTTGCTGTGGGCTTTCATGATTCAAACTTTGGCTGCTTCACTTAATGTGAGTTGTAGTAGTTCAGCTGAGAAGTTATTCTAAGCATGGATTTCTGAAGCCATTCCACAGTCCCTGAAGAACAGCCAGAGCTGAACATAAGTACTGCCTGCCACTGAGGCCAGTTGAGCCTCCAGTGACAGCTTAGGAGCAAGGAGTCCTCCCAGGCTCTACAGCAACTCCTTTAGGTAGAGTGCTACTTCATTCAGAATAGGGCACTTAAGCAGTTTCCAGATCTGAGGAACACCTATCCATAGCACCTCAGTAATCTGGTTAGGGACTTCAAAACTCTAACCACTATCCAGCAGTTGAGTGACCTTTCCTGATTCAGATGGAAAGGAAAAATAGAGGTTGGTGTTGTCAGTGCATTGATGAGGACAGACTCCAAATCTCTGTATGACTTCTGTCAGTAGTTTAATGTTATTGTTAAATCAGTTAGAAGAAAATCAGAACAGACATCACTTCTGAAAGGTAGTGCTAAGGCAATTCAACAAGATGAATAGAAAGCAAAGGGTTTACAGATGGTGTAATTCCAATGCAGATAGTATTCCCTAAAATAGTCATTAGCTGAGAACTCAAAATCTAAGAAGCAGATCAGTCAAGAAAATGAGCAGTCCTTCACAGGTACATTATATCAGCTTTGCAGTAAGCCTATAAGTTACAAGCCTGCTTACCAGCAACCAAGAATATATAAATAATTTTTCTGAAAAATGTGTCTGATATCAGAAAACGTAGGTTGAAAATACAGCATTTGAAAAGAACTCAGATGAGTACTATTTGGAAATGTTCACTGTAATGAAGCTTCAAAGGCACCTACTCAAAATGACTGGCTAAAGATGCATAGTAGTCTTTTATTGCTGGTTCTTCTTCAGATTGTAACTGAATGGAAACAGAAAATATTATTGCTCCAATAGATGCCTGTGTTGGAGAAAGGGGTTTATAGCTTTGCAAGAAACATCTTATCTCTCTCTTCCTCTCCCCTAATTGGTTTGAGCTAGATTTTGCTAAAAATCAAGCCAGAATATGTATATGTGGCCAGAACAGCCTAAAAATGTTTGCAGAATAGATGTTCTCTGAACACCCTTTTCTCGCTCGGCTAACAAAGAGTCTTGCACAGCTGTGAGGGTGACTAGGCACTACTGTAGCTTGTGTGAACATCTGATTCAGAACTTGTTTACTTATAAAAATGTTTGTAACTCTGTATCATAAAAATTTGGGCAGCTTAGTTCAAACCATTTAAATGTAAACAAGAAGCCTTCTGAAGCATGTTAAACAATTTGAATAATTTTAAAAGTTGAATAATTTAAGAAGTTAGAACAGAGTAAAGCTGTATATGCGCACATACTTTGATAAAATCATTAGACACCAAAGACTTCAATAGAAAGCCAAGTTTTAACTTGTTACTGGGAAGAAACCAACATTGGTGCCAGTTAGGCTGCCACAGGGGATTTGGGGAGAGCGTTCCACAAGTGAAGCGCTGCAGCAGAGCAAACCCACTCCCACATCCCCATACAGTATATTGATCCCACTGGTGGAACAGAGGGGTAACTTCCTCCAGCAGAACTCAGTCTTCGAGCAGATGTATATTTATAGTGAACCTTTTCCTGTGACAGCCTCAGAGCACAATGGTAGGAGTCAGATAATCCAGTGATTGAAACATATGAATTGATTATTTTATGATCAGTTGCAAAGAGGATTGAAATGGCACAGCTGTTTCTACATATGATAGGAGAAGAATTTAGTCAGGAATTGGTAAGGATTTGTTTTGAGACCTTTTTACTGTGTAAAAAAATAGTTGAAGTAAAGATTTTAATGAATCAAGATTTAACTAAATTTAGTTGTTATTGCCTTAAATTAGAAATTTGGTGGCTCTCATTTGGGAATCCTGAGACAGGATGTACGGTAGGAGCACTTTTGTGTTTCTTCTGGAGTAAAGAGCAGGAAGGTAAACTCATTTTTAAGAATGAGTTTGAGTGAATAAACTCAAAGATGAGATGTTCTGATAATCTGTTCAGGCTCTAAAAATTCTTCTTTTGGTATTAAGCTCAGTATTTTTAAAAAATGGAGAAAGTAAACAGGTATATCTGGATTTATTCATTTCCTGTGCCTGACTAGCTCTTTTGCTCCCTTTTAATATCAGTTAGTCACTATCACCTTCTAGTTCTTTCCAGGTTGTTCTTCTTTGATATGACAACTTCTGTTCCAGCTGAAATTCCCTTTTTCCTTTTACCTCTACTACTTACTTACTGCTGCTCAATGTGCTTCTTTCCCTTTCCCATTCTGTTCCTCTGACTGGCACTTGACTGGACACCCACCTTGGATTCTCAGGTGAGATTCCTTTTTCTGCTTATTTAAAAGTGCAGTCTTAAAAAAGTACAGTGTTTTGAGGGGAAAAAAACACTTTAAAATTTAAAATTATAGAATCATAGAGTTGGAAGAGACCTCCTGCTATGCAGGAACACACATCAAAGCACTCCCAATAGATAGCCATCCAGCCTGTGCTTAAAAACTTCCAAAGAAGGAGACTCCACCACACTCTGAGGCAGCATATTCCACTGCTGGACAACTCTGACCATCAGGAAGTTCTTCCTGAGGTTCAGGTGGAAACTCCTTTCCTGTAGCTTGAATCGATTGCTACCTGTCCTAGTCTCTGGAGCAGTGGAAAACAAGCCTGCTCCCTCCTCAACGTGACATCTTTTCAAATATTTGAACATGGCTATCATGTCCCCTCTTAACCTTCTCTTCTGCAGACTAAACATACCCAGCTCCCTAAGCTGCTCCTTATAGGGCATGCCTTCCAGACCCTTCACCATTTTGGTCGCCCTCCCCTGGACACATTCCAGCTTGTTGACATCCTTCTTGAATTGAGGTGCCCAGAACTGGACACAGTATACCAAATGAGGTCTAACCAATGCAGGATAGAATGGTATCGTTACCTCCCTCGATCTAGACATGATATTCCTATGGATGCAACTAAGAATTGCATTGGTTTTCTTGGTTGCTGCATCACACTGCTGATTCATGTTCAGCTTGTGATCTACCAAGACTCCTAGATCCCTTTCACACGTACTGTTATCCAGCCATATGTCCCCCATCCTATATTTGTGCATTCCATTTTTTCTGCCTAAGTGCAGGACTTTACATTTCTCTCTGTTGTAATTCATTTTGTTAGCTTTGGCCCAGCTGTCTAATCTGTCAAGATCATTTTGAATTTTGATCCTGTCCTCTGGTGTATTAACAACCCTTCCCAATTTGGTGTCATCTGCAGCCATTGGTGAGCACCCTTTGGGTTTGGTCGGTCAACCAGTTACAAATCCACTTAAGAGAAGCCCTGTCCAGGCCGCATTTTCTAACTTCTTTGCACGAATGTCATGGGGAACTTTGTCAGAGGCCTTACTGAAATCAAGATATGCTCCGTCCACAGCATTCCCTTCATCTATCAAGCTTGTAACTCTGTTGTAAAAAGAGATAAGATTAGTCTGGTGCAACTTATTTTTAAGAAATCCATGTTGACTTTTAGTGATTATGGCATTGCTTTCTAAATAATTACAAACTGCAGTTAAAGTCAAGCTTATGGAAAAGAATGTGTTGATTTATTCTCCTTTTTTATTGCAACTTAGTTTAATGGAATGGAAGTAATTTTTAACAACAGTGAAGGATAAAAGATGCTGGGAAAGCATTTGTTTCACATAACATGCAAATTATGTTTCAAGATATGCTTGGGTTACACGATTTGATCTGAGAATAGTCTTGAAGAAATTGTTGACACTTGCCCTCAGTTTCTCATCTGTAAATGACCCAACTTGCAGGTTGTTTCTAAGGAGGATCCAGGAATTCTTTTTAACCATTTTGAATCCACCTTAATTTTATGGCAAAAAAGCGTGCATATTTTAGACCATGATTGTACCAGACTTCAACAGACATATGTGCTGAATAGTGTCATCTTGAAGTGAGTGTGATAAGTCACAATTTTTTCACCTATCTTCAAAGCTGCAGAGGTGGGTGGGTAGTGGTTAAGCCATCACATAGTGATCTCCCACCTTTGCAGGTTTAAAACTTGCTTTGCTTTGTTTGATAGCTATGTAGTAAAGCAACCTGAAGTGCTTTCAGTTCAAGTAAAGGAAGTGAAGAGCAGCTCTTTTCCTACCTTCCACTGCTTATTAGCCTTTCCTGTGCCTGAAAGTTCCCATATTTCCCATGGAAGAGGGTGAAGGAAAGGAATATGCAACAATGCTACCTAAAATGTGAACATTTGAACAGCACTACTCACAGTAGCCTCTGACTTACCCTTTTCTGGTGGAAGAGCCATCAGTCAGCATCCTTGACTGGAACTGTGGTGGGAGTAGGAGTGATAGCTGCATTTCTAATTAACTAAAATGGTAGCCGCATAGTTTCCAGTATACAATTTTAAAAACTTACTCTGATGGCACAAATGCTCTTTCAGTGTTTCATATTTGGTAGCTTTCTGCACTTTCAGCAGTGAATATTAGAAGTAGGCCTCTGTCCCTTGTGGAAAGTTCCATCAGTCAGCTTTCTGTGTCTATTCTAATATCCTTCTCCAATCTTAACTAGTGTCTTTTGCTGTACCAGTACATCAGTTCTGCATTCACTAACTACATTTCTAAAATTCTCTTGTGGTTGCATTGTATTTCCTTTGTGAGGACAGAGCAAACGTACTGTTAAACAGTTGTAAGAATGTTACGTGCACTCAGTTACTTCCAGGTTCTAGTTACATGTGACAGAAATAAAAATTGAATATAACAAATATTTTGGACACAGTTCTGCCATGCCTCATATGCTTGACCTCAAGATCTGTGTTACTTCTTAGAACTCCAGGCCAGAAACGACAACTGATGATGATGATGAAGCACTTGATGAAGAAGCAAAGAGAAGAGACCAGCTAATTAAAGGGGCCATTGACATTTTAATACGGGAATATTCCAGCGAGCTCAATGCCCCCTCCCAAGAGTCTGACTCTCATCCCAGGAAGAAGAAAAAAGAAAAGAAGGAGGACGTATGTGTTTTGATTTTGGACACAAACAGATTTACTTCATCTCTCCTTACATAAGGGCCAGACCTTGTGTCAGTATATTAGCTCAAAGCATCTGATGAGAACAGAAGTCAACAAGTCTTGAAGTTAGCAACAGTTTTTATGTTTCATACTGAAATAAAATCAGTTCTAGATGCCAAACCTTATGGATGTTGTAGGTCTGTATACAAAAGAGTTTCAGTGCCCAAACTTCTTGGAGCTGCAGGTTTGAATCTCATCAGGTTTGATTCAGCCTTTTATCCCTTCTAAAATACATGTATTGAAGTAATTGCGGATTGTTTTTTCCAAGAGTCTAAAAGTAGAGATCTTGCCTGTATTTGTTTTGTATTAAAAGATTCAAGTCATTGGGTCTTAGGGGTTTGCATCGGTGAAATAGCCACAATTCAGTTGACTCTGAACACCTTGAACTTTTGTCATTGTCCTGTTTTAATTATATTTTTGCATATAACTAAAAAGCTCTTTGTGATCTTTGAGGCATGAAAGCCATACTGTTATAAAATGGTTTGTTAATATTTGGCTGTTGGACCAGCTGATTTCCATTTTTTTAAGTGTAACATTTGGCACAAGATGCTATAATCCACCTTCTGTGGATGATCTTGCAAATGGTTGGGCTAAGTATTTTTTCTTTCCTTCCCTGTGGGATGAAAAGGGTAACGTCCAGTAGGAATAATGTGGACTAAGACTTTGAATACACATTATATTTGTTTCAGTGATGGACTGTAACATGTGCCAATCACAACTAGAGTTCAAAGTTGAATTTTGGTTTGGACTTGAAGCCCTTCCTACTAAGCTTCATTTTCTTTCACATGATGCAGTGGTAGCCAGCAGTAGGTTACCAATACCAGTAAATTATTTAAAAGACAATGCAATATTTCCCACTTAGGAAGTGAGTGCATAATCCCCCCAGTTGTTTTTAGGGTTCGATAACTTGAGGAATAACTCTTGTAAATAAGTTCTTGCACTCTTGTACCTCTTTATAGGCAAGTTTTCACTTAAGTTTCATCCATGTTATGCATTGTGTTTATGTATACAATCTAGTATCATGCAGTGGTACTGAAAGGGTTATTTCTTGAAAGCCCCTTTACAAAAACTGAATATTGAACTCTTTCCTTCAGTATACTAGTTTAGAGTGATATGGAGCCAGTACTAATTGACTGGCTGAACTTTAAATTAATGTGTTCTGCCAGAAAAAGAACTATGTAACCCTATTTTTATCTTCCCACTCTTTGAGAAGGTGGAAATACCTCTTGAATTTCATGGGATGCAGATGGGACATGAACATTACATCTCACCCTTATTAGGATTTTGAATTAACAAATCTCTGCAGGGTGGCGGGGAGAAGAAGAAGTGGGGTGGGTGCCATGTAAAGCTGGTTTTAAGGCACTGTTGTCCCCTTTATGGAATGTTTATCTTCACAACTGGTTCCCTTGCCCATTTTGTCTGTTGAAAAGGTGAGGGAAAATGTGGGAGACTTGAGCTTGTGGGTAAAAAAATGGCAAATGAAATCTGACTCTTGATTTCAGATGTGGGGAACCTCGCTAATTTGCAGTAACTATTGGGAATCCCCTTTTAAGGCTATTTAATTTTGCGAATTAGCGAGTAAGAAACAAAACCAGGCTTAAAATATATTTTAAAAAAAGGCACTGGCCACTTGTTAACAAACGTAGCTTAGCTTGCAAGATTTCCTAGTGTGCTAATATACTACAATTTTAAATGGAGACATTCCAGGGTGAGGTGGCACCCACTAAACCTTTGCTGAGTAGATCAGTAAAAGGAGAATTAGCGAGGTTCTTCTGTAATTTTGTTGAGTCAGACCAAAGGTCACAGCAATATTTTATTGCTTATTCTACCAACATACAGAACATTGTTTTTTTTCAGAGTAGTGTGCAATCTATTTTTAAAAACAAAAAATCTCCGTGGATTTTTCCGCAGATTTTCCGCAGATTTCCAGTGGCCCCACTGATACCTTATCCACTCATCACCAAGGTTCGTTTACATTGTAGGCTTTGACAATGACTATGTTTACTGCTAGTTACCAGATTTGTGAATCGTGTCCATCTAATTTTTTTTTCATTCATTTAACATCAGACTGTGAGGTTTGGTACTGCAGAAGGCCTTTATTTATCTCTTACAAGACTGGTTCAGAACATCTAACCTTCAGTTTTTCTTTTAGTTCTCCTGTCCGTGTACAGATGGGTTTTAATATTTTATCTCCTGTTCTTTTTCCCCCTTTTCCCTTTTCTATTACAGGAGGATATAAATGCTATAGAAATGGAAGAAGACAAAAGGGACCTGATATCCCGAGAGATCAGTAAATTCAGAGATACTCACAAGGTAATATGCTTGTTTTTGCTGCTTATGCAAAAGTAGGTTTTACAAATCCAGCCCCCACCCCTCATTAGAGAAGCACATAACCATATCACTTAGTCATTTTTTACTATAGACAAGATTATGTATCTAAAGTCAAGAACAAATTTCCACTTGAATAGTTTAATATTTTATAGTTAATCTTTTATTTTCTGATGATTGCATTGCAGTCTTCTCTCAAACACAAATTTATTTTTAAAAATTATCCTATCCACATTTTCTTTAAAATTAATCCAAAGCAGCTAATACCATTTTCATAAGCCCAAATAATTGAACCAGACTGCTGTATGGAACATATGCTGACTCCTACAACATTCAGGCAGTTGTGAAACATAAGTCAGACCCAGTATTTTACCAAGCTCTAATGATTGATTTAATTTTAAGATTTAACTTAGTAGCTCTGAGTTGAAAATGGGGGTAAAATGAATTAGGCTACTGGTTATCAGACTTTACCAAAATTTAGATGCATGGAAGAACTGTAAATTCCCATAAAGCTAATCTATTCATTGACCCCCACCATTATGATAGAGATCATATGGTGACTAATGCAAGATGAAAAACACAGCTTGGAAAGTAACATGGAATAGGATGTAAGTATGAGCTTCTGTTTTTTTATTATTTATGGATGCCCCCTCAGAAAAATATGCAAAGGGGTAACTGGCTTGGAAATGTGTTTGTGCAGCAAATTCTACCTCAGGGTTCCCACCTACAAAAGTTCCTTTAATGTGAATTTATTAATGTGTTCCACTTGGGAAGGGTGGTGCAAGGGTGGTGAAATGCAAGTTATGCATGCACTGTATTTTGATGTTTAGCTGCTAACAGAATAACAACTGCCCATAAAGGCTGGAGTACTCCATGCCTGTGAAGTGTTCACCCCTGAAATGAGTGCTGTTTGCTAATACTGGTGTAATGGTTTGAAGGTACAGAATGGTAACATATTTCTGGTTATAGGATCATGCTTATTTGCATATCTACTTTTAAAGTAAAAATGGATGTACATTGCTGACAATACAAAATATTCCAATATTACTTGGGATTGAGAACCTGAGGATAACTGTTTTAGAAGTGTGACACTGATGACTGGTGAAACATAGTCTTATTTCCAAGCCCCCCCAGTTACTAAAATACAAAGAATTCATGTGGTTAAAAACACACACAAAAAATGCTTCACTGTTTCAGAAGCAATTGGCATTTTACTGCCTTTGATCTATTCTATTGGAGAATATTTTGAATTTATCTTTTAAAATACATGACACTAATTTGAAGGGGCCGTTTCATATATTGGGTGGGCTGTTAAAAAAAGGGGCTGGCTCATGAGCACAGTGAACCTTTGCATGTTTTTGGGTTAGAGTTTACAAAAAAAAAATCAGACTGTAAGGGTATCAGAGTTGCAGGGGGCGTCCATTGGCAGTACAGATGAGTCTGAAGAGAACATAAGGTAAGATTTAATGTTTTTTTCTGTCTGTACTCTTTACTTGTTATTAAAGCATATCTTTGATCCTTTCCCCATCTCTCTTCCTACTCATTTTGTTTACATGGAAGCAGTCTATTATTTAAATTTCAGTATGAAATTAATGCCAATTCAGTCTTTGGCATCTTAATTTTTTTCATATAAAACTACCTTTTTCTTAAAGAGCTAAAAGCAAGATAAATTTTGATCATGGCTTTTACTATAAAAGTCAGTTTAAGAGAAAACCCAGGAATTTAACATTATTTTTATTAAAACAACTAAAATAATCTTTAAGAATCAACCACTTCAGTGTATAAGCATTTCTGTAAATGTATATGAAATCTGAGGTAAGTTATGCCTTTGAAACTTTATATAGTATACTCTGATAGTTCACATTAGGTGAATTTATACTATACAAGAACACTTCACTTAGAAATTAGATTGCCACATCTTCCACATCTAGTACACCTTTACCTTTTTCTCCTCATAATGGCTGTTTTCTCCCATTCTTGACCATCCTTTTCTTTTGTGAGTTCAATTTATCTAACACCAACCTGACCATATTTCTTTTTTGGTACAAGTTATCATGGTGGTTGGATATATTGATCTCTTGCTTATTAGTTTTATTGCTGTTGTCTTACTTTTGGTTCTCTGGTCCATGAGTGCACGCCAGAAGACTGTCTGAGAGGTAAGATTGTTTTTAAAGTTGTCTTGAATTCTTTGTTGAAAGAGAGAAATTATATGCACACTTTTGTTGTTCCAGTTTATAATTTTTTTTCTCTAGAGGTACACAGTGCCCCTATTTAAATTGCATAAAAAATACTTAAGGTATGATCCTGCCTCACACTGGTACAGTATCTGCAATAAGGAATAACAGAGCTCCGTCGTCTATACCTTGCACGTGGGTGGACAGGCAGGTAATGAACCAGACCAGAATAGGAAGTATATGTATTCCTCTCATATCTCCATTCACCTACTCTGTTTAGTTTAGGAGCCCAAGCAGATTGTGTTCATTAACTATTGGGGAAAAGTGAGACGGAACGGGATATAAGAGAGGAATACTATCTTCCTATTACCTAAAATGCCCAGATGGTGCAGATTGCACATTTTCACTGAGAACAAAAGGTGTGAAAAAAGGGTTCTGTTATGCCCTATGTGAAATCCTTCCTCACATAACACTTTCTCATGGAGGGATCATGCTCATAATGTTCTAGCGTCCGTCAGGCTGATACATGGCTTATGTTTTTTTTTCTTTTGGTTTACCTGTGAACCATGTACTTGCTCTTCCTCCCAGAAATATAGCTTGTAGGCAAGGTTAATCCAGTGTTGGCGGTCCATGTCCTAGCACAACATCTGTAAGTTAATACACACCAATTGCTTCCAAGGATGGATTTATCTATCATTTTAGTGAGATTTTATTTCTCTGTTGTCTTGATGGGAGTTTTGGTAATAGGCATGTCTTTCATAAAAAAAAAATGCATTTCTACAGATTTTTTTTTAAAAAAATATTGTACAACCTCTTAGTCTTTCTATGATTTCCAACTTTTTTCTTCTTGGGGATCCTTTTGTCTAGACCATGCTGTAGGAATGTATGCAAAAGAAAGTTGGAATACTGTGATTGGAAAGATGTGTTATTCCAGTCACATACTCTGCTATGTAGTTGGACATTGCTTTATCTTCCATCCTTACATAGGATGAATTTGGTTTGACTGCAGTATGCGGTAATCACCTGTTTTGACCCGGTCAGTATCCTACTAAATTATCTATCTGTATACGGGCACATTAACTGTCTTAAAAATTGTCCTGTTTCTGTTCTGGTTCTTCTGTCATTAGAATTCCGGATTGCTTATGAACTATTATAGGCAATGCAGTATCCAACTACTACTATACTTACGTATGAGATAAGCATTGCCTTTTAGACCAAGGTTGGAGATTGCTGATCTATGTTAGAGATATGCTTTTGCACGAAATGTACCTTATGATTGCAGAGCTGTATTTTCATTCGTATGAGTTGAAAGCAAACTATTTAATTAAAGTGTTAAATTAGTAGTGATCTTGGTATGTCACTGTCAGCCTTGGGTATTCTGTGTGGTGGGTAAGTGGGTCCCCCAAATATTGCTACAGATTAACTTGAAAAAACGTCTTGGTTTGTAGAAATTGGAGGAGGAAAAAGGCAAAAAGGAGAAAGAGAGACAAGAAATTGAAAAAGAACGCCGTGAAAGAGAGAGGGAGCGGGAGCGCGAAAGAGAGAGAAGGGAACGTGAAAGGGAGAGGGAGAGAGAGCGTGAACGAGAGAAGGAGAAGGAACGGGAGCGTGAAAGAGAACGAGATAGAGATCGGGACCGCACTAAAGATCGAGACCGGGACAGGGAGAGAGATCGGGACAGAGACCGTGAAAGAAGCTCAGATCGCAACAAAGATCGGAGCAGATCTAGGTAAGTAATGGCGTGTTACGGATCCTTTTAAATAATTTTGCTAACGTTTATTTTTGAAGGAAAATAATACCAGAATGGTATCCAGGTTTTCAAAGGCCAGTGTGCAACAAAGCACAAGGCCCATTGTCAATTAATGATTTACTTAGAATGGCAGTACTGTGTCCCTCAGGCGCCTTCCTAAAGTTTGGTTGCAGTGAGTAAACCCACATTCAGGTTACAGAGACTTGTTAGTGCAGTAGCGGAAACCACACCAATTGTCACACTGTACCATTGTTTAAAAAGTCATTTTCCTGATGACTCTGCATGAGCAATTTGAAAACAACAGCCATTTGAGTTTTTGCTTACTTATTTTTCTCCAAGTCACTATTTTTTATAAATCTTGTGAACGGTACTCCAGTTATCTTGCAGAGTTATTTAGATTTGAACTCTGTTGTCCACAGTGTAAGATGTTGAAAAATCCATGAATCATTCACTTGATTTTATGTTTGTTTACAGGGAGAAAAGCAGAGACCGAGAGAGGGAGCGGGAAAGAGAGCGAGAGAGGGAACGGGAGAGAGAGCGGGAACGAGAGAGGGAGAGAGAAAGAGAACGGGAAAGGGAACGAGAAAAGGACAAGAAAAGAGATAGAGAAGAAGATGAAGAAGATGCGTATGAGCGGCGTAAACTGGAAAGAAAGCTACGAGAAAAAGAAGCAGCTTATCAAGAGGTATCTAGGAAAGTCACTCTGATCCATGGGTTTTGATCATAATGCAAGTGAGAGAGATTTACATGGCGTGGGTGGGGAATTCATTTCCACCGTGGCTCCCTGTAGCTGCAGAGCAGAGTACTGAACTGCAACTTCCCAGCATATTTTTTACTCCCTCATGAGAAGCTGCTCCAGGTAAGGTGCACTGATCTTCTTGAGCATATTCTGAGCAAAAAACTGGTCACAGTTGTTAAGATCCAGCTTGATTAATATGGAGTTTGTTTCCTTTGTGCCTGATTCCTGCAGATACTGTTGTTTATTCTGCAGTCATTTACTAGTATTCAACAATGGAGTTGTATACATTCAGTATTTATCAGAAAATAATAGGCTGATGGAATTAGGCTGATGTAATGAAAATAAATATGAATGGATTCGCCATGAAGGATTACTTTTAGTACTTAAATGAATGGTGAAATAAGCAAATTGCTCTCTTCCAGCGCCTTAAAAACTGGGAGATCAGAGAACGAAAGAAAGCTAGAGAATATGAAAAAGAAGCTGAGAGGGAAGAAGAAAGACGAAGGGAAATGGTAAGGTTTTCATCACTTGTACATTGCTTTCATTAAGTGGTTGAATAGAATCTGTGCTGAGGTATATTAAAATTGTAAAATATGTCTTCTGCGTGTTAATTTTAAAGTACAATGTCAGAAAATAATTATATTTTGTAAAATGATTTTTTTTTAACTGTTCAAAGCTTTGCATTTATTAGAGTGAGAACCTTTAGCACGGAGTAAAGGCTCCCAAGGTAGCTTACAAAGGTGAATATAGGGCCAAAAATGTCTATAGGTTGTTCCAAGAAAAACAGAAATATGTCCAGCATATAAAAACACTAGACAGTTTTATAGCTGCATTCTACATTCTTCAAAGGTGTTCATAGCAAAATGAAAATTTAGAATTCATTTGTGCCATGTTCAGAATGCCCACCGTATATGCAGGAGTTCCATTCATGGGACCTGCGCATGAAACAAAAACTGTAAAGCATCACGTCCCACCATAGTCAGTAGACAGTGTGCACATTCCTGTGAAAGTGTGGGAATGCACCTGGTGCATTCATTAACTATAATAGGATGCAACACTTCATATAACCTTGCATTCTTGCATACAGAAGTCACAGAAGAGATGGCCCAATGTACTGGCACCCTAAAGTCTGTAGTTTTGCCGGTATAACAATATTTTTGTTATGGTTTGACTTTCAGTGTATCTGTGGGTTCTAATTAGCTGTAGAGACAGGCATGATCATTGCTGCTTATGTATTCAAAGGGTTTTTATTGTTTTGTCCCATTTTACTTGTTACCTTAGCACAGAGCACAACAGATTCTAATTTGCTGCAAAGCGTTACCTGGCTCATGTGAAGCCTTAATGTATTGCATATGTAGCTTCCAACATCCCCTTTATTGTCAATATAATTTCCTCCTCCCGTTTTTGGTTTAACTTGAAATCTCTGGAAAATCTCTGAAAAACTCAGGACTAATTACTCCTTTGTGACTTTTTAAAAGTTTGCCCTGTGTTATTGTTCCAATATCCATTTTTATTCTGATGGACCAGCATGGCTGCTGACATTGTCAATGTACACTGTTCTGCATACATGATGGGTGGATATCAAATAGCTTGTATGTAGTTCCTCTTGCACCTACATTCAGTAGAAGGGTGGCAGTGACAAAGACTCACTTTTTGGTGTATTTGTATTTTAAATCAAGGCATGAAGGCAACGTGTGTGTGTAAATCTGCTTTGAAATAAGGCCTGCATGGTTTCCACATATCTTGATGTAAAGCAGAAATATACTACAAAGCCTCCACTGTGCCACACTACTGAAACTGAGTGGCACCTTTTGGCCATCTGCAGCCTCCAGAAGCAAAGGGGTCTTTGGAAATTGCCTTATCCTGTATATGTGCGTAGAACACAAACTCTTTACGACACTGTCCAGAACACAAGCTTTTATGAAGTGCAGTAAACTATGTGGCCTTCATTGTGAACTAATTTTAAAGAGTGTTGGTAGCTTCCCTTTCAAGTTGCGGATATTGCCTAGGTGAAAGAGACAGCATGCCAAGTAATTTGACACCTACAGGTAGTAACTTCAAAGGTCCGTGGACTAGTTCCATAGATTGGGGAAGAAGGTCTATTTTGGTAGATCTCAGTTGTTTCTGTGCCCGATTGATAAACTTCTGTTTGAAATAAGCAGACTTCTAAGGCAGTGTTAAATGTGTTAAACCTTTATAGGCAAAAGAAGCAAAACGTTTAAAAGAATTTCTAGAAGATTATGATGATGACAGAGATGATCCAAAATACTACAGGTATGTTTATCTTGTGCTTTACCAGATCGGGTTGTGTTTTCTGATTTTGTTAAACTTCTTAATTTCTTCTTAACCTTATCAATAGGAAACCTTGCCACAAGATGCAGTGAGATTTCTTAGCTTGAATAGCTTTAAAAGAACATTAGGCAAATTCATGAAGGATGGGACCATCAGTAGCTACTAATCAAGAAAGCTATATATACTGTCTCTGCTGTTAGAAGCAGTATGCTATTCTATATCTATTCCTGGGGAGTAGGAGAGTGAGGGCCCAATGGCAGTCATGTAGGCTTCCCATAGGCACTTGAAAGACCACTGTGTAAACTGAATGCTTAACTGATTCAGCAAAGCTCTTAACATTGTTATGATCTGAACTGGTGGTGGTTGGAGCACCATTGATTATGAGGCAACCAATATGATTTAAGCAGAATTGACTAGTCTTTAATATCATAGGGTTCTGCTTTCCTTCTCCACCCATCTCCAACAAATGCATTGAGCACCACTAACAGCACTTCACCAATCATACTATCAGAGTGAGGTCTGCACAGTTTTTATTTTAAAAATGTTTTATGCTGCCTTTCTGCCAAGGTTCTTGACATTACCCAATTCATAAATGACGCTGCTGCCAATAAATGTTATGCAAAGGCTTTGACCAGTAATTTGGGTAGCTTTTAGGGTTCTCAGTTTTTATTTGGGTTTCAACTATACTCTTCAAATGCATTATTGGGGCAGTTTTCAGTATTTTACTAAATATGCTTTAAGATATCTAATAATAAAAGTAGTTTTGTAAGGTACTATCCACATATTTTTCTTTTAAGAAAGATCTCAAAATAGCAATCAAGCATGCCGCTTTGAAGAGAACAGTCCAAATCCAGAGTAATACTACTGAAAAGGCTTTCTCCCCAATAAATCTTTTCTTATCAGTTAGAGAATGAAACCTGAAACTTCGTAGTCTAAATTCTAAATACAGTGGTTACGCTATGCTTATCTTCCAACATTCTTTCATAAGGAAATAAATCTTTATATTGCAAGAACTTGTAAACTAAAAAGCAGGTGCCTGTTACAGGGGAAGTGCTTTGCAGAAGCGATTGCGAGACCGGGAGAAAGAAATGGAAGCAGATGAACGGGACAGGAAAAGAGAAAAGGAAGAACTAGAAGAAATCCGGCAACGTCTTCTTGCAGAGGGACACCCAGATCCAGATGCCGAGTTGCAAAGAGTAAGAAACAACTGTTCTGGCAAAGGAACATGGATTGGCATTGTTGTAATGTAGACTTTGTCAGTTAATTGAGTATTGATAAGCTAGAAACTGGTGACAAGACTTGGCAGGTTGATGTGTCCTGGGTTTATCCCCATATTCATTCAGAGAACACTGGTAGCCAATACACTTCTGGTTTGAATTCAAGGTAATACATTTTGGGAGGACATTGGAGAGGGCTTTCTCTAGGGTGGTCTCACACTTGTGGAATATTTTGCCCTTCAAGGCCCTGCTGGTACAAATGCTGGTATTGGTTTAGGGGGTGGGTTCTGACTTTTTTTTTTATTAAAATCAGTCAGTATTTACAAGTATCATAACAACTGTCCTATTTGTTTTTTCCATTCCATAAAAAAATTGTATATCTAGAGAAACAAATTATAAATTACAAACAATTCTTCTATAATTTGCTTTGTAAATGCTGGTATTGTTTTGACGTGAAGTCAAATCATGGCTTTTTATTAAAGCCTTTAGGTTTGATTAATTTTATCCAAATTGTGTATGTGCTAAGTTGCTATTATTTAAGAATGCTCTAACTGGTTGTAAATCATCTGGATTTAAACTGGTAATTGATTTAATATATTTTTAGTTTTCAACATTATTGTTAATTATTTATTGTTTTAAACTGATTTTACTGTAAGCTGACCTGAGATCTTTAGGATTTTGAATTTAGGATGAGATAGAGATAGTGTAAATAAATAATTTTTCATTTTGAAACTCTCTATAGACATTGGTATTATTAATCTAGATTACTTCTTACAGTTCCAAATTAGAGGGTTTTTTTTTAAAAAGGGCTTACATTTTCTGTTTGAGGTAATAGCCAGAGTTATTTTGTAAGTTTTAACTCCTAATATGTGCATTTTAGAAAGGTAGTACATAAAGACTTAAAGTGTTGATGTTACTTAATTTTGGGTCACTTTTTCTCTTTAAACCAATTTCTTTTACTTTTAAGATGGAACAAGAGGCTGAAAGACGTCGACAGCCACAAACCAAACAGGAACCTGAATCAGAGGAAGAGGAGGAAGAAAAGCAAGAAAAAGAAGAGAAGAGGGAAGAACCCGAAGAAGAGGAAGAAGAGCCAGAACAAAAGCCCTGCCTTAAACCAACACTGCGACCCATCATTACTGCTCCATCTGTTTCATCTGCAAGTGGCAATGCAACTCCCAACACCCCTGGTGATGAGTCTCCCTGTGGCATCATCATCCCACACGAAAATTCTCCTGATCAGCAACAGCCAGAGGAGTATAGGCCTAAAATAGGGCTAAGCCTCAAACTTGGCAAGTTTTTTTCCCTGTTTCACTTTCCTTAAAAGGTACCCTTAAAAGGGTACTTTGAAGGCAGATAGCTAGCTAACTTTATGACAGTTAATTTTGGAGATGAATTCCTTACATCATTCTTTCTGAATAAAGGTATCAGATTTGATTACAAGTGCACTGAAGTTAACAACATAGACATGTTCTGGGAATTGCTTCTTTAACAGAAATTGTGGTACCAGTTTCAAAAATAACATGGAAAGAATGGGGATAGGTTCCAGCACCACAAAAAAATAAGAGTAGTTCAACATGTTTCAGCAAACTTCTCATTCAAAACTAACAGTATGCATGTGGATATGAAACAACCATGTTATGTAAGTCTTCTACAAATATTTTTTTTAAAAAAAGTCTTGAGAACACTTGAAGGCTTCTTCCAAAATGAGTGCAGGAGTGACTTGCTTTCACCAGCCTCCTTTTTAAATTATTTCGGTATTGGTGGCCAGATGTACATGTCTGTGCCTTCTAAAGATGCATGGAGTAGCTAGAGAGACAGACTGGTCTCCCATTTTTTTCCTGTTTGCACATGCTCAGAAAGCGATTCTGAACGCTTATGCATTTTACATTTCCTGTTGTAGGCACGTGCACACAGCTACAGCAAGTTTGACTGGAGAAGAATCTCATTCTGTCTCAGCTCAGCTTTATTGCATTGATTACTGTAGACACACTGCTGCAGTGTGGCCCTGAAAGTCAGTTTGTCAAGCCCTCTTTTATCATTCTCTCATTGATGTAGCTAAAAACTTCCAGCTTATGTAGGAGACCAGGAGGAAAGCAGGCGTGGGGGGGGGCAGGACAGGTATAAAAAGACTTTGTAAAAAGGAGCTTCTGTGTCAGAGGCTTTGTTAACACAGATATGCCTCTATTGTTCCTGTGGGAACAATAAAGACGACTGAGGCAGAATCGAATAAGAGTCTTAGGACTAAATCTGTTTGTTAATCCCATCCTAGAGTAGACCAACTGAATCAATGCGAACTTGATAATTGAATATTTACGAAACTTCTGAGTCAGTGGATCTGTTTGAATTGGGACTAATAGTTGGATTTAGGCCTTCATCCTACCTGCCCTTTTCTGCAGTTGATACCCCAATCTCTTAAGTTATTCATACCATTTTGCTTTTAATTGTGCAGATTCTACCTTGAACCTGGAAAAGTTCCTAAAGGAATTGGCATTTTAATATTTTAGAATTATTACTTTTTCCATTTTTTTCTGTAGGTGCATGTAATAGTCCTAATCAGCCCAATGCTGTGAAAAGAAAGAAACTCACTGTTGACAGTGTCTTCAATAAATTTGAAGATGAAGACAGCGATGACATGCCACGAAAAAGGAAACTGGTGCCTCTGGATTATGGTGATGAAGACAAAGGCTCCTCCAAAGGCAGCGTCAATACTGAAGAGAAGCGGAAACACATTAAGAGTCTTATTGAAAAAATCCCCACTGCCAAACCAGAGCTGTTTGCTTATCCTCTTGACTGGTCTATTGTGGATTCAGTGAGTGGAATTTTTTTTAAAAAATTTTTTTGAGTATGATCTACATAACTTTGTTACATCAAGTCCAACCTCAGATTCTTGACAATTACCCCAGTCATTTTTCCAGAAGATTTCCCAGCCCTCCATATAGGATTTAAGGAATGTGCAAGGAGCTGCATAATGAGTGATTGGCAGAAGCCACCTTTCCCCGCCCTCCCACTAGAATGAACATCTGCTCACAGGACACTGCTGCTAGTAGAAAGAATCAGAGCCTTTGATTACATCTTGATTCATTTAGCAAGAAGTTGTTGTTCTTAAAGTCATTTATTTCCTTGTTGAGCAGCCCATTGTGTCAGGTGGAAAAGTAACTAAAGCCATATATAACAGGAGTGGGAAGCATGCATCCTTTCCCAGTGTTGTTGGACTGCAGCTCCCAGCATTCCTCAGTATTGGCTGTAGTGTTTAGGGCTACTGGGAGTTGCGATCAGATGCATTTGGAGGACTGTGTGATTCCCACCCATGGTTGATGTGTTGACATTCACAGGTTTGTGCAGCCTCCTTTGAATGCTGGCTTTTGTGTGTGGGGAGGAGGGCTAAGAACTTAATTTTTAGTTATTTAACCGTTTGCTGTGACGTGCTTATAATGAAGCATACCCCTGCACCAGTTAAAGCCTGAAGTTATCTTCATTGGTTTATTTCCTTGATTTAAACCCCTTAAAGCTTGTAGTTATAATGCTGAATAATGTTGACTAGAGACACCTGGAATGGAAACAATGTATGATGCAAGTAGAGAAAAATTTAATTACCTAAAATGATACTGCTTTCTGTTCTAGACATTAATGGAACGTCGAATTAGACCTTGGATCAACAAGAAAATAATAGAATATATTGGTGAAGAAGAAGCAACACTAGTCGACTTTGTTTGTTCAAAGGTTTCTTTGTTTTATAAATATATTTTGAGTGAGTTGTCCTTTGGGTGGAAGGTCATTTGCCCAGTATTTACCCATGGGAGACTATTCATAGTGCCTGTTGGTTGCTTTGTCTGTCATCTGTAAGTGTATAGCATTTTCTGTGTGTGCAGGTTTTTAATGGATGCACAGGGCCAAAATGTTGATGTTGGACATGTGTCTCGTATCGGTAATCTGTTTTGGAAACTGGTGTGCTGTACACATGACAGAAGATAGCGTGAAGACTTTGTTTAAAGTTGAATGACATACTGGGATACAGGTGGCAACTGCCCTCTTCATCTCCCTAGTGTAATTCAACCATTTTAAAATAACTTTGGAATGCCTGTGCAGAAGCAGGGAAGAGGAACTGGGACAGAAATGCACTATGATTTGCTCTCTCAGTTATTTAGTGTAAAGATTGGATAGCTGTTGGGGGTTTTTTTTGCTAGAGAATTTCTAGAAAAGCGTGAAATTAGATGCCTTCATTTTATTAGGATTTATGTTTAAGTTTAGCTGTTATGTGGGTGATATTTCTAAATCATATGTGAATTAATTTTTATAATAATGCAGTTGCTTTTTTCTTAGCTTCTGTACCTCTCTCCTTTTTTCAGGTTATGGCTCATAGCTCACCACAGAGCATCCTAGATGATGTTGCTATGGTAAGTAAAGGAAAAGGAACAAGGATTTCCAACTACTGTAAATTTAGAATTCTGTCTGGAAACCAACCAGTGCTTCCACCAATTTCTGACAAAGAAACAGATAAATACTTTTTTCTCCAGCCATTAATGTACTCTTTGTTTTCTGCAGGTGCTAGATGAAGAAGCAGAAGTTTTTATAGTGAAAATGTGGAGATTATTGATATATGAAACAGAAGCAAAAAAAATTGGTCTGGTGAAATAAAGAATCGTTTTTGTTTTTAGGGCTCCATTTCAATTTTTTTGTTTCACGTCACTGAAGAACTTTGAAGTTTCTCTGTCTTCAGAGACATTTGTGAGACCTGTATTTTTTAAATGTAGAAATGTGAATTTTTTTCATCCTCTGTTACACTGAGGTGCCCCTTGTTCCACTCCTAAGCTTCCTTGGTTGTAATTATTTGAATCCTGCATTGGTGGTTTTTCATTCGCCAGGTACAGTTACAGGACTTGTTTATAAATTGCAGCTGCTGTATACAGTCTGATATTCATCTTCAAAACTGATCCTGTAAATATTAAAAAGACCCATGTTAGAAACTATCTGCACTTACTACATACAAAAATAGTTGTTTTTATGTAAATGCATCCTTCTTTCTTTGCCCTGCATTTTTAAAGAAAAGAATAAACTTTAAAATTCAAAAGATGGATGGAAGTCATTTAGCAAACACGCAGATTTTATGTGCATGGATGTGGACATTCCCTTGTTGGACTCCATAATATTCTAAGCGAACCTGTAGTAAACGTGGTAAACTTGTGTTAATTCAGACATCTTTGGTTTCTTCCTGGTCATTATGAGGCTTTTTGTTCAGTTAAACTGATTACACAGATTCCCTTTTTAAAAATCAAGGATTACAAGTGCACAGATTTATTTAATTTTAGCCCTTCTACTAATCCAGCATCTTAAATATTTAAAAGAAAATTTTAAAAATTGCTTGGGACATTTATGAAAAGGGTTGAAGCTGTAACTTGAGCACAACAGTTTACAATGTTAAATCACATGTTTTCAAACAATGCAAAACTTTTTAAAGCTAAGCCATTGAGTCAGCTGTGACTTTTTTTTTGTACTGTAAACTGTATGTCAGATTGCTGGTGGCAGTATTTCTTGCCCCTTACTCTGTATGGGTTTTATACATAGCTGATGTGGTATAAATAACAATGTACTGTAAAATGCATTTTAAAAAAAACCCAAACACAAGTGAAGAGATTGTATGCTATGAACATTCTTGACTGCAAGATGAAAAGTTTCTGGGAAGCAACAGTTGTCTCCATTTTTAAAAATAGGCTCTGCTGATATTTCCCTTTACCTGAAGAAATACAGGCTGACCTATGTTGAATGCAGAAGTGACTTAAAGTTACTGAATTCTTACATTATGGGACAGTACCTGGGGAAAGAAACTGTTCTGAAGAAATGGAATCATATAAAGTTCCACCATGTAAATATTTCAAATATTAAAAATGTATATATTTGATCTGAACTTCGTACCTATGTCTTAAGGTTATGTTATCACTTCTATTTCATTTCATTAAATAATGAATGTAGGAGATTTGTTGATGTGAAATTGCAATGTACCACAGTATAGATGAGGCTCACTGGTGAAATAGTTTGAATTCTGAATGTTATGATAGACTTTATCCCATTAATTTCAGCAGATTAGTTATTTTACTTTTAAAAAATTAAGACATACAGTAATGCCCAGCCACAGTACAAGATAATGAGTAAGAGGAATATTATCACCAAATATTATTCCAAAAAATATTCCTCTTCCTATGAATTTATTTTCAAAGAAATGATTTTTTCCGGCTTCTATGAGTTAGCTTACTTATTGGTATGTCTCATAGCCAATCAAAACAAAAAAAAAGTTCTTTCTTCCAGTAGATTATAATCAACATTTTGGCAGTTGTCAAACCCTATTCCATATACATGTATCTTTAGAATTGGGAAAATTAATAGGATAAACCGATAGTCAATATCTAGTTATGTTATATACAGTAAATTCCCCCAAAGACTTGCTCTGAATAAAAACCCCAAATAATGCCTTGCAACATCTGTCTTCACACAGTGCCTTCACTCAGTATATTGCCCCAATTGGTAAGACCAGAAGAGAAGGTCTTGCAGTACACATCACTCCTTGTAGAAGCACATACACAAAAGAAATACAATATTGTAAAAGTCACTGAAAGCTTTAAATGACTCTTTTAACAACAGTTTGAATTCAGACTGAAGGTGTTTTGGCAGGCAGCACAATTCCTTCAAAACCAATATGGTTTCTATCAGATGTTTCTGCTAACAGTCTATGTATTGCATTAGCTGCAGCTTTCACGTTGTCTTCAAGGGCAGCCCCACATGGGACATTGCAGTAGTCTTAACAAATTCTCAACAACTACTGTGGCCCAATTAATACCTGTCTAGGAAAGGCTGTAACTAGTGAGCCTCCAGGAGGCTGGGCTCCTTCTGTGATAAACATGGAACTGGGAGTATTCCTACAGTGTGTAGCTGTTCCTTCAGGGGACTACAACCTCATCCAGATCAGGTCACTTATCTAAATCTGAGGCCCAAGAACCAGTGATCCCCAGAGCCCCCATCTTACTGGGATACAGCTTCAACTTGTTGGCCCATTACATCATCTAGGCATTTGTCCAGTACCTGCATGTAACCCATTAACTGTTGAGAATAAGCAAAAGTTACTCATGCTTTTCTGTGCACAAGGATTCTTTAACATCCTATCCATTTTTATCTTCTCTGAGGGGTCATAAAGCCTGACACAACAGATACCCAGTTTGATCACTTCAGTAGGCTCTAAAATTAGTGTTGGAAAGTTGGGCTGCAGTTTGCAAATGCATTTGTCTCTTTAAGGCTTTGGCTTAAGATGACGCTATGCATGAGAGTCATCCAAGAGGCCCAGTCACTTACGGCACTACTGGAGACTTGCGAGCAGAGAGCTCTGGCTTCCTTTCTGAAATCAGACGACCTGTAGTGCTGTTTTGCTCCCCCGCCCCCATTGCCTTCTACCTTATTGAGCATTGTCTTTTCTAGTTGCTCATGCTGTCTCCTGCTATGTCCAGAAGTGTGATAGCCTCACTTTAGTCATTTTGGCTTCTGGTGAGTGTTCAGGCTTAATTTGCTTCCAGGGCCATGGAAACAGCAGAGTACAGGTAGAATTGCCAAAGAGAAAACTGGAGAGGGTTCCTGTCCCTTTAATGGCTGTGTGGAAGAGGCAGTTCCAGCAGGTCTTGCTTGTCACCTAGGTCATTTCCGCACTAGCCTGTTCTAGCGCGATGATTCCACTTTCAACCTCCTCTGGCATCCTGGGGTTTGCAGTTTCGGGAGGGGCCGACCGGCCCCTCCCGAAACTGCAAACCCCAGGATGCCAGAGGAGGTTGAAAGTGGAATCATCGCGCTGGAACAGGCTAGTGCGGAAATGGCCATAGCCAGGCAACACCACTCGCTAAAATCCCCTCTTCTACGCAACCATTAAAAGGACAGGACCCCCTCCATTTTTCTCTCTGGCAGCAGCTCATGCCTTAGTACAAAAGTCAAAGCTCTAAATCCTGCCATTTCATAGGCCATTTCCTCCCTATATTATCATAAGACTATTATTCCGCTTTCAACCTCCTGTGGAATTCTGGGATTCGTAGTTTACTGAGGAGAAAGACCTCTAGCTAAGGATTCTAAATACCCCTCCCTAAACTGTAAACCCCAGGATGCTGAAAGCGGAATAACAGCATTATAACAGTTTAGTGCGGAAATGGCCCGAGAGACCTGACAACCCGCTTCAGCCAAGTCGGGCCCAATGTGTTCTCCGGCGTCAGCCGCTGAGGTGTTTTTGGCGCAGCGGCCCCGCCCCCTTCTTGCTGCGCCTGCGCCTCAACGTCCCATCCCCGCGCGCTTGATAACAGCTGTTGTTTGTCACCGAGCTTAAGGGGCGGGCTTTCAGGTTTCCTTGATGGACAGGCGCGGCCTGTGGAGCCGGGCCCACGCCTCGACGGTAAAGGGGAAGGCAGGCCATGAGGAGGAGGAGGAGGAGGAGACGGAGGGGCGGAGCCTGCGCCGGAAGCGTCGGGAAGGGAAGGGAAGGGAAGGGTTGGGGAGGGTTGTGGGTGGTGTGTTGAATTCGGGTCGAAAGGGAAACAAACTGGTGGGACCGGCTCTGAGGGGCCAGGTAAGCGGAGGCCTTGGAGCCGGGGGGGAGAAGAACGACCTGGGAGGGAAGAAAGGCAGGCCCCGGGGCCTCTCCTGGCTCCCCCGACTTCAGTTGCAGCTTCCTATTCCCTTCACTGGTGTGTTTCTGTCCTGAGGGTCGTCAGTAGGCCCTCCTTTTACCTCTCCCCCACCCGCCTTGGCCCTCTTTATGTTGTCCTTCTGCCCCGGGTGTGTAAGTCTGGAATTATGGCTCCTCTCTCTCTCTCTCTCTGTGTCCCTTTTAATTTTGGGCCACCGATGTCTCTTCGTAGATGAACGTATTCGAAACGGAGGGCTCTCCTGTTTTCCCCTTGTAGTTGGAGCCGTTGCTGGGAAGGGGGTGTTGGAAGCAGCATTAAAGGGTCTGGAGTGTGTGGCTAGAAAAGACTCCTTTTACGGGGGAGGCCAGAGATGCTGTTGCCACTTTGTTCCCCGATAGAAGCGCTGCGTCGTTTATTGTTCCTCAAAATGCGGAAACTCGCTCGTTGAAGCTGATCTCGTCTTACGGGAAAAGCTATGTGTTCAAAGTCTGTGTCGACTCTCAGGCAAAATGAAGTTTTTCGCTTGGACTCAATATTTTGCCGCTGCCACATTGCTATTGGTAAGGTTTCTTTAGCTCTTTTTGCCCGTTAAGGCGAGCTTATCTCAGCATTAGATCGGAGTGAAGAAGACCTCTTTAAGTGCTCTTCGATCCCTATTAACCACTGCTTCTTGGCTTCCCACCAGAAATCGTGAAGAAGCCTTTAAAATGATGCAGCTCTTGTGGCAACGAACAAATTTGTTCCGGCATAAACTTTTTTGGACCACAGCTTGCATGTTGGCAGATATAGAATATATATGGTATGAATACTCACACCACATCTGTCCGAGTGTTTGCATCTGTAGAGATGCAAATCAATTTATGATGGCACTCCATGCTTCTGGTGACTTAGACTAGTGATTCTCAAACTGTCTTTTTTTTAATTTTTATTTATTTATTTATTTGTATCCCACCTCTCCATATGGATCGAGGCAGCGAACAACTTACAAATAGCATGTATTTCGATACATTTCTATACATGTCTGATGTGGATGATCTGTAGCTTTTTTTCCTCCAATGTGCCAGAAATAAGTATCATATTTGTAACATATTATTGTATTCACTTTCTTTCTTGGAAGCTAGTCCACAGATCAGCCCACAGACCACCACTTTGAGTAACACTGAAGTAGATTGTGCTCTGTGGAAATATATCCCATAAATAAATTTATTAGGCTTCAGGGGCTAGAAGATTATTTGTTTCTGCTAAGACAGAAGTGATTCATTCATTAATTAAATGATTCTTAAACTTTTCTTTACTGGGATCCCCTGTAAATATAATTTGTTGCTGGGGACCTCCAAGACTTAGCATTTAAATAGTTAAATTTAGATTTAAATATTAAAAGATTCATTTAGGTATTCAAAGATTTATTTATTTATTAAGTGCTTCTAGAGACTAGGATTTAAATCCCAGTTCAAACACTGGGTGACATTGGGCAAGTCACATTCTCTCATCTTCAGAGGAAGGCAAAGACAAATCCCCTCTGAACAAATTTGCCAAAAAAACCCTGGTGATAGGTTCATTTTAGGATTGCCATAAGTCAGAAGTGGCTTGAAAGCAGACAAAATGACAACAAAGTACTGCTGATGGGGAGGTTCTTTCTAGCCATCATCTCTCTCCCCTTTGAAAACTGGCTTATAGTGAACCTAAGGCGACCTTATCATGAGGGTTTTCTTGGCAGGATTTGTTGCCTTTGCCTTTCTCTAAGCCTGAGAGAATGTGATTTGCTTGGGGTCACCCAGTGGGTGGGGGTTCAAACCCTGGTCTCCAGAGTCATAGTTTGGGTACGTGCTCATGCCTGCCGCTGCAACCCTTTCATCAGGGACGTGGCACAGGGTGGGGTTCAGGTGCCAAAGCTGGTCCCTCATTTGCAAATGAATTTAGGTGCGCACACAAACCTGCTGCTGTTCCCACTCCCTTTCATCAGGGATGCAGCAACAGGGAGAGTGGGGGCACTGAGGGACATGGCAGCAGGCCCAGACTGCTCTGTTGTTTTCAAATGAAGGAGCAGTTTTGACATCCACGCACCCACCCACCCCACTGCCACATCCCTTATGAAAGGGACACAGTGGTGGGTGTTTGTGGGTGCCCAAACTGCTCCCTTATTTGCAAATGAGGGAGCAGTTTCAGCATCCCTGTTGGTGCCAGTGTTGTTGGTGTCCAGCAGCAGGGCTTCACAAAGCCCAGGTTAAGAACCATTGCTGTATAATATTCTCCATTCCCTTAGATATCCAAACTGAAGGATATTAATGGAGTGAAGTGATGTCAGCTTAAAATGGTGTACATATTTTTCTGACTGACGGTTGGGGATCAGTTTGACTTTAGCATTGTTTTGCTTTTGTCTTTGGTTTTTGAAAAAGGTTGGTGGTGTCCTCTAAAGGGTTTTGTTCTTTTAATGAATAAGAAAGTATTTCTGCTGTGAGTCAACTTTTATGTAAAATATGTTTTAAAGCACAATGAAAATAAAGTAACTATGTATTCTTAGGTTAAAAATATTTGTACAATGTAGTCAAGGTAGTAAAAGAGTAGAACTCTATCCTTTTGAGGTTTGTTTGTATCGCCACTGTATACTGGTGATATGGAAGCAGCAAGTGTTCTGAGCCAAACAATAATGAGTAAATAAATAAGTAAACAAAATAAAGAAACAAGTTTTATTCTGCAGACCGAGAGTGGGTAGCCTCGTGCTTTCCAGCTGCTTTGAGCTACAACTCCCATAGTCCCTGACCATTGGACATAATGGCTAGGGCTGGTGGAACTTGTAGCCTATTAATCTGTAGGGCACTGTTGGTAATCTGTTGGTATTAATCTGTTGGTATACATTCATCTTCTCCAGACAGTCTTGATCATGAAAGAATATGTGGTAACCATATTCTGGTGGCATAATTATAACATTGTTAATTGTCATTAAGCTGGGTTCAGCTGATGATAGCCCTATGATTAAGAGATTTCCAAGGCACCCTGTCATTAACAGCCCTGTTCATGCCCTGCAAAACTTCCTTGATTGAGCCTATGTACCTGTAATGTGATCTTCCTTTCTTCCTTCTCCCACTTTACTGAACATTATTGTCTTTTCCACTGAGTCACATTGTCTCATGATATGACCAAAGTAGAATAATCTCAGTTCAATCACTTTGGCTACTAGGAAGAGTTCAGGCTTGATTTGCTCTGAGACCCATTTATGGGTCATTTTGGCAGTCCATCTTGGAATAGAACTTTCCTCCAGCACCAGATTTCAAATGTCAGCTTTTTTCACTGTCTAGTTTCCACAATCATATATAGAAATCAGAAATATGATGGCATGGATGATTCTGACTTTACTGTTCACTGATACATCTTTCCACTTAAGGATTTTGTCTGGTTCCTTCATAGCTGCTCTTCGAAGTTGTAGTCTTCTGAGGTCTTGATTAAACTCCATTTTGTTTTATGTCTTGGTTAAGGTTTAGAAATTCTTTTTTATATATATCTTCATCATCCACTTTAAAGTTGTGCACGTGTGATTTGTATTTTTGTTTTCTTCATGTTCAATAGTAACCCTCCTTTTGAACTTTCTTCCTTGCCTTTCCTCAGTAGTTATTCTAAGTCTTTGCTTTCTTCTCCTAATAGTGTGATATCATCTGCATATCTTAACTTGTTGATGTTCCCTCAGATTTTCAGACCTCCTTTCCTCCAAGTCTAATCCAGATTACTTGTGATACATATAGTGTGCAGGTTAAATGGACAGGAGAATAAAATACAGCCTTGTTTGACCTTCCATACCAATTGGGAATCATTCTGTTTCTCCATAGTCTGTCCTAGCAGTGACCTCGTCTCTTGAGCGTAGTTAATACATCAAGACAGTTAAAAGTTGTGGAGCACCATTCTTCTAGAATGATCCATAGTTCTTCATTATTTACACAATCAAAGGCTTTGCTAATTTATGAAGCACAAGTTGATTTTCTTCTGAAATTCGGTAGTGCATTCTGCTATCTATCGTAAGCTCGTAATATGATTGCTAGTCCCTCTTCCTTTTCTGAATCCAGCTTGAGCATCTGACATTTTTCACTCTAGCTACATTTAAGTCTTTGTTGTAAAAATTTTGAGCATTACTTGTTTGCATGCAAAATCAGTGCTGTTCTCATGGTAACTGCAGTCTCTGGTGCTCACTTTCTTGGGGATTGGAACATACAGTATGTCCCCCATCTGCATGACCATGTATGTGATTTTACTTAGCCATACAGAAGTGTGGTCTGCAAATATGTACAGTGGTCCTCCTTTTGCTTGCATTTTGCCTGGGTGCACTGCCTTCCAGGCACCCAGGCAATAGACAAGTGAATGGGAGGAAGCAGTCCTGTGCCTGGAGAAGGTATGTGCATGCACCCCCCTTCACTTGAGTTTCACCAGGGTGTACTGCCTTCCAGGTGCCCAGGTGTGCTGCCTTCCAGGTGCCTGGGCAATAGGCAATCAAATGGGAGGGGACAGCGACACGACTGGAAAAGGCATGTGCATACACTTGCCTTTTGCCCAGGCATGAAGAAGGAAAGCATGGTGCACACAGGCAAAAAGCAGGGAAATGGGAGGAGGAGAATGGAGGGGAAGCAAGCGGGCACCTCACAAATAATCAAGTTCACAAAGGCCAAACCTGAGACTGTAGAAGGAGGACTGTACTTTGTATTTAATATAAATTCGATAGAAATCAAAGTAATAAAGGGAAATATGTACAGCATTATTTTGTATGACAAATAGAATGGAATGGAAAATTCTAGCAAATGGTTCGCTTGCACTCTCACACTTTCTTGCATTGTCCATTCTGTCTTGCGTTTCCTCATTGCATACATGTGTGGTAACACTTCCCAGTTGCTTATTAGGCTTCTCATTATGTGATCTGATCATGGTAGTGGCCTTCTGTAAAAGTTCTTATGCCAGTAAAATGCTTTTCTTCTACAGTACTGTAGTAAAGTTCTTCTCCTTGAGTGCTTTTGTTGTTTGTGATGGCTCCAAAATGCAAAAGTGGTGTTTCTGGCAATCCTGATAAGCCTAAGAGAACTCATAAAGTATTTCCTTTCAGTGAAAGTTCTTGACTTGATAAGGAAAGAACACAAAATGCTAAGATCTATGGTAAAAATAAATTTTCCATCTGTGAAAAAGCATAGAAGAAGAAACCCATGCTAGGTTTGCTTCTGCACCTCAAAGTGCAAAAGTTACCTCCACAGTACATGACAAATGCTTAGTAAAAATGGAGAAGACATTGAATTTATGGTTGAGAGACCTGAACAGAAAACTGATTCCTACTAACATCAGTATGTTGCTCCAGAAAGCATGAGGTTGTACAAAGACTTCAGCAGGACATTCCCTCAAATGAGTGCCACCAAGCCTTTACTGCAAATAGGGAGTGGTTGCCAGATTCAGAAACAGGTTTAGACTTAAAAATACAAAACTGAGTGGCAAGGCTGCCTTTGCCAACAAAGCAGATGCTGCTACGTTTCCAGATCACTTTAAAAGTTGATTGAGAAGAGAGGCTACCAACCAAAGCAGGTATTCAATTGCAATGAAACTGGGCTTTTTTGACAAAAAAGGCCCTCTAGAACCTACATTTATAAAGGTGGCAGCAGGTATAAGGCATGGAAGGAGAGGTTAACTTTGGTCCTACAGGGCAACTCTGCAGGGTATATGATAATGTCAGGCAAAGTGTACAAATCGAAGAACCCATGCACTATTAAAAACAGGAACAAACTTTATCTTTCCATGTTTTGGCAGCATAATAAGAAAGTGTGGGTGACAATTACAAATCTATAACTACTAAATGCCAAACTAGTGAGCTTGATCTGTTCTGATCTCTTGTAGTGGTAGCATCTGATGGCTATTGTTCAATAGTGGTGTTTTTTCTTCTTCATTTAATTAGGAGAGGGTTTTTTCACTGACCAAAACTTAATTATTCTCTTAATTTGAAGTCTACTGAATAGACAATAAGTTAAAGGAAAAAGCACCTCTGTAGCTGTTCAATTCCTTCTTTGGTAGCCATTACTACTGTTATTTCAGAAATGTTACTTGAAAGTTTTTCAAACTGTGTGAACGCCAGTGAGTTTTTTTTTGTTCTGGACTACCCCATGATTCTCTTAGCCTGCAAGCAGTGGAGTGTCTTCCTGTTCTTTTGTAATGATGACTTCCAAATTGAAAATAGGCAGCTGGTTAGTCTTAACTCTGAGTTAATGAGCAACTGTGGAGCTGATTTCAGACTTTGTCTTAAACCAGAGCAATTGTTGATATTGTTGTGTTATTGTGTGCCTTCAAGTCATTTTCGACTTATGGTGGTCCTAAGGCAAACCTGTCACCCTATCACGGGGTTTTCTGGGACTGAGAAAGTGTAACGTGCCCAAAGTCACCCAGTGGGTTTACGTGGCTGAGGCCATTTCCACACTACACTGTTATAGTGCTTTTATTCCACTTTCAACCTCCCGTGGAATCCTGGGGTTTGTAGTTTCCTGAGGCCAAAGAGCTCTCTGGCTGAGAATTCTAAATGCCCCTCCCCAAACTGCAAACCCCAGGATTCCACAGGAGGTTGAAAGCGGAATAATAGCACTATAACAGTGTAGTGTGGAAATGGCCTGAGTGGGGAATCGAACCCTGGTCTCCAGGGTTGTAGTCCAAAGCTCAAACCACTATTCTGACTCTCAAATTGTTAGCACTGCACACTCATAACTGCTACATGTAATAAAGTTAGGTGTAGTTAAACCCTTGAAGGTAAACATGTTTTCCAAGGAAGAGAAAGCATTCAGTGCTATATCGGTTTCTGATTCCTTAACTAAGATTAAGTATTTATGTAGGCTGTGGCTATACTGGCCTTGTGACATAAAACATCTTGTGCTAAAAATTTTTACTCATAGAAAGTTGTTGCTTAAAAACAGATCCTCTCTACATAAAAGAATGCAACATTAGTTCATCCAGCATTCTGTTTGCAATCTGCACCACTCTACAATTATCTTTGAATTTGTTTTTTGTCCCATTTCCCTATAGTCATTTTGCCTGCATGCTTTATAGTTTAGTTATATTTAATATCTCTTAATATTTAATTCCCTCACAAAACAGTGCAACAATGATTATTTAGTACTGATTGATTGATGCATACTTGATAGATAGAGATACCTCTGAATGCATTGTTGGGAGATGAAGATTGTTTCCATATCATCTCCACAAGCACAGTGGCAACGAGAGGGAATATTATCTCCACTTGCAGAGGATAACATTGATCAGAAGATTGGATTTCACATTTATTAGATTTAATAACAAGTGGACTTCTTTGAAATGAGCGTTTACAACATGAATATAAAACACTCTACAGTTTCTCCTGTATCCTTTACTACATTTCCTATTTCCCCATACCTGCATTCATTCTTACATTTTGTTCAAAATATAATTGGTGGTGCTAATTCTGCAATAATGCAAGAAGAGAAAGGAGCAGTTATCTGTTACCAGTAGCTGATGTTCACATATTCCATTTTGTGTTATAGTAGTGTGTATTTATGTTCTCTGACTTCTACAGACCATGTTCAAATATGAGACTTTTTCTATTGTTCTTATTAGGTAATAGAATGGTAACGAAACTAAGAGGACAAAGAACTAAATATGATTTCACATATCTATAGCCTCATGCAGCAATCTTGATTTTAAAAAAGCTGACACTCCATTAAACATTCAATCCTATGCATACTGTTAATTGCCAGATCATACCTATTCTGCATTATTTCCACACCTGCTGTTCTGCAACTCCCAGCAGCCCCAAACCGCATATTCAGTAGTGAGGAACGCTGGGAGCTGCAGTCCAAAACATCTGGAGGAGAACATGATTTCCATCTGTGGAGTACAGTGTAATGTGTATAGGATTGTACATGCGTTTGACTGTTAATTTTTATCAATATTTCTTCAAGAGGTTATAGATTTATACGAAATCATATTAGGTCTTTGTTCCCTCTTTCTCTTCCCTTTGTATAATGGCCCCTTGACTTTCATGGGAGTTTGGGATGCAGAATCCTTCACGAAAGTTTTAAAAAAAAAGCTGAATAACTCTTCCCCCACTCCAGTGAGTGCTCCCCTCCCTTTCCCTTCTGGCACTCCCCATCCCTTTCCCTTGCTTTTTGCCTCTGTACTTGTGCCTTCCTTCCAGGTGCCCCAGCAAAGGCAAGCGAATGGGCAAAGGGAGCACTTTCCACAGAGAAGGTGCATACATGCCTCCCCACCTTCTCCCCCTCCCATTCTATTGCCTTTTTTCCAGGTTCACTAAGTTCCTTCCAGGCACCTGAGCAAAAGGCAAGCAAATGGGGGGGGGGTAGTCCTGAGTGTGGAGAAAGCATGTACATGCCTTCCATCCCATTCCCTTGTCTTTTACCCAGACATTTTGGGCGTTTCTTCCACATGCCCAGGCAAAAGGCAAGGGGATGGGAGAGGGCAGCCCTGCATGCAGAGAAGCCGTATAAGCGCTTCCCCCTTCTCCCTCTCCCGTTCTTTCCTTTTGCCCAGAAAATGTGTGCCTTCCACCCACGCTCCTAAGCAAAAGGTGATCGAATAGGAGAGCGAGAAGGGGAAGGAGGCGCACCACACACCCTCTCTGCATGCAGGGCTGCCCTTTCCCTTCCCTTCCGTCTGGGAATGTAGAAGGAAGGCACAGTGCTCTTGGGTGAAAGGCAAGCAAATGAGAGGGGGAGAATGGGGGGAGGCAAGGGGGCACCTCATGAATAATCAAATTCACAAAGCACAGATCTGTGAATGAAGAGGGAAGACTATTACCTTTCACTACAGGTTGAACCTCCTTTATCCAGAAATGGAAAATCTGAAAACCTACAGAAGCCAATACTGTTTGCTACCAACTGGGTGGCTGTGGCACTCCTGCTCATTCCTCTCTCAGATGCTCAGTCTCTCTCTTTTGGCTCCAGCCAGCCACTTCCAACTTCAGGGCAACAGCTGTGGCATCATGTTCGTTTGTCTCTCAAATCTGAAGAGTGCCACAGCTGCCACGTTGAAGGTGGAAGCAGGTGGTTGGAACCAAAAGAAAGAGAGAGAGAGAGACTAAAGATCTGAGAGATGAATGAACAGGAGCTCTGTAGCTGTCACCTCTAAGGTGGAGGTGGGCTGTTAGTGGCAAAAAGAGAGAGACTGAGGATCTGTG
Organism: Ctenosaura bakeri; assembly: GCA_948474755.1. Classification (NCBI taxonomy): domain Eukaryota; kingdom Metazoa; phylum Chordata; class Lepidosauria; order Squamata; family Iguanidae; genus Ctenosaura; species Ctenosaura bakeri. The sequence continues at coordinate 146,839 of CAOLHI010001627.1, read as the reverse complement.
AAATGGAAGGCATAGATTTGCACAGAGCGCTACACTTGGATTCCTGTCATTTCACAAATCCTCAATCTTTCTCTAGCCTTGTATTTGCATACACAACAAAGGCAGCAAACAAATGAGATGTGTGGGTATTCCAGAAAGATACTATATTTCAGAATCCAGAAAAATCCAAAATGCAGAACACTCCTGGTCCTAAGCATTTCAGATAAGGGAGGTTCAGCCTCCGTTTTTCAACCATTTCTTTCTTGGACTTAATGGAAAGGGTACAGTGCAAAATTCAACAAAAATTAGCCGTAGATGCTGAAGTTACACATTTTTGTTTTCTACCTCTCTAGACAGTTAAGAATTTTTCTGTTGATGTTTGTGTCAGATGGAGGAAAAAACAATCAAAAGAGACTTATTGAAACCCTCAGCAGTTCTCAGTGAAGTGCAAAACAATGGTCAACTGTCAGAGTCCTGTACAGTTCTTTATAGTGTACATTTTCTGGGCAGAGCTTGGCCAGGCTTGTGAGTATGAGAAGGAGGGATATTGGCTGCATTAAACAGCCTTCTTGTCTTACCACCAGAGCGGAAACTGCGGGAACTGCTGTTCTTAGTAAGGAAGAATTTCTGCCACTGAGTTCTTTTGTTACCTGTTTGAAATTTCAGGTCAGATATCTTACTGATGCTATGGATTTCAGGGGTGGGAAATAAGTAAAATAATTTTTAAAATTTTCTTTCTCTGGTGTGCTGGGAAGACACACATCCTTTTCTTTTCCTGCTTATGCCCAGAGTACAACTTTTGCCTTTGCTCCCATCTTTCTTTGGTTTTGAGCATTTTTTGCAGGCTTCTCATCAGTCCTTTCTAAAACCAAGCTCATTGTGTCCTCAGAACACACCAGTCTGGCTTGAGCCAAATTTGTGTGCTCACAGTCTGGAGCCACATGGGCTGGGGAAGGCTTTTCTTCTTCAGTGGGACATCACTCTTCTCACCTACCAAAGTCATTGCAGGGGAGGAATGGAGGAGGAAAAATGATGAAAAACATAAAGAGGAAAATGGGAACTTTTTTTTAAAAAAAGAGAGGGTAATGGAGAATGATAGAAATAGAAAGAGAAACAGGTAGCCTAAGAGGGAGCCTGAAAAAAATAAGAAAAAAAAATGCTCGTGAAATGAAGAAAGATGGGAACTGAGGCAAAAAGTGTTTTCTGGGAACATGCAACAACTCAGAATGCACCTTCATAGGAAGGACCCAGTGTAGCATTCCCTTGCTTCTACTGGCTAGTTGTCTGCTTCGTACTTCCTGTGGATGCATGTTTGATCTTAAATGGACTCTTCCATCATCCACAGATGAATATTTTTGTCCCGGTGGAATCGTAAAATAACCCATTTGACTAGTTCAACTTAATTGAATATTACCAAGTTCTTAATGGGGTAGTTGCATTTACTCATGTTCAGGCACTCTGTTGCTTGAGCAGTGTCAACTTGAAAATATAAGAAACTGTTATTTTTTCATTCCGACTTTGTGAAGTGTTGTTGACAGTTTTGTTCCGGATTGAAATGACTCTCTTCTAATTTGTTTGTTTAATGCTCTGTGGTGTTTTAAAGAAGATTTCTCCCGTTCTTTCAGGATTCATTGCTGTCACGCACATTTCAGTATTAATTTCTTTTGTGCAGACATAGATATTAGATACAATTCTGATTTGTTCTTACATGTATTACATTTTTTTAAAAAACTAAATTTATTTACATGCAAAAGGGATCTCAATTACGTACAGTAATGTTCAAATATAACAAAAGCAGGAAAATAAAAATAGGAAAGGAGGGAAAATAATCACATTAGTTGTAAGTTTCTATAAAAGCTGACCAAATGTCCAAATATAAGTCAATTTGTAAATTTCTTCTATACATCATTATATCAAATGTTGCAAATATTGTTAGATCTTTTATCCAAATATTGTTAGATCGTTTATCCACTGAATTACAGATAGAGAAAAATTATCATTCCACTAATGCAGTATTAATCTTTTAGCAATCAAAAGGAATGAAAAATCAACTTCCATTGGCCATTTGTTAATTTCTAACAAACAGGTAGATAACGCAAAAGAGCATGTATATCTCTGAACACAAAGAACTGTATTTGAATCATATTGGTACGATAGTTCCATTCTCTGCTTCCACCTTGCTAATTTGTTAGACCACTATGGCTTTTATGTTACTTCCATTGAACAAAGTGGAACTTAGGTGTGTTATTATATACCATCTGCAGAGCTCCTTCTTATGCCTGGGAAAGTTTTTTTCCCTTTACAGTTCATTTCTTTTCTTTTCTTACTTCAAATTCTTTCTTCAATACCTGTTACTTTAGCAGAGCCTTTTCTCAGCTTCCACCTCAGCTACCATTTAACTTATCTTCCCCATCCTTTTTACTTATTTATCCATTCTTTGTGTTTCCTTTACCCCCCACTCTATTCCTCTCAGATTTAGCTTGAACACTAGATTCTTTTAAGTTTTGAACAGCACACGGTGTTAAATGGTGGTACAAGTAGTTTAAATGTATATTATTCTGTGAATCCATCAGAGCAGCATAATGTTACTGGTATGGATGTCAAGCAATGTCTTTCCAAAAGTCAAAATGTAAGAATGCAGTATTAGGGCCTTTCTGCAAAGTTATAGTGCTATTATTCCATTTTCAACATTCTGTGGAACCCTGACGTTTGCAGTTTCGGGAGGGGCATTTAGAATTCTCAGCCAGAGAGCTCTTTGGTCTCAGTAAACTACAAACTCCAGAATTCCACAGGATGTTGAAAGTGTAATAATAGCACTGTAACAGTGTAGTGCAGACAGACCCTTAATCTGTGTTGGGGCTTCCTTTTCAACAGATATGGAATGTAGATTGTTGATATCCTTACTGGATGGAGGGGTAGAACTTGTCAAGGGTAGACAGAAGGTATATCTAAGAGCACCTTAAAGTCTTGCATGCTGGCTTCATTCAGGTTGACTCAGTGAAGTCACATGATGGCTCAGTTGTTTAACCGTGTGTTCCTCTTGTGAAGAACTGTCTTACTCAGTTTTGCAGCCAGCTTTGACTAGCATTAAAGCATTGAGTAGCATTGTGTGTGGTTAGTTAACAACAAACCATTGATTGTAAGCACAGTTTGAATTCCATGGGCTATTTTGGTAATCTTTAATACCCATGCAGCAATAATATGAGCGCTAATTGTTTCCCCAGTTGAATAGGGAAAATGTTCAAGCAGGAGAGGAAGAACAGATGAGCCTGTAGCTAACAATTAACAGTAGCTAAGGAGGTAGGCAACATTAGACCTGTGTCTGTTTTTCCTTCACTCTGATTTATTTAGAAAGCCAATAGTTAAGGAGGATTTTCATGTCAGCTCAGCATAAGATAATGTAGAATTTCAGAACATTTCTCTTTTTAAAACATTTACAGTTGCAGTATCTCAAGAAGAAGGGAAGTTTGTGGAGTAAAAGTCCCAATGGCAGAACTATCTGCACACTTATCACAGGTCCAGCGTGGGCAACTGAGAGAGAACTCCCCTGACAACCATCTGACCAATACTGTACGTAAGAACTTATTTTGTTACATGCCAGAATGTAGACTAAGTGGACTACATATAGTAGTCATGATATAGAATGCTAGTCCAAAGTTGTTTAAAAATCCTTTATTGTAGATTTTTTTTAAAAAAATATGTCTTCATATTGTGAATGCGATGAAGAAAACAAGCACAAGACACTTGATTGATATAGTGAGGTTAAACTGTCAAACTAGAAACTGAGGAGACTGTGATGTAAATTCCTATTCAGATCTGAATCTCACTAGGTGATAACATTACAGGGCTGTTGTGAGCATGAGATAGTAGTGGAAGGAATTATAAATACTGCCTTAAGCTTGGAGAAAAATGATATCAGCGTAGTACTTTTATTAAGTACTTATAATTATAAAAGTGACTAAAATGTGTATGCTCAGTGTCTTCATACAGCATTTTTCTCTCCTTCATATACTAATATGATACTTAAAGAGATTTAGCAGTTCACTTTATTTTAACTGTAAATTGTTTAATTGCTAAACTGTTGCTGATTTTTCTGGATAACTTTAACATGCAGCAATTTTTCTGTGCTCTTTAAATGCCAGGCGGTTCTTTTATTGGTGTTCCTCATTACAAAACAGTATTTGGGGCACAGAACCTTCATGAAAGTGGAAAACCCACAAATAACTCCCCACCCCACCCCACACTCCAATTCCCATTCCCTTCCACAGTTTCCCCGCCAATTTCTGTGCTTTTTGCCTTGGCTTGCATTATTCACACCTGTGCAAAAGACAACAGAATAGAGGGGAAGGCACATGTGTGGTATTCCCCCTCCCATTCCCTTGCCCTTTGCCTAGGCGTGGAGGAGGAAGGCACATACACCTGGGCAAAAGGCAAGGAAATTGGGTGAGGGAGGCACGTGCACACCTTTCTTCTCTACATCTGGTGTCCTATTGCCTTTTGCCCCAGTGTGCATTCTCCACACCCAGGCAAAAGGCAAAGGAATGGGAGAAAATGTGTGCACACTTCCTTCTTCATGTGCGGTTCTCCTCCTCCCATTCCCTTGCCCTTTGCCCAGGCATGGAGAAGGAAAGCTTGTGTACCCAGGCAAAATACAAGGAAATAGGGCATGGGGAGGTACTGCATACCTTTTATCTCTGTTCGCAGAGCTCCCTCTCCCATTCTTTTGCCTTTTGCCTTGGCATATGTTCTCCACACCCAGGAAAAATGTAAGGGAATGGGAGGGAAAAGCATGTGACTGCCTTCCTTCTCTGTCCACAGTGCTCCCCGCAATCATTCCCTTGCCATTTACCTGGACATGGAGAAGAAAAGTGCACACATCCAGGAAAAAGGCAAAGTAATGAGGGGAGGTGCCCATGCCTCCCCCTGTTCTCTTACCTTTTGCCCTGAGGCATGTTCTCTGCACCAGGGCAAAGGGCAAGGGAATTGAGGGGAGGCCCATGTGTACTTTCCTTCTCTACATGTGATGCTCTCCATTCCTTTGCCCTTTGTTCAGGCATGAAGAAAAAATGCACATGTGCCCAGGCAAAAGGCAAAGAAATGGGAAGTGGGAAAAGCACATGTGTGGTGTTCTCCCCATTTCCTTGCCTTTTGCCCCAGTGCATGTTCTCTGCCTCCAGGCAAAAGGCAAAGGAATTGGAGGAAAGGGCATGTACATGCTTTCCTTCTCCGTGCACAATGCTTCCCCTTCTGTTCCCTTGCCTTTTGCCTTGGCATGCATTCTCCTAACATTGCATTCTCCTAACATTTAGAAGTGGTTTTTTGGCGGTTGGAAGACAGTGTCTAAATAGTACTTGTAGATGTGTAGGCTTTTAAATCTCATTGTCTAAATTTGCAGGCTGCCAAAATGCAAGCTATTAATTCATATGCTAAAGATTTTCTAGCTCTCAATTTTTTATGATCACTCTGGATTCCTATTACAACATAGTTTCTCTTGTCTGTGCTGTCATTTGCTGCACAGTTGAATTTTAGAATTTTGTAATGGTCATGCTGTGCAAGGATAATTCAGATAGATACCCACTGCCCCTAAAATTTGTGTATTTTAAATAGATCAATATTTTCCCCTTTTATTCCCTTTTTATTTGGAACATTTGAAAGGAATGGTGAATGCCCTATTGTAACCTTCAAAAGCAACGCAGATCTTATTTTGTAGAAGGCTATCTTTTTTCCCCCTCTTGGAAGCAAGGGCAGTATAATGGGTCCTGGATCCCTCTGTGAGTGGTGAAGCAGCTTGGGCCCATATTGGACTTCTATAACTATCAGGGGGCCCCTGATGAGCTACTATAACTATCAGAAGAACCCCACATGTACATCTAATCACATCAAATTTAAGGAACATTTCCTGTTGTCATTCCTCTTACCCAGCTTTACTGAAAGTCATAAGATATTTAAGGAAGTCTAGGACAGAAGTCACTGCCAATTTCTTTTCTCCTAAACTTGGTAAAATATAATACCTTTGAATGGTTGTAGAAAAAATGTACTCATACCTATCAGGCTTACCTTGTAAGGTGGATGGATATCCAAATGGTTCTGTCTCCTTCAACTGTCAGGTGATTTTATGCTGGTAAGGTGACCCATCAACTGCTCTGTCAACTTTTGCAGAAAGAACAAGTTAAGAAGTCAGCACCAGTATTCATCCCATAAACTAGTGAGTTTCTTTCTGAATCTTTAGCAGCAGTAGCAGAATTAGTGGTAATAATCTGGTTAGTGTATAAAAGTGAAAGCTCAGTGCCAGATTTTCATATATTGTACATTCGTATTGTGGTCAGCCCTTTTTCACATTTTTTCCCTTGCATGTTGTTTCTGTGAGTTGATCCCCAGGAAACTTTTTGAGCTAAACTTGAGACTTTATAGACATAGTTTGGCTTTACCAGAAATACTGTGATGCATTACGCAGAGAAAGTCCTGCTTTACTTGTTCACTGTTACTCTTGACAGCATTCCCCTATATTTTGTCAGAATGGGTGATTACAGTACTGTCATGCCATGTGTTTAATAACAGTGGGAACATATAAACTGACATACAGAAAACTGACACACAGAAAACAAGTATTCCAATCTTGAGAAATAAAGTCTTAAACAGCTATATCTTCACTGTAGAAGTTGATAGAGATTTATTTATATTTTTGATCAAAATAGATTTATAGGCATGGTGCCTACTCTAGCCAGTCCAGGTCATAACAAATTTGTGGTAGATCAGGCTATATAGTATCAGTTTCCTCTTAGAAATTGTATTGCTCTCTGATTATCTGAGTATACAAGTAGGTGCTTTTAATTCCTACCAGGCCCTTGTTTTTCACTGCATGTTTCAGTGGCTTGAACATCTTGGCTAGGGCCAAGGAGACATCTCAGTACTGAAACTAAAAAAAAAACAACAACAACAGCTTTATAAATCTGAAACCAGAATGTACAGAAAAAAGGGCGCCACTGCAAATATGTAGTTAACCTCTTCTTCATAATTTGGAGTCTGTTTTAAGTTGTTTCATTTTTCACATTCTAGCTGTCAACCATTTATGAAAACAAATTCATTATTTAGTTGCCAATTGAATGAAAGCATTGCTAAATAGAGGCATATATAGTATGCAGAGGAAGAAAAGTGAACTTCTACAGAATAGCATGCTGAGTGGTGGCAGACATCATTAGAAGCAGTTCAGAGATGTTCATACAGCAGCTGTTTTACACAATCCCAATGTAATAAATTTCCCAAATATCTGTTCATGAGTTCGCTTGTTATTCCATCTCCCTACCCTGACTCTACACAGGCTCCTCAGTAATCACAGAAGATTGAAAGGTCAGTGGACTTGCTGAAGTCCATAATGTGGCAAAACATTCAAAGCTCTGCATAACACATTGTACCTTTCTTTTTGTTGCTGCCTCGAAGCACATTGTTCAGGAAGGGTGCATGTCCACATTCTATGTCTTCAGGAGTACTACATTACATTTAACATTAACAATATATTTGAGAAATGTCAAGGGTATTGTTTAACTTTGTTGTTATTAATGAAACCTGAAGATATGTAGCTTATTCTTGATCCCAAACCAGCAGTACAAAGGTTTGGTTCAAACTTCTTTCAGGGCTTTAATTCCATAATGGCTGGTGAAATTGAGGAATCTGTTCCTTTGCTTCCACTGCAGGTGGCATCTCTGACCTGTGATCTGTTTAATGCTAATCAGGTAGGGATTTGTGTTTTGTACATACCAGAACAAAGTGCAACATATATGACACAATTCTTTGTCATGTAAAATGCACCTTTGCTCCGATGTACTGTTCTAAATATCAGTGTGTTCTCTTTGGCAGTTCTATACCTCAGACTCCAGCACAGTTCTTGTGCTGAATGTTTCTTTGGATCACCTTTTTTTCCTTCTCTGTGTACTTGTGACAATCATGCCACATTTCAAAAATACAATATATTGTGGATGTATGAAAATTAGTTCTGTTTAGGAAAAAGTTCTGAACATTCATTTGGAAACATTCTTGGGCCTAAGTTGTTAGTGTACTTTCAGTAATGGATTTCTTCTAAGAGTCAAATACATTTCTTGAATCATAGATTCTTCTTCGTGGTCTCTGTGCCTTCATACACTAGGAGCTTTAGCGCCTGCGCGGTAGCGTTCGGAAACTTCTAGAGCTTGTTCGCTTGGCGGGAACCCCTCCCCCACGCCGGTACTGCGCATGCTCCTCCCGCCGAGCAACGGTCTCTCCTCAGTTCTTTCTCGTCCGCCGCCGCGTACGGAAGGTTCTTTAGTTTGTTCCTCTCACGTCGTGCTTGGCTTGCTGTTTTTTCACGGTTTTACGGACTTTCGGACTGTCTTTGACCTCTCTTTCGGACTCCCCCTTCGGTTTTCGTCTTTTTGGATTTCGGAGTTTGGCGTTTCTTCGTCTTATGTCCGCGCTCTTTAAGAAGTGCGTGTCCTGCGGCCGCAAGGTTGCCCTCAACGACGGCCATAAGGAGTGTCTCTTCTGTTTGGGCGAGTCCCACAACATCCGGACTTGCCCAATTTGCAGGGATTTTACTCCGCAAACTCTTCGCAACCGCTCCGCGAGACTCAAATCTTATTGTTGGGAACAGTCTCTGCGGGCGATAGACGAGACCTCCACTTCCAAGATGGCCGACAAGAAGACGACCACGCCATCGACGGTATCGGCGGCTGCCGTTCCGTCCACCTCGTCGGTATCGGGCTCGGTACCGGCGAAAACGCCGATTTCGGCGTTACCGAGGATCCCGAAGCTGTCGGCGGCTGCCAAGTCAGCGAAAGGATCCTCGACGGCGAGGAAGGCTGAGGCTCCCCTTACGGAGACGCCTGCAAAAAAGCGCCCTGCTCCGGACGGAGGCAAGGGCAAGGAGAAGGAGAAGAAGAAGAAGAAGAAGGAAAAGAAGCGCTCCCCGGCTGGGGACGCTCAACCTCCTACTCCTCCTCCTACTCAGCAGCCTTCAAAAGGGCGAGGCGAGTCCGTCGACCTCTCGGAGGATGAGATCGAGGACGTTCCCCAACAGCGCCCGGACTCGCCTGTGGCAGACCCTCCAACCCTGGTGGAGGAGCGCCACCGCCCTCTTAGCCGTCGCAGGTCGGCCGACCTGCAGCAGAGAGAGCCCTCTGCTTCTCCGGAGCGGCGTTCGACCTCCTTCAGGTCCCGGTCCCGCTCTTCCGAGCGTCCGGTGGCCTCGCCGCCTCCGAGGGAGACAAGAGAGGAACAACCTCGCTCGTCTGCCTCCAGATACACCCCGGCGTCCTACGTGGCCAGGTACGCGAGGGAATCTGAATGGAGAGAGCGCCCGGCCTCCTATCGGTCGCATTCGCCATCGTACCGGGATCGGTACCATCGTGGCCCGAGTCGCTGGGAGACCTTCCGGAGGTCCCGGTCACCTCGTCGACAGCGCGAATCGCGCTCGCCTAGAGGGGACGAGGCTCGGTACCGTCGAAGCCGATCTCCGTCGGACCGCCGCTCCTTCAGCCGGTCTCCCTCCCCTCGATATCATAGGGCGAGGGAGCCTTCACCACGGTATCGGGCGATATCGCCACCTCCTAGGGTCACGGCAACGGCGACGCGCCCTACGGAGTCGGTGGTGACTGAGCGGGCTACGACGACGTCAGCCTGCCAGACTACCCCGGTCACCACCAAGAGGGTGAAGTCAGTGGTCAGCCATCCCAAGCGGGACGCTGCTGCTACCACCGCCCCGGCTGCGGAGAAGCCTAGGAAGGCAACACCTGCGGCGACTACGAAGGAGCCGGAGAGCGAGCGGCGAGAGGACTCACCGAGCTCGGAGTCGTACGACTCGAGTGCGGAGTCTGAGGTGTCTGAGGCGGCCTCCCAGGAGTCTCCTCCGTTGGGATTCGGGGACCCGATCCCAGATTCTGCTCCAGAGGACGTCCACCAGTTCTCTGCGATGCTGCTCCGCATGGCCACTACCCTCGGCCTTAAGATCGCCGATGCGGAGCCGGAGGATGACGATCCAGCCTTCTCCGTTTTCGAGGAGAAGCGACCTTCCACGGCCCCGCTGCCTCTCCTGCCCCGGGTATCCAGACTGGTGAAGGCCGCCTGGGATAGACCGGCCTCGGCTCAGCCGATACCGCAGCGGTTAGAACACCTCTACCGGGTGCAGAAGGATAACGCCGGTTATCTATTTAATCACCCTGCACCGAACTCTGTGGTCGTCGAGTCCGCGCAGACGAAGGGCTCCGGCAGGCAACACACCACCCCGCCGGACAAAGAGGGCAGGAAGTTGGACGCCTACGCAAGGAGGTTCTATTCAGCTGCCTCCTTGCAGATCAGGCTGTCCAACACTCAGGCTTGCCTCGCGGCATACCTGAAGAAAGTGCTCGATCGCCTGCAACCAGCGATGGAAGCGGTACCGGAGGACATCCGCCAAGCCTCCTCCGTGATCTTCAATGAGGCTATCTCCATCGCTCGGCACCAGATGGCCTCCTCCCGGCACGCAGTGGAGATCGCCTCCCGGGTCATGGCGGGATCCGTCGGCCTTCGCCGCCATGCTTGGCTTCGACCGGCCGACATCCAGGAGGACACCAGAAGGAGGATTGAAGATCTCCCCTTCGACGGTGAAGGCCTATTCAATTCGTCCACAGACGAAGCTTTGGACAATCTCGTCAAGGCGAGACTGACCGCAAAAAAGATCGGGCTGCAGCCGGCCACGCAGACCCGCAGGGCCTCCACCTTCCGACCATCCTGGCGACGATCTTCCACCTCGTCGTTCCAGCGTTCGGCCCAGTCTGGACAGTCGAGACCGTCCTCCGGCTCATCGGCCAGACGCACGATTAGGCGGCGCCCGCCTTCGTCGAAGAAGTCCTCCTCCGAGACAAAGTCTCGGTTTTGACGTGCCTGGCAGGACCCACCAATACCCACTCTTCAGCCTACCATCAGCGCTCGGAGACCGACCGACTCTCGCTCGACACCTAGCGGAGTGGCAGTATGTCACTACGGACTCTTGGGTGCTTTCCATCGTCCGTCTTGGCTACGCCGTCGAGTTTCTCGATATTCCTCCTCGCGGCGTTTATTACTCCACGCCGTCGAGTCCGGCCCTCCTGGAAGAGATCCAATCCCTCCTCCAGAAAGGGGCGATCGAGCGGCTCCCGCAAGAGGCCAAGACCACCGGCTTCTTCTCCAGGTACTTCACGGTACCGAAAGCCGACGGTACCCTCCGGCCGATCCTAGACCTCAGAGGGGTGAACTACTACATCCGCCCCAAAAGGTTCAAGATGGTCACGATACCGTCGATCCTACCCTTCCTACATCGAGGGGACTGGTTCGCCTCCATCGATCTCCGAGACGCATACTTCCATATCGCCATTCGCCCGCAGCACAGACGGTACCTCCGCTTCGCAGTCGACGACACCTGTTACCAGTACAAGGTGCTGCCGTTCGGACTCTCGACTGCCCCAAGGGTCTTCACCAAGTGCATGGCCCCGGTGGTATCCTACCTGCGGACGAAGGGCGCTTCCGTCTTCCCCTACCTCGACGATTGGCTGTTGGTGGCGTCCTGCAAACAGAGACTTTACCACGACGTCCACATGACGTTGTCACTCCTGACCCGCCTTGGTCTACGAGTGAATCCGAAGAAGTCCCACCTCGAGCCGGCGAGGATCTTGGACTTCATCGGGGCGACGCTCGACTCGACCTCCGCCAGGGCGTACCTACCAGAGTCTCGAGCACAAACCTTGATCCGGGCCGCCGCTCACGCTCGTACGGCCCCGACGTTATCTGCGAGAAGCGTCCAGCAGCTCTTGGGCTACATGGCTGCGACGACCGCTGTGACATATCTCGCCAGGCTGAGAGCAAGACCTCTTCAACACTGGTTCGTCCGCATATTCGACCCCCTGCGAGACGAACAGACACTCCGACTGCAGCTGCCGGGAGACGTCCGCTCATCCCTCCGATGGTGGCAGTCGCGACGCAATCTCATGTCGGGGATGCCTTTCCAACAGCCGACACCGAAGGTGACGGTAACGACCGACGCCTCCCTGTATGGATGGGGTGCCCACTGCGGCGATCTCAGAGTCCGCGACAGATGGACCGACGACGAGACCGCTCTCCATATCAACGCGCTGGAGCTGCTCGCCGTCTGGAAAGCCCTACGGGCGTTCCGCCATGCCGTGGCGGAGCGCACAGTCCTGATTCTGACGGACAACACCACCGCCGTCTGCTACATCAACAGACAAGGTGGGACTCACTCCACGACCCTGCTCGACATCGCGCTCGGCCTGTGGGAATGGTGCATTCGCCTGCACACGCATCCCGTGGCGGTTCACCTGGCCGGGCAGGAGAACACCACGGCAGACGCCCTCAGCAGGGACACCTCATCCCATCACGAATGGTCTCTCTCCGGAGAGGCGTTCAGACTGATTCGGGACCGCTGGGGCGAACCATCGATCGACCTCTTCGCGACCAGGGAAAACGCGAAGTGTCGCCGATTCTGTTCCAGAGCGGGCCACGATCGTGCCTCCATCGGGGACGCTTTCCAGTTTCCGTGGACCGGGGAACTCCTCTACGCGTTCCCGCCGTTCCCGCTGCTCGGCCGGACGATATCGAAGATCCTCGCCGACCGAGCCGACGCGATCCTGGTAGCCCCGTACTGGCCGAGGCAACATTGGTTCGCACCCCTGCTACAAGCCGCGCGAGACGACCTGCTCCGGTTGCCACCGACACCGGACCTGCTCTCCCACTCCGGCGGCCGAGTCCTCCATCCGGACCTGCCACGCCTGGCCCTCCATGCCTGGAGGATATCGCACTAGACGATCCCGTGCTCGGTACCGTCCTCGTCGCGGCCAGGAAGGAATCCACCCGTCGCAACTATCAATACAAGTGGCGACGCTTCCTGACCTTCGCTAACGAGAGGAGTGAGCCGGTATCGCCCGCGGGGCTCTCGACCGTCCTGCACTTCCTCCTGCACCTCCGGCAACAGGGCCTGGCGTTTCCATCCCTGAAGGTGTATCTCTCCGCGATCGTGGCATACCAACCGCCACGATCTGCTGCCTCGGCCTTCTTCAGGAACGATACCGTTAAGCGGTTCCTGAAAGGACTTCATCATCTCTACCCGCCGGTATCGCCGCCGCTACCGCCGTGGTCCCTCTCGCTGGTGCTCTCGCAGCTGACGAAGCCGCCCTTCGAGCCGATGGCGACCTCGGATGACAGGCTCCTGACAATGAAAACTGCCTTCCTGGTAGCGGTGACCTCAGCGAGGCGAGCGGGTGAGATCACAGCTCTTCGTTCCGATGAGCCCTTCACGGTCTTCCACAGGGACAAGGTGGTCCTGAGACCTGACATCTCGTTCCTGCCAAAGGTGGTGTCCAGTTTCCATCTCAACCAGGACATCATCCTGCCTGCCTTCTTCCCGAACCCGACGACACCGTTGGAGCGGTCCCTCCACTCCCTGGACGTGCGTCGGGCATTGGCTTTCTACAAGGACAGGACTGCTTCCTTCCGACAGACGCCGCATCTCTTTGTTTGCTATGGGCGACGTCGGAGGGGCCTAAAAGTGTCCACCCAGCGCTTCTCCAAGTGGGTGGTGAGGACTATTGAACTGGCGTATGAGCTCGCGAGGAAGCCTCCGCCAGTCCTGCTTCGAGCCCACTCCACCAGAGCGGTGGCTACTTCTGCGGCCCTCCTGCGAGGAGTTGACCTGCATGAACTCTGCCGTGTGGCGACCTGGTCCCAACCATCGACCTTCGTGCGCCACTACAGGCTCGACTGCCGGTCGCGCAGAGATGCCCGGTTTGGACGTGAGGTGTTGGCTTCCGTGCTGTAGGACCTGACCCGCCGTCCGACCGGTAAGCTACACAGTCTCCTAGTGTATGAAGGCACAGAGACCACGAGAAGAAGAACAGGTTGCTTACCTGTAACTGTGGTTCTTCGAGTGGTCATCTGTGCCATCATACACACCCGCCCTTCCTCCCCTCTTTCTCAGGTCCCTGTAGGTTCTACGGCGGACGACAGAACTGAGGAGAGACCATTGCTCGGCGGGAGGAGCATGCGCAGTACCGGCGTGGGGGAGGGGTTCCCGCCAAGCGAACAAGCTCTAGAAGTTTCCGAACGCTACCGCGCAGGCGCTAAAGCTCCTAGTGTATGATGGCACAGATGACCACTCGAAGAACCACAGTTACAGGTAAGCAACCTGTTCTTCATTAAATAAAACCATAATGCAGTTAATTAATACCTATATTTTTCCTGCCTTTAGGAGACTACTCTTAGTTGGATATTTCTCCTCAATTATTTTGTCTGGGCAGTGTACTCAGTTTGGAAAAATCTCTGGAAGGCCACTGCTTCAAAAGTTTTGAAGCTGTTACTACTAACCTCCAGAATCCATAAATTGCCCTCTACTACACTTGCTTTGTGGAAGTGCCATATTGGTTTATGTAGGTGAGCCACTGTACAATCATATGCATTCCCCTTGAAAATAAAAAGCAAAAGGCAATGTACAGGCAACAGTAGCAGGAACAAGAGCAGGTGGATGTGCTGGAAGTACTGAGAAAAGGAAGAGAGAGTAAATTCAAGCCTGTTTTTATTATTGGTCTTGAGGACTTAAGCTCTATCTGCTTTAGATCTCATTTAGGGCTTTAGGGACAATACTGCTTTTAAGGACTTCTGTACAAAAATTGTGCTATGCTGGCAACGTTACACTGAAAATCTGTGTAACTGGAATATGTATCTAATTCACATACACAAAAGGAGGGAAATGAATATGCTGCCTATTTTACTAATACTTTTTTGTCCCACTTTTCCTGCTTCACCTACTACCTGAGATCTAAGTTTTCTCTGTCCTAGAAGTAGCTTTACAATAGTCTTGCACCGTGCTGAGCAAAGAGGAAAGCACATTTCACAAATGTTTCTGGCAACACTGTGAGCTTTCCAGTATTTCATTTAATGTGTGCGTGAGAGAGAGATTGCGTCAAAGAACTAGAGGAAATTCTTGTCTATAAAAAGTAGAGCAATGGCAGTGTAACTAAAACACTTAAAACCTTAGTGACATCACCATATGGTCACACATGGCTGCATAAGAACCATCTTATTCTGTTCAGTACTTAATTTCTGATTGTCTGTGATCATCTTCATGGCTAACTGCAGAAAAAGATGGTACAGCAAGGAAGGAAGGAAGGAAAGAAAGAAAGAGAAAGCAAACAAACAAACAAACAAGAAAAGGGTGTAGAAAAACAGGGCTGTTTGAGAAAGTAATTTGGAACTCCAACCCAAAAGCAATATTTTCAAAAAGAAGGAGGAAAAACATCTGAGTCAAACTTACTGTTCCAAAGCACTATCTTTATACCATGAGTAGTGGGGGTGGGGAACGTTGTGAGAAATTGCTAATTTTCCAAATAATATTGGCTGCTTTTCTCAGTATAGCTGAAAAATGATTTCTTATACTTAAAGGCCTTTGATCGGTGGTAAGAAGCACATGGATCCTAAGGCACTTGCGTTTTCCCTGTCAAATTGTTGAATGTAACTTTATTTTTTAACAGCATTTTTTCTAACTTGATTGTAAAGACATTTCAAATAAGAACATGATAGAAAAATTGATAGGATGAAAAGAGAAGTCAGACAAGACAAAATATATTAAAACTTTCCCTCAGTGGCAGACTCATTTTTTTCCACATTTGTATATAACATTATTGAATAGAGAAATTGTAGACAAAGCTATTTAGGTCTGTTAGGTCTGCATTAGAAATTAACTGTGTTTGTGTACTTTGATATACAAATCAAATACAGGCAACTAATACATAGTGCAATTACTGCTGCAGCGCTGCTGCTGGCTGCATTGCTGACAATATACCCTCTTTTCACTTGGTCCACAAGTGCACAGATACCATTTCTGTCACTCCATTTTCCCCCCACTGTGATTGTTTTCATTAATTATTCCTTTTAACCCTACTGTAGCAGTAGCTCACAATTTTCTGTTTGATTTTATATCCAGACTGCTAAGTGTTTGTTTTCACACTGTATTGTTCATAATAACATTTTATTTTCCCTGTGCCTTGCTTCTGTGTAGGCCCCCAAGTTGTCTCCCACTGAATTTCTGTTCATACCTGCAGTCACTTAGCTTCAGCACTGTTATAGAATCAAATGCTCCCTGACCATTCAGTGCTTCTACTCTTAAAAATTTACAGCAGAAATTGTGCATTGCCGTGTCAGTATTTTCAGATTTGCAGTTTTTTATATATACATATATATTTGCAGAACGACAATGTTGAAAGACGGCGTCAGGAGAGCAGCAGTCAGAGACGCAGTGATAATCCTGATGCAGCGTCTAATGGGCAGCCACAGAACAGCACTCGGCAAGTGGTGGAACAGGATGATGACGATGAAGAAGAGCTGACATTGAAATATGGCGCAAAGCATGTGATTATGCTCTTCGTGCCTGTCACCCTTTGTATGGTGGTGGTTGTTGCAACCATTAAGTCTGTCAGTTTTTACACACGCAAGGATGGACAGCTGTATGTATCAAATGTTCCCTTATTATTTTTTTGGCTCTCACATCCTGTCCTTCTTTCCTTTCTGTTTTGCTATTATCCCAGTCTTTCAGGTTTTGTAGACATGAGGACTGTTGACTTATTTGTGAACATGGGCCATTGTCAAATATGTGTAGGGGGCAGTTCAAACATAAGAGAAGGAGTAAATAGGAGGGAGTGTTGAATTTTCTTCTGCTTTTTCTTTCCCCTTGAAAATCTGTTCTAACTTTTTCTCTTCCAACTGGGCTGTGAGTAAAGACATGAGACTCAGAAAGAAAAAAGGAACTGGAGTGATGCATATTTGGAGGAGAAATATTTGACATCTTTCTTTTTCCTGTCATTTCTCTGCTTTAAATTGCTCCCCATGCTTTTTCCCTTTCATATCACTGTAAGCAGCAGAACCCAAATTATATACACAGTGACATCTAGTTAAGACTTCAGTGATACTACCAGAAAAAAGGAGAATGTTAAGCTTCTAGAGATATGCATGATTGGTCCTTAAATTGTTGGCATACAGCTTAGGTGTTGGGCAAAATCCAGCAAGTATCCCACTGCTGACTTGTCAGCAAAACCACAAAGAGGGCTATTCATTGTCTGCTCATCACCCTGCATCCCCCCAATGACTTTCTTAGGAGGACTTTCCAACTTTCTGGGGCTGAGCTGAGGGAATATGGGTGCAAGGAAAATCCTCCCTCCAACATGCCTGCACAAGTCTTTCATTGGCTGAAGGACACATAGGCTCAAATTATTTTACCCAGCATGGTAATGTCTACTTTCTGGTAACGTCTACTATCATTTTAATGTTACTAAAACACAGTTCATCTTTGATTCTTCTTTGTGGTCTCTGTGACTCACACAAATGGGTCACCTGTGCCTGCACAGTGTGCTGTTCAGAACCTTCTAGAGCTCTGAAACCAGCATTTTGATGGGAACCCCGCCCTCTGCCCTGAAGCTACATTAGGCACCTTCTTGCCAAAACCCTCAGTTCCTTTTTGTCTGCCACTGCAGCACCACCGTTAGGAGCCTTCTTCGGAGCTTTTTCTTCATGATCTTCAGTTAAGGGTTTCCAGTCTCAGCTTACAGCTTTCAGCTTGTTCTGCGTTTTGGCTTCAGTGTCTGGTTTTTGATCTTTGGTCTATACTCATGGTTTGATTAATGGCTTAACAGCTTTGTCTCTTCGTGTTATGGCCTCGGCAGCTATTTTCAAGTGCTGCTTTTCTTGTAGTAGTAAGATCCCTGACATCAAACAAGGCGCTTCATACAAATGCATTGGAGCTCTTGGCAGTGATAAAGGCATTCACAGTGTTCGAGGATTGTCTCCAAGGAAGGGTAGTACAAGTACTGAGAAACAACACCACTGTCATGTACTACCTAAACAAGTGAGGGCACAGTTGGTTGTCCCTCTTTCTCAATCTAAAGATGCAGTTTTGGGGCTGGTGCATATCCAGGCAAATAATTTCTGTAGCAGTTCACCTATCAGGAGACCAGAATGTCTTGGCAGACATGCTCAGTCGTGCTCCTCTGTCTTGCCATGAAACGTCACAGGATTACCTTAAAGAAAGTCTTCAGAACCTTCTCAAAGACTTTTCCTCTGCTGCTCCTTTATCAAGCAAGGATTTCCTGTCTCCTCATAAAGACTATCCAAATGAGTAGAAACAGCAGGCAAGCAACCTGCTGCACAACTGAAGACCCTGGCTACCTCAACAGCTTTCCTTCAGGGAGTTCCTCTTCATGAGATCTGCAGAGCTGCTATCTCGTCACATCCTTCAACATTTATTTTCCATTACAGACTGGACGATAGAGCAAGAAATGATACTGTGTTTAGAGAGTGTTGCATGACACTTCATCTTTCTTTGGTTAGTAGCTTGCTAGTCTCCCATTTGTGTGAATCACAGAGACCACAAAGAAGAAGAACAGGTTGCTTATCTGTAACTGTGGTTCTTCGAGTGGTCATCTGTGAACTCACAAAACCCTGCCCTACCTCCCCTCTTCATGTTCTGCTTTGATCTTCGTTCCTTTGGCTGCTGCCTTAGGCAACCGTGGAACTGAGAGTTTTGGTGGGAAGGAGCCTAATATAGCCTCAGGGAATGGGAGTGGGGTTCCCACCAAAAAGTTAGTTTTAGAGCTCTAGAAGGTTCTGAACAGCGTACTGCACAGCCACAGATGATCCATTTGTGGGAGTTCACAGATGACCACTCAAAGAACAACAGTTGCAGGTACACAACCTGTTCTTCAGAGTTAATGCTTCTTTTACCAGGTTTCTAGTCTTTTTGAGCTTTTTGGTTAAGGATACTGTATTTTAGAGGTATCCGGTGGCTCCGTTGCATTAGAGTGTTGGATCTGTGCAGGGTTTCATGCGAACTATCTAAGATGCTGAACCCTATTCCCAAAATAGATTCAGCAAGATAGCTCCTGTTAAACCCACTGCAGAATCACTATCCAAGAGCAATAGAGCCACGGGCCACTCCTTAATACCCATTTTCCCCCGCTACTCAGATTGTATGTGTGTCCCTTTGAGTTTGTTTTTGTTGCTGAATAAAGTAATTCATTTCATAACCACTAGGTGGTGCATGTGTAAAGGTATTTAAAATTATGACTCAAAATATATATTTAGAAATTATGAGCTGTTTGTTGACTTCTTCTGTTTATTCAGAAAACTTAATAAGAATTAAGAGTATAAATGGCATATATTTCACTTCTTATTTTTCTCTGTGTTGTATGGCAGAATCTATACACCATTCACAGAAGATACAGAAACGGTTGGACAAAGAGCTCTGAATTCTGTTTTGAATGCAGCCATTATGATTAGTGTCATCATTGTCATGACCATACTTCTGGTTGTGCTTTATAAGTATCGGTGCTATAAGGTGAGCTCAGGTTTTCTGAACCATGGTGTCTCATACATAGAAAATCTCGAATGTGTTTCAAATACCATAATTTATTATTTCCAGTGTAAAAAGAATCAGAAAAGTTGCTAAAATTGTGCCTACGCTAAAGAGCAGGTTCTAACGATTAAATTTGATGTTTCTCCTTTTCACATATTTCATAAATGAATACTCATCAGTATCTAAATCAGCAGTTACAGCTTTTTATTCTCTAGTGGATTTGTTTTTGAGGGAGAGTAAATATTATTTCAAACCATTTTTTTTCTTAAAAGCTGAATCTTACTATGGAAATGTGTGCAAATCTGTCAAATCAGGGGTGGACAGAGTGTAGCCCATGGGCTTCAAGCAGGTTTATAAGCTGTTTTTTGACCCTGGATTTGTCTTAAGCCCCTCTCATAAAAAAAATCTGTTTGTTGGCCAAAAATGGTCAATTACTGCTCTTCGAGACATCTAAGGGTAGCAATTTAGCACAAAAAAAGTGCCCCAAAGTCTCCCAACTCTACCAAAATTGCAACTAGAATTAATTTCAGGTTGTTTCCAGTTGTGATTTTTAACTGATTTCCCACATTTTGGGGGTCAGTGCAGCCCACAGAGGTCCTCAGAGGTCCCCCTACACCTATTCCAGTTGTCTGGAATCCATCTCTTGGTGTTGATGCTGTTCAGATTTTTTTTAAGCATATTAAACTAATACACAGATGCTTTCATTATAGAGCTTGTCTAGTTGGAACTATTACATCCTGAAATGAACTTGAATTTTCAGTTTAATTTGAAGGTGGAATAGTACTTCATTCTGACAGAGTTTAGTGTGATATCCAAATCTAGTCTACAAAGCAGTGAAGTCACTAGGAGCAGAAGAGAAACTGGCCAGATAGCGGATCTGGTTTCCAAGCTTTCCTTGACCTTTTTCCCCATTAGAAAGTTGACATTTGGGGTCACAGGACCATCATGCTTAAAACTACTACTTTTAAAAAAATAGAATAATGCCCTTTTTATCTACTATTGGTCATCACTTGATATGGTGATATGATAGAAGATACCAATGAAAGTGCATTTGGACTGTGACCCCTTAATTCAACTATAACACGGGTGGACAACTGCAGTGGGGCCATGGGCTACATTTTGGCATCTGAAACTACTGGGAGGAGTGGGCCTTTGTTAATTTTTTTAAAGAAATAATAAATCTAGCTATTCATAAAGTAATTCATTTTAAACCAGGACTGGCATGAGTGAGGTGGATGAAAGGAGGGGATGGGAACATTTGCAAGGGATGAGATTTTAAGCCAAGATTGGATTGAGTGAGGATGATGGAAGGAGTAGATGGGAGCATTTGCAAGTGGATTTTAAGCCAGGACTGAAGCGAGAGGGATCAAAAAGGAGGTGAGAACATTTGTGGGGAGGTTTTAAGACAGAACTAAAATGAGGAGGATCAAAGGATGGAGAGTGAGCATTTAGACAGTATTTGATTGCTACAGCAGACCAGGATTTGTCAATTTCAAAGTGTGGCAAACATTAGCTGTGTAAAGTATCTGAGATGTCTCCACTGTGCAGGGGAGGGGGCTCCAGAGGCTTGGAGGTGTTGTACCCTGGGGCTTGGTAGGTCACATGCATACCCCAGGGCACACTGACCTATAAGAAGTAACAACAACTTTCAGGTTTTTGCATGTTTGCTTCAAATTTGATTTTACTCTTTTTTTCCCCATGTGAACAATGTTGATCCTCACTATTAATGAAGCCTTTGATTTCTGCCTCTGTTGCAAAGTTTTTCAGGACTTTAGTCACATTTTACTGGGGAAGCTGGTACCTGTAGCAACAAATCAGTTAGTGAGTGCATTGTTGTCAAGTGAGACATTAGAAGATTTTCAGCAGACTCGTGAGACCTCCTTTGAAATGTTGTGAAGCAGTGCTGAGAGCCAAGGTTGTGTAATGGTTTAAGTGTTGGAATATGGCCCTGGAGACTAGGATTCAATACTCCATTTGGCCTATCACACACTCTCAGCCCACAGAAAACCTGGTGATAGGGTTGCCATAGGCTCACCATAAGTCAGAAATGACTTGAAGGCACACAACAGGAACACAAATCATAGCATGTTACTGGTCACATGTAAATTTATTGAGTGATAATGTTTTTCTTAGTATTTACTTAATGGAGTAAATTGCTATAAGCCATAAGGATACTAACTGATAAATTTCTATTTTCTGTTTTCCAATGATGAGCCAGAAGCTGAACAGTTAAAAGTTTGCTACATTATTAGTGGGGTATAAATCTTTTTTTTTCTAATTGGCAGATGTTATTGGTACCCAGCTCCTGTGGAGGTGTTAGTATACAGTCAGACAATAGTGACTGAAATCCAAAGGGCCCTGTGTTCAAGCAGGTGTCATTTCCATGCAGGTGTAGAGAGTGGCACAAAAAAAAAATCCATGGTTTGCATTGGGAGCAATAATCTCCAGGCATCTGGAAATTATTTTCAAACGCTGAGGACTGTTCAGGGCAGCATCAGTCCCTCTGTATGGAACAGGGAGTAACCATGTAGTCGCTTCTAGTTAACTCCTCCCTTTACATTGGGTTTTTAGAAAATCATATTTTCTACTAAAACAAAATTTTCAGGGACATGTCTTGATTGGAGGGGAAATCACGCTCCCTGTAGGTGCACTTCTTCTATTTTGGGATAATTGTTTCACCTATAGTTTGGCTCCAGAGGGGTGCAAAAAATGACCTGAGGGGAAGCGCTACACTGGCCACTTTATTCCATCATCTTGGTCTACATGAAACTTAGCATTTGGATTTTTCTGGGAAAAGTTATATTAACCAGCATCCAAACTCTCATATAGTAATTTTGAAATGACATCTGTGTGATCTGGGGAAAAAATTGTTTACTTTTATGTTTTTCAGGTGATCCATGGTTGGCTCATCGTTTCTTCTCTCTTCTTGCTTTTCTTTTTCTCATTCATTTACTTAGGGTAAGTTAACAGAAATCTTGATCTTTAGACTTGTTAATGCTGGTAAAACAGACACACCTGGCTTTGTTGAATTGTAAACTTTACAACTCCTATAACAAAAAGTACGTTTCAAAGTACACCAGGAGGAAAAGGTAGTGCATGTCTCATTGTGCACAGTGCTTCATATGTGTCCTGTCCATTCTCTCAGTTGAGCAGAGGAAGAAGTCACATGAAGTAGATTGTTTCCCTTGTGCCAAGGCAAGAGTTTATTAGTTCTTTCTGTGGTTTTATTATCAAGTCCTCTGTCTCTCTCCCAGTTTTTATTCTGCTGCCTTGCCAGGTAGAAGCTTACAGTATCTCCATCTTTAGTTCCTTCTGCTTTTCACAGCTCTGGTTTCTTTCTGTGTCACTCTGTTTCTACTGTTGTCTTACTTTCTCACTATTTAATATTTTTAAAAAAGAACATGCAAAACTTTCCTTTGCTTTTCTTCCCTATCTCTTTCTGATGCTGTTTTCTCTGAGACCTCTGCTGCTACAAAACAGATGAAAAAGTAAAAAATAGACTGACATGGAGAGACAAATCCATGGTTACCCTCATGAAAAAAAATAATCTGTGGTTACCCTCGTGACAAAAAAATTGAGGAACCAACCTGTGAGCATTCTCAGTTGGCCGTTTCTGAGCCTGCCTCTGAGAAAGTGATAGAAAAAATGTTCAATAGTCCTGTCTACACTTCTGAATTGGCTGCAAAAAGTGGCTTATAATGAAATTTCTGCTTCCTCAACTGAGACTGAAGGGCTGGCTGAAGCACCTCCACAACAATAACAAAACTCAAAAGCTGTACCCCAAACCAATTACAACTTAAAGGTTGTAACAAAGAAGAACAGCAATTCATCTTGTTGTGGATGCAAGACGTTATATCTGTCAGAAGTGGGCCTGAAAGCCGATTCACTGAAAAAAGTACTTTAGAGTCTATACAAGGCCATGCAGTCATACAGTTTGTAATGGATAGTGCTGAAGATTCCGTAGTTTTTCCTTTGTGGGTGATCAGATCAGCAACAGTAAGAAGGAGATCACTTTGATTAAGGTGCTAGGGGCAGACGAGAAGTCACAGATGAATTTAGCCAGCAGACCATTTGAAAAGGGGCTGTTTTTTGGAATAGAGGCACTGACAAAAGTGCTGGTCAAGATAAACGATAAAAAGCAGTCTACACCTGTAACACAAAAGAAAACATTTGAGAGGAACAGGAAGTAAGTTCTTTCCTTTCTAGGAGGAAGGAGCTTTGGTGGATTCTGATTTGAGTTTCCATTTAGACAGCAGGAACAGTGATAGCTACCAAGAAAAGGAGCTGCCCCCTCAAAAAGAAGATGAAAGCAAGGATTCCAGTAGGGAAAGGTTGATGTTTTTCAGTGACTTATATGTCAACATAACTATGGATCAGTGGCTCCAGGAAGTGGTTAAAGGGTTACAAAATTTTATTTGCAAAGAGGCTGAGAAACAGATACTTTCCTTTTCTAGTTCCAAAGAGCAAGGAAAGGCAAGAGATAGTGGTATGAGAACGTCATCTCCTGGATGGTGCCACAGAGAATGCTTTGAGTCATTGTTTCAAGGGAGTTTATTCCATCCTTTTTGTCATCCTCAAACACAATAAGAGGTATCATCCAGTCTTTGATTTCAAATTTCTAATCAGTTTGTTAAATATCAGCATTTCGAAAAAGAAACATTGAAAGTTATCAGGGATAGTTTAAAAAAAGGACAATAGCCCAGCATTGTTAAAATGATAGAAGGTTATCCATATTTCCAGCTTTAAGGCAAGCATTATTAATTAAAATCGCTCTCTTTTGGCATTCTATATGTTACAGAAGTGTTCCTTTCATTGAGCATTTAAGATACCAGTGATTACTTAGATGACATTCTAAAGGCAGAAAGCTAGTGTGAAGCAAAAGAGGATCTGGAATGAACACTATGCTGTCTCCAGCACCATTAGTTTTTGTGAATTTCTAAAATAATAATATGGAATTAATGAAATGTCTCATCTGTTTGGGAGCAGTGATAGATGCAAAATGGGTATATCTATTGCTATCAAGAGAAGGGAAAGTAAAGACTGCCAAGGAAGTACGACAGCTGACCTCATTGAATTTGGCAGATACAATGTGCCTGATGAAGATTTTGGGTTCATTGGGGTCAACAGGTCAATTGCCATTTTCATATGAAAAAGTTGCAGCTGTTCCTAAGATTGCATTAGTTAGCAATGATTTGGAGAAGACATTGTCATGTCAAGTTGCTGGAGGAGTTAAGGATAGGTCTGCATTGGTAGATGCAAAAGAACCATTAGTTAAAGAAGATATCCTCTCATATTGGCACAGAAAGTAATAATAACAACAAATGCTGGATTAGAGAACTCATTGCAGTAGAGTATCAATTCACAAGAACTGCTGAGTTTTGTGGAATATATCAAGACAAGGCTTGGACTTAGTACTGCAGGCACTGATAGGTCCTCTTTTTGAGCCTTTGAAAGAAACATCACTGAAAAATGTGTCTTGGATCTTTTTTTCTGATGGCAGTCATGTCATTTAGGAGACTGTTAAAGTTAGCTGCATTGTCTGTTAATAAGAACTTGTGTCAGTTTACAGAAATGAAACTTATGTTGATTCTAGATCTGACTTTTATGTCAAAAATAATGTAGCCATTCAGTAGCTCACATATGGTAGATCTCTTATTTTTCTGTCCAAAACCCACTTCATCCACTTAAATAAATGGAACACATTAGATGCTGGAAAAATAGTTAAAATATATTCACAAACAATGAAAAGGACTGGATGTGCAGAAGCTATGTTGGTTTCACATAACCCATGTAGTATAGGTTATAAAGTTTCAAAGCATATATTAGCAAGATGGAGAAGAGCATGGATATAATTTTGTTATGATGCACAGAGAAAGCCAGGACCAGTAAAGTTTGTATGCCTTCCACCGGGTCTCTTAACTACTGCCAGGGTATATTTTCTTTCAAAGTCTTTGAAAGATATCTGCAAAACAGCAGTGTTGGAAGCAGCCCTCAGTGTTCATTGGACAGTACAAAGCAGATAAGATCCAGGCAATTTTGGGACATGGCGTTTTGGAGGCAGTTCAGCAATAGGGTAACCACTTCCACCCAGGAAATCAAGGGTTTGGATATGTCTGATGTGATATGAATTGTTTTTCAGCATCATTCAGAGAATCAGGTGTTGGTACTCACTATGAGCAGATCATTCTTGGCTGCACAAAGGAGCAGTCCACTCCCACCCAGGACAAGTGGCTGCTCATTATAAACTTTCAAATTGGGTAGATGTCTTATGTCCTGTTTTCACTCAATCTGACTTCATATGTGTCTGCTAACTAATTATTTGGAGCGGCAAGGCTAGAAAACTAAACTGAGTGAGAGCTGAAGGAGACAGGAGTTAAATGACAGTGCTAACAAAATTTTGTCCATGAGCTGGACTGGATGATGTGGATTTCTCCGCTGCACATCCAATAATGATCAGTTTCACAAGGAGTACATATACCTCATTTACTACATACTACCATCTACTATATAAAAGTCAAAGGGTTTGTCTGTTTATCTGTGTCAGGCAGAGAAGAGTTCATATGATTGGCTGCTTAAGAAGATTCTGTGGAATCCTAGGGTTTGCAGTTTAGGGAGGGGCCTTTAGAATTCTCAGCAAGAGAACTCTTGGGGCTCAGTCAACTGTGGGTGTGTTTAGTAGGCCGGTTGCAATGGAGATGAGGCCTAGCAGCAAGGAGGAGGAAACCCAAACTCTGTATGTTAATAATTCTGAATACAGATTGGATTGGAGAATTTGGAGAAAACTTACAGGTATCGGACAAGACAGTTTGGTGGAGTTCTTGAGAGGAAAATAAAATCCCGGGCAATGCCAGGTATATATGCTAGTTGCTAAATAAAGATGCACACCTTGAAGGAAGATGGTATAGAATTTGGCATATTTGTGAGAGTACTTCACTTCTACCTTGTATGAATGTATGTATGTATGTATGTATGTATGTATGAATGAATGCATCGACTGATTGATTGATTGAATTTTATCCTGCCTTTCTCCATAACAGGATTGTATATAAGCTTTGGTTGGAGAACACACTTTTATGCAGCTAAAAGTTGTAACACCCAGGATAAGTATTCTTATACCCCAACAATACCTAGGTTTGTATATATGCAATTTGTAGATTTGTATATATGCAAAAGGTGTGTGTGTGTGTGTGTGTTCTGCTTTGTTTAAAGCAAAGTGGAGCCACGTGGGTCTGAGGGAAACAAAGTTACAGATTTCCTATTCATCTCAAAGTGAATGAATAGTTGAAAGAACATGATAATATGAACTGTGATTTGTAAACCAAGGCACAAGTTGAAAGGAAGGTTGAACCAAGCACTCCAGCCAAATGGAATAAATTTTAATAAGCTATTAATCTATACTAGGATTGAAGAGAGCAGTTTTGAGCTTCTGATACAAAATGCAAACATGATTTATCTGTTTGACTGTAGCTATTATTTGTTTTTGTTTCCCCCTTGCCATTATCTGAGTAAAAGATTTTCTTCTAATCTTTTGTGTTTTCATAGGGAAGTTTTTAAGACTTATAATGTTGCTATGGACTACATTACTGTTGCACTCATGATCTGGAACTTTGGAGTAGTAGGAATGATTTGCATTCACTGGAAAGGCCCTCTCCGGCTTCAGCAGGCCTATCTCATTATGATAAGTGCTTTAATGGCCTTGGTGTTTATCAAATATCTTCCTGAATGGACTGCGTGGCTCATCTTGGCAGTGATTTCAGTCTATGGTAAGTATTCCAAATACTTGAAATATTGTTGGCTTATTTTGCTCTTCTACACTTCATGTTTGAAAACAAGTCCTAAAAATTGAGAGTCAAGATCCAAATTGTTTCATTGGTATCCTTTGAAATTTGAGAAGTCCTGTTATGCATCTTCTCCAACATTTTGATAATGCCTCCATGACTTTTCCATGAGAAGGAAGGAGTGATTTGTTTTCCATTTTAGAGGCCTTTGGCGATAGGGGAGTTTCTGCTTGGGGAAATATGATAGAAGGTGCTAAAGAAGTGTATGTTATTCCCTGCAGCCAGCTTCTTTGATATGTTTATTGGCAGTTTTTTCCCCACAACTGCCCCCTATAAGTCTGTAATTTAAGTAATCGTCACAGGAACAATCTAATGACAACTTTGTCAACTGTTTGCAGTTGGGATATTGCTTCTACATTGTTCAACATGTTGGATAATGGGCTATATGAGCTGCTATAATGTGGCTCATTTTTGTAGAACCCTGATAGTTCATGCTAAAGTATGTTTTTCATGCTTAAATAATTATCTACATGAAGAGGCAAAAGACTTTGGAATGATTCCATTTGTGCAGTCAGGAACCAGTCTCTTCTGGAAGAAAATATTTATTTTCTTGTTTTCATTACTTCAAAATTGTCTTCAGTATTTTATGGGATCTCTGTTGGCCAGTCCCCTGTATCTAAAGATGTCATATTTTCAACATGTAGCCCTGCACAGTTTTCATACTCTGTATACAGTAGGGCAGGGGTATGAAACATGTGGCCTTCTAGATATTGAAACATAGCTCCTCTCATCATACTTCACCATTAGCTGTATTGGCTAGTGCTGATGGGAATTGTTGTCCATCATCAGAGGACCACATATCCCCATCTACGCAGTAGAGGAGTGGTTCTTAACCTGGGGTCTGGGGGCTCCTTCAGGGCCACAGAGTCCTCGCTGGGGGTCTGCAAAGCCCTGCTGCTAGACACCAAGAGCGGCACCAACAACAGAGATATGGGAGCAAGGGGGTTGTGGGTGCTGAAATTTCTCCTTCGTTTGCAAACTATGACTCTGGAGGTCAGGGTTTGAATCCCTACTTGGCCATGGAAACCCACTGGGTTACCTCAGGCAAGTCACATTCTCTCAGCCTCAGAGAAAGGCAAAGGCAACAAATCTTGCCAAGAAAACCCTCATGGTAGATTTGCCTTAGGGTCACCATGAGTCAGTTTTCAAAGGGAAGAGATATGATAGCTAGAAAAAGCCTCTCCCTGTCAGCAGCACACTGTTGTTGTGTGCTTTCAAATCACTTCTGACTTAGGGCAACGCTAAGGTGAAACTTATCACGGGAGGTTTTTTTTGCAAGATTTGTTCAGAAAGGGTTTGCCCTTGCCTTCCTCTGAGGCTGAGACAATGTGACTTGCCCAAAGTCATCTGGTGTCTGAGTAGGGATTTGAATCCTAGTTCCCAAAAGCCTTTGATAAATAAATACTTGTAAATTTAAATAAATATCTGACTATTTAAATTTAAATATGTAAATCTTGAGTTAAGTCTTGGGGGTCCCCAGCAAAAAATTATTATTATTATTTATTTGTATCCCGCCTCTCCATATGGATCGAGGTGGCGAACAACTTACAAATAGCAGGTATTTCGAAACATTTCTATACATGCCCCCAACAAGCTGGGTACTCATTTTACTGACCTGCGAAAGGATGGAAGGCTGAGTCAACCTTGGAGCCGGGCAGGATCGAACTCACAACCTTGCGGCTTGCAGTACTGGCATTTAACCACTGCGCCACCAGGGTTCCCTGGTATTATATTTTCAGGGGGTCCCTGGTAAAGAAAAGGTTAAGAATCACTGCAGTAGGGAATTACAGTTGTACCAATCTACTCTACTCCCATGATTTAGTGTCTTATGTCTAACTGCTGTCTGCATGTTTAGTTTAACTGTTGCGTAAAACCTGGACATATAGAGCCAAACATCTGTAGCTTGATCTATCTAATAAAGTCATATATTGAGATCTGCAGGGATACGTACTCCATTGAAGAATCAGTGGGCCATTGTAGTCCTGATTCCCTCTCCCTCATGCATAGAATCATAGAATCATAGAAATGTAGAGTTGGAAGAGACCACAGGGGCCATCCAGTCCAACCCCCTGCCATGCAGGAACACCCTCAAAGCACTCCCAACAGATGGCCATCAAGCCTCTGCTTAAAAACCTCCAAGGAAGGAGACTCCTACTACACTCCGAGGTAGCATATTCCACTGCCGGACAGCCCTGACTGTCAGGAAGTTCTTCCTGAGGTTCAGGTGGAATCTCCTTTCCTGCAGCTTGAATCCATTGCTCCTTCTCCTGGTCTCTGGAGCAGCAGAAAACAAGCCCTCTCCTTCCTCTACATGGCATCTCTTCAAATATTTAAACATGGCTATCATGTCCCCTCTTAACCTTCTCTTCCGCAGACTAAACATACCCAGCTCTCTAAGTCTGTCCTCATAGGGCAGTGGTTCCAGGCCTCTCACCATTTTGGTCACCCCTCTCTGGACTTGCTCCAGCTTGACTATGTCCTTCTTGAATTGGGGTGCCCAGAACTGGACACAGTATTCAAGATGGGGTCTAACCAAAGCAGAGTAGAGTGGTACCAGTACCTCCCTCGATCTAGACACCATACTCCTATTGATGCAGCCAAGAATTGCATTGGCTTTCTTGGCTGCCGCATCACACTGCTGACTCATGTTCAGCTTGTGATCTATGAAGACTCCTAGATCCCTTTCACACGTACTGCTATCCAGCCATGTGTCCCCCATCCTATATTTCTGTATTCCATTTTTTCTACCTAAGTGTAGGACCTTACACTTCTCTCTGTTGAATTTCATTTTGTTCGCCTTGGCCCAGCTCTCCAATCTATCCAGGTCATTTTGAATTTTGATCCTGTCCTCTGGCGTATTAGCAACCCCTCCCAATTTGGTATCATCTGCAAATTTGATGAGCATGCCCTCTATTCCTTCATCCAAGTCATTGATAAAAATATTGAACAGCACTGGGCGCAGGACAGAACCCTGTGGCACCCCGCTAGTCACTTCTCTCTAGGATGAAAAGCAACCATTCGTGATCACCCTTTGGGTTCGGTCGGTCAACCAATTACAAGTCCATCTAACAGTAGCCCTGTCCAGCCCACATTTTACTAACTTCATTGCAAGAATGTCATGGGGAACTTTGTCGAAGGCCTTACTGAAATCGAGATATGCTACATCCACAGCATTCCCTTCATCTATCAAGCGAGTAACTCTGTCATAAAAAGAGACAAGATTAGTCTGGCATGACTTATTTTTGAGAAATCCATGTTGACTTCTCGTGATTACCACCTTGCTTTTTAAATGATTAGAAACTGATCGCTTAATGATCTGCTCCAGGATCTTTCCAGGTACTGATGTCAGGCTGACTGGGCGATAATTATTTGGGTCCTCTTTTTTTCCCTTCTTGAAGATGGGGATAACATTTGCTCTCTTCCAGTCTGCTGGAACTTCTCCTGTCCTCCAAGATTTCTCAAAAATTATAGCAAGCGGTTCCGAAATGACCTCTGCCAGCTCTTTTAATATCCTAGGATGCAATTCATCTGGCCCTGGAGACTTGAATTCATCCAGTGTGGCCAGGTATTCCTGTACCATCTCTCCACCTATTATGTGCCTCATTTCTCCTGCTTCCTCCCCTGCTCCCCAACCACCAGGTTGAGTGCTTGTATCCTTCTGGGAGAAAACTGAGGCAAAGAAGGTGTTAAGTAGCTCTGCCTTTTCTCTTCCCCCTGTGAGTAATTCGCCATCTTCTGTGCGCAGCGACCCTATCATCTCCTTCTTTTTTCTTTTGCTTTGGACATATTTAAAAAAGCCCTTTTTATTGTTTTTAATGTCTCTGGCCAGCCTAAATTTGTTCTGTGCTTTAGCCTTTCTGACTTCCTCCCTACATCTCCTAGCTACTTGCTTAAATTCTTCTTTGGTGGTTTCCCCTTCTTCCATTTCCTATACATGTTTCTCTTAACTCTTAGCTCAGCTGAGAGTTCTTTAGTCAACCATTCTGGTTTCTTCAGATGCCTTCCATTTTTCCTCCTTATTGGCACCGTTTTAGACTGTGCCTTCAGTATCTCCTTTTTAAGGAACTCCCATGCCTCCTGAACTCCTTTCCCTTTCACTGTTCCTGACCACGGAATTCCAGCCAGCAGCTCCCTAAGTTTACAGAAGTCCACTTTTTTAAAATCTAAGATGAGTGTCTGGCTACCCTTATCTTCTCCTTCCCACTGAATGCCAAATTCCAATAGGGCATGGTCACTCCCCCCTAAAGATCCAACCACTTTTACCTCATTAACAAGGTCATCCCTGTTGGTCAGGATCAGATCTAGAATATTTGATCCCCTTGTGGCCTCTTCCACCTTCTGGACCATGAAGTTGTCTGCAAGACAAGCAAGAAACTTGCTGGACCTTGCTGTCTTGGCAGAGTTTGACTGCCAGCATATATCGGGGTAATTGAAGTCTCCTATTATTACTGTATCTCTCCTCTTTGAATGTGCAGTCATTTGGTTGAGGAAGGCATCATCCAAGTCCTCAGCCTGGGTTGGAGGTCTGTAGTAAACCCCCACCAGAATATCCCTATTGTTTCTCGCTGCCTTAATTCTTACCCAAATGCGCTCGACCTGGCTTTCTGGGTTTAAGTCCTGGATCTCTTCACAGGTGAAAACATCCTTGACATACAAGGCTACTCCTCCTCCTTTCTTGTTTGGTCTATTTTTACAAAATAGGCTATACCCCTCTATTCCTATATTCCAGTCATGAGACTCATCCCACCAGGTCTCAGTGATGCCTATCAAATCGTATTTATTTTGTTGTACAAGGAGTTCAAGTTCATCCTGCTTGTTTCCCATACTCCTTGCATTAGTGTAGAGACACTTAAGTCCCCGGGCCCTTCCTGCAAGTCCTGTACTATTGTTTCTACTCCTCCTGCCCTTGGCCACTTGTACTACTTGTCCAGTACCATTTGGGCCTTTCCCCCCTGTGCACTCCGAGTCCTTGCCCTGAATAATATTGTCTCCCTCCCCCGCGAAACTTAGTTTAAAGACCTCTTAATCCTCCTTGCGAGACTGTTTGCAAAAACATTCCTGCCCAGTTTTGTGAGGTGCAGCCCATCCCTCGCCAGAAGCCCATGTTCATGGAAATTCAGGCCATGTTCCAAAAACCCAAACCGTTGCTGGCGCACCACGTGCGGAGCCAGTTGTTGACCTCTGCTATTGCCCTTTCTCTACGTGCGCTGTATCCTTGAACAGTGAGGAGAGACGAAATGACCACTTGCGCACCAAGGTCCTTAAGCTTCGCCCCCATACTCTCGTAGTCCTTTGCAATGTGGTAAAGGCTGTTCCTCACAGTGTCATTGGTTCCGACATGAACCAAAATGAGGGGCTTCTGGTCAGTGGGTTTGACCAGCCTGGTTAGCCTCTCCGTTATGTGGTTGATCCTGGCCCCAGGAAGACAGCAGACCTCTCGATTGAGCTTGTCCGGTTTGCAAATGGCCGTTTCGGTTCTTATGAGCAAAGAGTCCCCAACAACCAGAACTCGCCTCCTCTGAGACTTGTCCTGGGCTCCTCGACGAACATGTTCTACTAGGACTGCCTGGGCATTCTGTTTAGGCTGGGAGCGTCGATCTAGTTCCTGTTGGTGAAGTTTGATTCCTCCTTGTTGACATTCTGTTCCCTCCACGTGGTGCTCCTCATTGTTTGTAAGGCCAAGTACTTCAAAGCGATTGTGTAGGTTAAGAGTCTCTGTAACCTTCCTGGTCCTTTTACTCCTCCGTGTGACATTCGCCCAAGCCTCCGTTTTCTGGCAAAGTGTGGTGACTTCCTGATCTGGCAGCTCCTCCATGGATTTGGTCTTCCGGTAGGTCTTCTCTGCCCTATCCAAAAACTCCTCCCCTTCCCTAATAAGATGGAGATCAGAAATTCGTGCCTCCAGCTGGCGAACCTTCTCTTCCAAGAAGGTGACCAGCTTGCACTTGGTGCAGGTGTACCCGAGAACCTCTTGTGGCAAGAAGAGGAACATGCCACAAGTGTTACAGGTGACTGCAACAGCTCCCTCCCCTTCCATCCTTGAAACTACAGGGAGTAGTACAGGAGGAAGCTCAAGAAAGAATAACTGGGCTTTCTTTTTGAGATTTAGCTGTGTAAGCTACGATAGTTCTATTGATTGCCAAGGGTTAAACTTAGAGGATTGAAGTAAAGGACTTCAACTGCGCGCGCCGAAGGCGCTTGCCGTTGGTAGCTTCTAATAAGGCCCCTTCCCCCTAGCTGACTCCTCCCCCTGGTTAGTCAGACCGTGTGATCAGGCAGAGCACCCGGCCAGGACAATAGCAAGCAAACAATAGCAGGCAAACAACCAGCAAAACAAGCACAGCCCCACAAGCCTGTAAACACACCTGGTCTAGCATGCCTTCACAGACCCAGCTCTCCTCTGCTCTCTCCTCTGGGAAATGCATATGGTTCATGATTCAAGATCTTGACTAATGTTCAAACATTCATTCTAATAACCACACATCAGGAGTTGTAATGCTGTCTTGCATCCTCTTTCCATTCTTTAGGATTTATACAGGAGAGAGAGAGTGTAGTTTCAAAACATTTATGAGCATCCCACAGAATGGAATGTTCAAAGAGAAGTTGTTAGTAGTTGAAGTAATGAAACAATTGTACATTCTTTACAGCACTAGCAGAATGGCTGATGTGTAGGCATTATGTAGGGACAGATATAAGAAAGAGTAGCTGTGCTACTGCCAACATAGATGAAGCTTGCTGCTTCTGCAGCAGAAGTAGCATCAGTCTTCTTTTTCAGCTGAGTGCTGTATATAGATTTAAGATCTTGTAACAAAAATAAATATAAAAAAGTATGGGAGTTAAATGTTATTGTTCTCGTATTATTATGAAAAATGAATAATGTGGGTATATATATATCTACTTGACCACATGAGTGTTTCTTTTACTGTCTTTGAGAGAGGGAAATGTGATTTTTTTTTTAAGATTACATGTTACCCCCAACAAAATCCTGACTTCTCAGGATGCTACTCTGCAGCCACAGCCACTACCACAGCCCCTTTTAAATTAAGGCTTACAGTACTGTAAGTCAGTAGACTTCCAGTCAGTAGACTCTGCATGTTACTTCTTCATTTTTTTTTTTTACTTCTTGGGCAGCAGGATTTTCCCATTACACCACTTTGTTCACTGATTACTATAGTGGCTCATCTTCAGAGACAGCATTTGTAGCAACTCATCCTCTGGGATGACATTTATTTCTCTGCCACAAGTCCTCTATGTTATATAGAGAGTTTGGAGGAGTATACCAGACCAGATGATTGGGCATTGCTATAGTTTTCTATGAACCAAAACCCTAGAACACTCCTGTGGCTGGACATATCAGGAAAAAATTGTTGGAAGTAGACAAGCCATCCCTCAGGAATTGTACTATTGACTTTCTAGCTGAGGTACCTTCATCAGTTTTTAAGAAATCTCAGCATTCTCTACAACTTGGGAGATCATTTCTGTGTTCTGGGAGGATTGAGGCTAGCT
Organism: Ctenosaura bakeri; assembly: GCA_948474755.1. Classification (NCBI taxonomy): domain Eukaryota; kingdom Metazoa; phylum Chordata; class Lepidosauria; order Squamata; family Iguanidae; genus Ctenosaura; species Ctenosaura bakeri. The sequence goes on along the minus strand of CAOLHI010001627.1, from coordinate 112,123 downwards.
TCACCCTGCAAAGTTCTCCTTCATACTCCATGTAGGTAAACTTTGGAATTTGCTATCAACAGATACCCTGATGGCCACTAACTTAGAAGACCTTAAAAGACCAATAGGCTTACATTTTCTTCAAATTCTATATTCTCATGTTTCCCACACACACACAGTAGTAAAAATCATGCATAAAATAAATGATTGTTCATGTTTTGCCGTGTATGGCATCGAACATTTTTTATCTAAACTGGGTTTTGGCCGATTTTTGTAGTCAAGTCATACGCAAATATCGTCGCAGTTTTTCAAGTGGAAACAGGCAGCTTGGCAACCTTTTGAGATGTGTACACACTGTGAATCATGTTTGTGAATACCACATACTTTCCCCTCAAATAGTATTTGTTCAGAGAATCCAGGTAACCTTAGAAAACTAACTTACTCTTCAACATAAGTTGTGGTTGAATAAAAGTTGCACTTAAACATACAAATGTCCCATGTCATCACATGATGTTAATTTAGCAGTGCCATCATACAGTGCTTAATCATAATTCAAATTCATGGTAACAAAGACATTTGTTATATACAAAAGCTTAGAAAATTCACACTATTAACTTCTGCACTGAAAAGAATTACCAAGTCATATGAAAATGCACATTTTCATCTGTGTAAAACTTGAAATGAAGACATTTTTTGGTGGAGGAGTGGGTGTTTTTCAAACTTTTGAATGCTTGGGATGCCAAGAGGATCAATTCATGCACTAATGTGTTCCATCCCCCTTGTGGCAGCCAATGTAAGAGCCCCAAAGTTCTCAGTTTTTTCAGTTGGACTCCTTCCCTACCCAACCAGTTTTCAATTCTATTAACTAGCTACACACTTCCTCTATCAGGTCTTCATTATAAATAAATTACTTATTAGATGTTGATTATAAAATGAGTTGGGAAGGAAATATGATTGCTGGAATGGACAGGAGTAGAGCTCCAGCAGTATTGGAAAGCAGGAAAAAGCACAAACTGCTACAAAAAAATCAAGTACAAGTTGCAAAAATAGTTGTAATATTTGATATGAGTGCATGAACCAAACTTAAAGAATTCCCAGGTACTCACAGGTTCTTAAAGAGTGCCAGAAACAAAAGACAATACAGGGTAGGTCAGAAGCACATTTGGCTCCAGAAGCGAGATGGAAATTGGAGAATAGCTGTTATTTATTAAGTCTCTTGTTGAGGATCATTTTAGTATCCCTAGAGCTCCATGAAGGAAACTTAAAAGTGATAAGATGAGAAAACTTCATAAATGAATAAGCTAGTCTAGTGGGCACACTTTCAAACAAGGTATTGTGTTTATCTTCATAGTAGATCCAATACCTTGTCCTGGAGGAAGTAGAGTCCAAGTAGGACCTCTGCACTTGTGTGAAATTTTCTAGTATACTTTCCATCCGCAGAAGCCCTGAGCTACTTGAAAAAAAATCACTTGCATTTATAAAGCAAATTGATGGGTTTTATATTAAAACTCTAAGGAGCAATTGCTGCTGGTGTGCTTATGGTATTTGATGTTCAAAAAATATTTTTCACTTCACCTTATGGGGTGATCTGGAGTTCTCTGAAGTCTGTTGTATAGAGGAAATGTCTTTCCCTTCTCACAAGCTTGGATCTTCATATGTGCTGTTCATGGATCCCTCTTGACCTTTAATAAAAATCTTATAGGTTTGCACATAGGTATATTTACAGAGGCAAGAGAAATAAGGGGTAGAACGGGGGTTCAGCTAGTTGGGTGGCCCAAATGCAGCTCATTGTAATGTAATGCCATGCTTAATCAACTGTGGGCAAGGCTTACTATTGAAATCTAGCCAGGCGTGTCAGGAGTATTACATGGCTCTGCTAATTTTGACTGTCTTCCAGAAAGTCTTTCCAAGTATGTCTAAAGAGCATCTGTGTATGTAAGAAATTTGCCCATTTTTGCTTCTAGCCTTTTTCCATTGCACTGTACGCGATGCTTCACTGAGTTCCTTGCCCTCATGAGTGACTTTCCAGGGTTAGTGGAGCTTACCATATGGGGCCTTTGAAAGTCTCAGAGTACATGCAGAAGCCACTTCACTCCTCTTGGATCTTACCTTTTAACAGAAGAATCTGTCTTGATTGTGCTGTGCAGTAGTGTCATTATCATTCCACACAACTAGAGCATACTATAGAGTAAGCTGGGTCAAAATGCATAGTTCCTGTCTCAGTATGTGAGTCAATGACAACATGATAGTGGATAGACCTACATCCAGATTTCCTGGATTGGGGATGGCTTTGTTAAAATTTGAGTGAAATGCCATTGGTCACAGGTAGAGCACAGACATTACATTGAGAAACTCCAAGGCTGGACTTTACAACTTTGGCATCCCCAGTTGAAAAGATGTCTGATAGTAGGAATGGGAAAGAGAATGAGAACCCAGATAGTTAATACTCTGCTTCCAACTCAGACTGTCAATTTGCTAAATAAATGAGGCTTCCTGTGTCTTACCACCCTTGTTGACCAATGACTTGTTGGCTGTGTGTATTCACATCTTTGATGGTGACTCCATCACTTCATATTTTTTTCAGTGTTGTTGTTGTGTGCCTTCTGTCAGACATTTCTGACTTAAGATGACCCTAAGGTATGGGGTTTTCTGAGGGCTGATAGTGTGTGACTCGCCCCAGATCACCCAGTGGATTACCATGACTGAGTAGAGAATTGAAACTTGGTCTCCAGAGTCATAAGTCCAATGTTCAAACCACTGCTGTGCCAAAGGCCTCTTAATAGAACGTCCTTTGGAGCCAAAGCTGAGTTGGATTGAATTGCCTTCCACAGACAGAAGGGCTCCTTACATTTCCAGAGGAGACTAGTCCCGTAGAGTCTTATAGTAAACCTCACTTTAGCAGCAAAGAAAGGAGAAAGGTGTTCTGTGGAGATTTGCTCTGTTTCCACCTGCATTATGCTTCATATGGTTCAAGTGGATGTGCCAACGCCTTTCATGGCAGATTTTCAAAAAGTGCTGAGTAACAAAGAAATGACTGAAAGGGTTTTCCACTAAAGAGAGTGTGTTGCATGAACATAGTCTTGCTTGTAAAAACTTCAGGTCCAAGCCATTATGTAACAGTAGATATTTCAAGTCACAGAAACAAAACTAGGAAAGAAAAAGAACATTGTATTAAATTGTTTATAATCATTTTAATATGTTTGTAGGGTTCTTCTTTGTAATCAGCAGTTTATAAACAATGGGTTTGAACTTCTGCGCAGATTAATTTAGTCATGATTTAGGCCTGTTGTAATCAATGGGCCTTAAGTTAAATGTGACGAACAAACCTTGTTAATTTCAATGGATATATAATAGGGTAGGCAACACCTAGCCCACCAGTGACCTGTGTGGTTCCCACCTATTCCTTGATCCTAACCTACTGGGGAAAAAGCTTTTAAAAACAGGAGAATTGCTGCTTCTGAAAGTCTCACAAACAACAATTCTCCTTTAAAATAAGAGATTTTTGGGTGTAGGACTGAGTGGGTTTTTTTACAAAACAAGATATGGAGTTCTGATCTCTTGATTTTGGTGAGATGACCCATGCTGGATCCAGGATGCAAGACTGGCCTCTAGGCTTTGACAATTGCCCACCCCAGTCTAAACCATGACTCATTTTGACTGGACCCAACAGAAGGCGTTTTGCTCCTGCAAAACAGAAAGGAAGACAGTTTTGAACCCATGTATCGCAATTATCAGTTACCACCCAGCTGTTAACAAAAAGAGGGGTGCATTTCCAATTTCAGATGCACAAATGAAAAGATCACCTGTTGGATTCTACCCAGCACCCCTCAATATAGCAACTTGGACATACAGTCATACACTTACCTGTTTCCAGATCTTGTTTGTGAGGACATGTCTATTAATGAGAGTAATGCCATCTCTTTTCTGAAATTCTGCAGTGTATTGGAACTTTGAAATAGTATGAAAATCATCAAATAGAAAATATGCAAACGCAATCACTTGTTTGTGGATATGTCAGCTGAGTAAAAAAGAACAGTGCCGTTGACCTCAAACATGTGATTCAGATATGTATACAGTTCCCAGTTGAGTGTGGATCAGAGCACATGAATATTGCTTCTTCACTGTTGTTTGGCCTAGCTTTCTGGATTCCTTCCCACGTGACCAGCACCAGTCATATAGTACTTACATGCAATCAGTTCACTCCTTCAGAAAGGGCTGTCTTTAGCAGTGAACCCTTTCTGTAATGGTACAGAACTTTCTGTAGTGCAACTCCAGCTGGTGTGGGTTTTTAGGGAAGATGGCAAAGCATAGCAGAAGACATAGCAGGCTGGATTCCCCTTCTCCTGTGTGAATTCTATATGTTTTACACCCAAGGTGATGCCGCTTCAAAATTAATAGGCAAAAAACCATTCACATCCGTAGAGAGGATCTAGAGCAAAATCTTGTAGTATATCCTGGCTAGTTGTACTTTCTTTCAGAAATTTTAACCTGAGAAAGCTATCTGTTCCCACTGTTTTGTTTCTTTTCCAAACAGCAGCATGCAAGGACTTCAGGAGACTCTTGAACACATTTATTCCTCACTGGATTGTTTTAGAGTTGCTTTTGCTTCAATTTAAAAAGAAAATTAAAAACTGGCAAACATTAGCCACATGAATCAGTGCTTCTTTTTTCTTAGTTGCCTTATGTTGACTGTAGCCCCTCCAGCACAGAGGCACTGAATTGAGTATTGGTGGCAGAGATTATCATACCATTTGAATCTGAAAGTGCCCTTTAGTTTTTGTGGCAAACACTTTGTTTTCTAGTCTCTGCGATATATCTGAGTTTCTTACTGCTAACTGGACTAACACAGATTTTCTTTTGTATTCTTTCATCAGACCATGCAGACGCAACAAAGTGTTTAATCATGCTGATTCTGCAGAACAAACAGCTAATGTTCATATTTGCTGTACATGCACTTCACCAAGCCGTGTAATTTATAGTACCAAAGAATTGCTAATATAGAGATTTTTCTGGGGTTATTCATAATTCTTTCTAGTTTATTTAACACCACTATCTGTCTTTTAGACCTGATTGCTGTACTGTGTCCTAAGGGGCCTCTTCGTATGCTGGTTGAAACTGCTCAAGAAAGAAATGAGACTTTGTTCCCAGCACTCATTTACTCATGTAAGTATACAGAGTTGTGATGTGTAATCTGATGCTTGTTTCTGAATAGGGAGAAATGAATAATCCATCTAGTGTTCTGCCGAAGTATGTGATCCTAAATGTGCAGCTTTATGTCGTGTTTTCTTTTTGTTGGTGCTCAGGTCTTTACATGTTGTTGGCTCAAAATATAAAGCAGGTGCTGTATAACATGTCCCAAGATAAAAAGAACATTTTGTACTATCTTTAAAAAAAAAAAGGGAGGCAGAGAAAATGATTTAGTTTGGTTAAGAAGTAGTTGGTACATATTTCTCCCACCCCTGGGGGTGGAAGACCTGATGGCCTCTAGATATTTTGGGCCATAACTCCCCAGATCCCTGATATGCGAGACTTTCACCTACTCACATATAACATATGCGCACATGTGCTTGCACACACACATACATATATGTGTGTGTGTGTGTATTTGAGACTAACTGATCCACCAGGGCAGGATCATAAGTTAACAGTTTTTGCCACAGCATACAGATACAGTGACACAAACATTACAACTGAGGTATAAGTAAAACAAATACACCTATTTGAATTTGCGGTGTGTCTTCTACATGGGCATGAATTCTGTCTTGTAATGTATAATGAACTTGCTGTTTCACATGCTATACATTTCTACTGATAAAAAATTAAAAGTCTCACCAATTTTTATTTGATCTTAAAATACTCTTTAAATTAAGATAGCGCTATAATTTGTCACACATATTTTGGCCTCCCACCTAGAATATGTCAGAATTTCAGCCAAAATGACTTTTGATTTCATTGAGGCTGGGCAGTTCATAAGTAGAAAAATAGCCTGTTGCAGTCATATTCCTTTTTTAACACTCTGAGCAGGAGTATTTTTCCTTTTGTGTACACTACAATGAAATGCTATAAAAATTTCAAAATCCTATTTGTATATTATTGGCCTGTGGCCTTAAAATAGAGTGTAGTAGCAGTTAATGGGGAGTCTGTTTTCTTTTTCCAACAGCAACAATGATATGGCTGGTGAACATGGCTGAGGAAGATCCTGAAGCCCAAAAGAGAGACACCAAAAGTTCTACTTATGACAAAAAAGGTGAATTTTATCTTTATTTTTTTTGTGTGTTTTTCTCATATGGCTTCACAGAGCCATTTTATGGCTCATGACAAATTCAGCTGAACTCTCCCACCAAACTTCACTAATGAAATAGTAGCAACAAAAGAACTGTAATTCATGACTCTAGTTTAAACTATATAATATTAATGATTGCTTTTTTAAAGACAGGATTTAACTGTATTGAGCTCTGTAATGCCCCTTGGGATTCATTCTTATGAAGTCTCTTTGACCCATAATATTTGTGCTCTTTTTTCTTCTAGTCAATATCTTGTGCAGATTTGAATTTTAAAAAGTGAATGCCTACTGATCCTACCTTCTACAGCAACATAAAGCAGTGATTCTGTGGTTAAATCATAGTTTTCATCATGATGCAATCAATTTTGCTATTTTCATAAGACCCAGAAAGTTAAAATGCAATGTGAGGAAGGTTTGCAGCCCTACAGAACAATCAACCCCTTCTTTGTATTCAGATCTGGGGTAAGAAGTAAAACGTAGGAGGGAAAGCAGGGAACTTTACATTTGTTTGTATCTTTCAGTTACAAACTTCCCAAGAGAGTGAGTGAGTGAGTGTGTGTGTGTGTGTGTTTGACATACCATAAGAGAACCCTGCCTTTTGTAAGGAGTTCAACATGTGAGTTGTTTTTCCATTATAATTTTGTTAGGCACTGCAAAGAAGCCATTATACCATGGGTAGTCAGCATTTAGTACACTCTCTCCCTCTCCCCCTCCCTCCCTCCCTTTCTCTCTCTCCCCTCTGCCCCTCCCTCCCTCCCTCGTGGATTCTGGCATTAACAATCCAAAAGGACAACATATGTGGCACAACATAACACTGCACCCACTAATTCTAGTGGCAGACACAAGATAGTGATTGCTTTTCATGTGAACAAACAGGTTAATGCATAGAGATGATAGTGGTGAGCTGCTGAGCAGGAGGATTATGGTGAATAGTAACCAAAGTGTTGTTTCACTTCCACCCCAAGCACATAAACTTGGTTTTGCCTTCATGACCTGTCACTCCAAGGACCCAAATCTCAGTAGCCAGAAGTCTGCAAGTTGTTTTCTGTTATACCAATGTTTAATATGATATTTTAAATATCAGCAGAGGTCCCATTCACTCTCACACCTAGTTGAGCTTCTTTTTTAAGAAGAATCAGTGGAGAATATTTCTGTTGGTCAAGGAGACAGTGGGGAGGAAGACTATACTTTTCTCCTTTCTAAACTGTTTAATGGTGGGGGAATGTTTACTGTGTGTAACAAGGAGTTTGAGGGAGATGGAGAGTGGAGAGGAAAGGAACTGCATTTGTTCCAAGCAGATGCCAGACGGTTTTATTTCATTCTTTGTTTCAAAAAAAGTGTGTTGTCTAAAGCCCTTTCTTCCTCTTTCCTGGCAAATCTGACCTCCTTCTCTCTTGAAATTGTAGCCAGCCAGCCTCTGATTCTGTCACATCTTAACTTCAGCAGCTATCATCTCTTTCTTTTCCCTTTCAACCTTTCTTATAACCCAAGGCAAATTCATAGGCAATTTAGAGATTAAGTCATTATCCCTCTGACTTGCTTGAAGCCAGAACCTCTTCTTTCTTTTATAGAAATAAATGAAAAGGAAATATAATTAAAAAGAAATACAGGGGAAAATAGCATTAAAATCTCAATGTATGTAAATATTGTAATCTTAAAGCCAGGATAGGGGAGAGATGCTTGTAGAATTTTCTACCATAGATGCCACAGAAAATGGTTAGCTTGACTTGGCCTCAGGTGCTGTACTGCTTGGCTACACTATACTATACTGCTTGGTGGGGAGCTGGCAAAATGTCTTGAATCTGCTGACCAGTGTAACCTGACCAATTTGACTTCATTTTCTTTAACTAGGAAACAAAGAGTGTGCTGTTACATTTCACTGAAGTTTGCACCATGTTGTTCTTTGTCAGTATGTATTTTAAAACAGGTTTAGAATAATTTTCAGATACACCCAGTGGTGTGTGTGTTCCAACAATATTATACCTAGAGCTCAGTGGACAAGTCCCCCCCCACTCCCCAATATTCATTAGTAATTAAAATTGACTCTGTTGCTTCAAATGTTCCAAGTTTCTGGTTTTTATCAGTCACAGCAAACCAGAACCAGAATGCAGGCGTGGAGGCTGATGATGATGGAGGCTTCAGTCAGGAATGGGAACAGCAACGGGATAATAGGATAGGACCTCTAGAATCAACTCCTGAGACACGGGCTGCTGTTCAAGCTCTCCCTACAAACTCCCTAGCAAGTGAAGACCCAGATGAGAGTAAGTAATGTTTCTACATAAACATGTATTAACTTTCCAGTGGGGCTAAGAAAACATACAGCTCTATTTCGTATCTTGCAAACCAATGCATGCCTTGCAAATTTAGGACCATTGGTATACCTGTTAATTAGCATGTAGCTTTTTACTGAAATCTGACTTCCATTCTTTTAATCAGTGGCAGTCAACTGTGATGGTTGCAGAGATCTGTTTTCACCACTGCACCCCTCATGGAGTGTGCTCCAAAAAAAGAAATCAGGCAACAAAAGGCTGAAAATGTAAACAAGTTAACTCCAATTTCTCCTTTGTGGCTCATTTTTTTTGTTTTGTTTTGGGTGGATTTGGAAGGTGTTCTGATGGAGGCTTCCAGGAGTATCCCTGGGCTGATTTTGTGTGATTTTTCACACATACCACAATGAGAGGCTCTGGCAATGTTTGCACAAAGCCCTCTTGGCATCATAGAATGAGAAGAGATACAGTACAATGCTGTGTTGAAATTCTGCTCTAAATTCATTAAATGTTCTACGCAAAACAAGAATATAATGTTTCAACCATTGCAAGCTCGTTATCTAGAGTACAAAGGAGATATTAATATTGTTTATACTATAACGATTACTTCTCTGCAGCCCCACTTGTAAGTACTAGGCCAGCACTGGTCAAGAGGACACACAAGCTCTTGGAAAGCTCATTAGATCTTAGAACATATGTTGTCCATCCCCATATCTGCATGAAATCTGTTGAAAATCACTGTTTTAGTCCAGAAACTGTCATCAGTGCCAAATATCCTACACACTGCTCTTTATACAAGCCATAAAATATAGAACACAGTTTAATTTTTATGTCTTTTATCAATTTTGGTACAGTGCTCAAAAATTTATTTGTGGGTATTTCTGAATAGAGAAAAGATAAGTTGTCTCTAACACCTTTAAGATGCAACACACTATGATGAAGTGGCTATTTTATGACTGAACAATAGAAACAGATACTGAGGGAAAGAGGAAATCCTGTTGTCCAGGCCAATAGGATATATAGGCCAGACACAAAAGACTTTATAGCTCATTCCATGTATTCAGTGGATCTTCATCTTGCATTTCTTGAATAGCTTACTCCCTGTGCCAGATAGCAAGCCACTCTTGCATGTGTACATACTTTTCCAAAGCGGTTTGTTATACCTCAAACAACTCTGAAAGTAAAAAATAAAAATTTAAAAAATTTCACTAGGTATGACCTAATTCTTCTGAGTTCCCAACTATAGTTCCCACCCATTCTCTCCAATTTGGAACACACAGTCAAAAGGACACAAAATAAGAAATGCAATAGGCAGAATTCTGATTCTCCCTGTACCTAGGGTTTATCCTTGTCACAGATATAGATATAGACAGGAACACCTAGGAGAGAGTCAGGTCTTTATCTTGCATTCCCCCTTCAGCTCTTAAGCTGTGCCCTGGAGACCATACTACTAGTCCTGCAACCAACAGAATGCTACTAACGCTAACAGAATGCAATATTGATAGTTATTCTGGGTTTAATTATTATTTTTTTTAAAAAATAAGTTATTAATATGCTTTTATGTAAAACTCATAAGAGATTTTATCATATCAAGGAGTATTTTAAATATCATAGATAAATAAACCTAGCAACAGGAATGCTTGAAAATAACTGTGGTGAATGTCTCATTGAGGGTACTGGATCTGGGAATGAGGGTTGAAACCATCATTATAACCTGAAGAGTTTGAGAAAACTGGCATGGTTTGAGACTTATATAATGGGATGAAAATACAAGTGCCCTCCTGTTTTCTGCTAATTGAATGTTTAACTTCTAAAAGTTTGCCAAGTTGATAGTCATCAGAAAAATGAAGTCAACAGCTTGTACAGTAATCATAGACTGAATTGCAAAGGTGCACCATAATTAGACACAAGTGCCCAAAAAAGCATAGTAAGAATTTCATAGGAGACATTAGGGCACTGGATGTGGCTTATCATGAAGGCAGGATAGCACTTTAAGAAAAAACTGCAAATTCTCTAGGTAGGAAAACACACATTGTCTTTTACTGGAAAGTTGTAATCAAGTTGAAACTCATCCTAAAAATGGATTACATTTCATTACATTGGGCTTAACCAAAATGCATACTTGATGAGAATACTGACAGAATGGCAGAATCACTAGGAGAGATTGGTAGCAACTTAAAATTGTTGTGTAGTCGGAAGTCATTAATCTGACAAGTGACCACACGGTTGAACCCAATGTTACTGTCCCCTCTGCTACTGCTTCTAAAATGCAAGGAGTTTTAGTTTTTTTTCTTCAGGCTCTTTCTGTCACATCTGTTTGATATGAAAATCCAGATTTTTGGCACAGTGCGGTACTACAACAGTAGAGTCCCTATGGAGTTAACAACAGAAAAGACAGGCGTTTGTAAAGCATTCCATTTGGTCTTTAGACTTAACTAAATGTAAATTAAAGATTGTAGCTGAATGTATGTCACTATAAATGATTGCTTAAATTACAAGGTTGAATAATGAGAATCATTTTTTTCTAGTCTTTGCTTAGTGATTTTCTTTTCCTTTTTCTTTTACAGGGGGAGTTAAGCTTGGCTTAGGAGATTTCATTTTCTATAGTGTTCTGGTTGGCAAAGCCTCAGCAACAGCCAGTGGAGACTGGAACACAACATTAGCCTGTTTTGTAGCCATATTAATTGTGAGTATATTAGCAAGATAGTAATACCAATTTCCAGGGTCATTCCTTACTAGCAAAATGAAATAATTACAAGTGAATCATGGGATTTTACAGACCTTATCTCAAAACACTGTCCCATCAAGTTTGATTCAGTCTGCCTTGTTACCTGGACTTCTTCATTTCCTTTTGCATTTTTTTTTCTCCATGAACAAATCTTCTGACTCATAGCATATATGTGTGTAATCTGTCTTGTCCAACCACAAAAAAAGTGGATAGCATTATGGCAGTTCCTAAATCAGATTTCAGATTTCTGATTTAGGAAATATGTACTTTAATGTGGAATGTTTCATTCTGATATCTTCATGTTCATAAAGGTAATATATTGTAGATGTGTTCTGCTTATATGCAACCCTTCTGAAAACAGGTGGTAAATTAGTCAGAATTATGAAACACAGTATTATAACATCAGTTTGTATTACTGGTTTATTGCAAGAAAAGGCTCTGTGATAGGTCACCATAAAACCTAAAACACTTGAGTTGGTGACTAACTAATTTGTATTGTCAGAAGTTTCTAAAAGGGATTCTGTAGAGAAAGAACTTAACATCCCTTGACATTCTAATGCTTCAGTCATGAGAGTTTTCATGGAATACAGTTCTCTCTCTACATTCGTGGATTTCACACTCATGGATTTGATTCTTCGTGGTATGGTCTGGCTCCCCCTATTCTCCTCCTCCCATTTCCTAGGGCAGGGAGAAGATCTTGTCCTCCTGGCTCTCTTCCCCCGCTTGCGCCAGCTATGCTGCCTGCAGTAGATGGGAGGATGAATTAGGGGCAGCTGTGTGCTCTGCCCAGCTCCCCTTCCAGGCAGCTGAAGGCACAACCTTGGAGAGGGGGGATGGGAGAAGGAAGTGGGGAGAGCGACCTGCTGCTGCCCACGTGATTGTGCCGGGACACGTCGGCGAGTGAAGTGGGGAGGACGATCTCGCCCTCCCCGCTCTGCTCCTCACCGCTGCCAGTGAGATTGCACCAGGGCAAGCAGGAGAGCGAAGTGTGGAAGGCGATCTCGCCCTCCTCGCTCTGTTTCCCACTGCTGCCAGCGAGATCGCACTGGGGCAAGTGGGAGAGTGAAGTGGGGATGGTGATTTGATCCTCCTGGCTCTGCCTCCCTCCCCTGCGGGTGTGATTGCGCCCAGGGGCAAGTGGTAGAGCAAAGTGGAGAGGACGCAGTTTTCAGTGGTGGGAGTTATTCAGTTTTTTAAAAAACTTTCACAAGGGTTCTCTACATGTATCCCCTGCAAATGTGGAGGGCCTACTGTATTTCTTTTCTTGGTTTTCCAAACCTGGTCTGAAACTAGGACTGTAGCTAATAGCAGCATTGAGGGGTTACGTTAAATGGCAAAGCACTGCAAGTCATAATAGCAGATACCTGATCAGCATAGTAAAATACCCAACTTATTCAATAAATAATAAAAAAATTTAAAGTGCCAGCAGTACATTTGTTTATGTTGACACCACAAAAAAAGGTGCTGTGTATCTAAGCAATCAAGGGAAAAGGTGCCAAACTTTTTCAGGTAAAAAAGCATTAATGATTATTGTGTCAGCCATGAAGATAGTGAAGCAATAATTTTACCTGTTTCCTGCCCTCTTAAAATTGGGGCAGAGTTACTGCTATAAACAATGGAGGAACAACGTGTAGAAATTTTGCTCTCTCCTCCTCTGTTGTTAAGAAATATGCAGTGGCAGCTAATGAAATGAGACATTGCAGTTAATTTTTTCAGTCATTTTAGTGTCCCTGTGCTCATTGGCTACAACATACTACTAAGCCCAAGCACCAATGTATTATAAATTAATATACATTCAAGGAAGCGACTTAATATGCTGGATGGATAAGTCTGTTCTGTGATTAAAGCACTGTTTGAAGCCAATTGCTTCTACAACTGACCTAAGAAATTCATTTACTCCTGATGAAAATGCCAGTGCAAAGAGTTATCTGGTTGGTGACTCTCTCTGTGCATCATGCTACCTGCTTGGTGAGAGGAGAGCACTTTCCTATTTGCCCCTCCAGACTTTATGACCTAAGAAAGTGTTCTCCTCACTAAGCTTTCCATGTTACTTTGAACTCTCTACTAAGAATGGGGAGTGGACCTCTGCCTAGCTGGATGAAAATGTGGCTTTCCCTACCAGCTGTGGAATCCTGAAGCCCACCCACCTCAGTAACTTATGTAGGGTGTTCTACAGTCTCCTTCTAAAAGCAGGCTGTGCTGTTTAGTGAAAGTGAAGGAGATCAACACAGAATGTACCTTTGTTCTTCTTGTTTTGTGCCTTCAAATTGTTCCTGGCTTATGGCAACTCTGTTGCAGGGTTGTTTTTTTGGCAAGATTTGTATAGAGAAAGCTTGTCATTGTCTTCCTCTGAGGCTGAGAAAAAGTGACTTAACGAAGGTCTCCCAGTGGTTGTTCGTGGTCAAGTGGGGAAATGAACTCTGGTCTTCCAGAGCCCTAGTCCAACATTCAAAACACTACACTAGTTCTAGTGCTCTCTTGCCTGCTGAGAGTATCTAATGGCAGTTTTTCCACATTGGATTCTCCTAATAGTAATAGCTCAAGAAGCTACAACGAACAGTGCTGTTCATTGTTGTTGTTGTGTGCCTTCAAGTCATTTCTGACCTACAGCAGCCCTGTGGCAAACCTATCACAGGTTTTTTTTTTTGCAAGATTTGCTCAGAGGGGGGGTTCCTTTGCCACTGTGAGGTTGAGAGACTGTGACTTGCCCAAGGTCATCCTGTGGGTTTCCATGGCTGAGGGGAAATCTGGTCTCCAGAGTTTTAATTCAGCACTCAAGCCACTATAGTGTGCTGGCTCTCAAACAGTTCTTTAGGGATAGCTTAATCTTGTAGAGATTTGGTTTATCAGTTTATTATTTTGTGAGAATAGGCAAATGTATCGTGCAATATTTTGTTTAAAGATTCCCCCTTCCTTATACATGGTTGTTTTTCCTCTTTTTCTTTTCAGGGCCTGTGCCTTACCCTATTGTTGCTTGCCATTTTTAAAAAGGCCTTACCAGCTCTTCCAATCTCCATAACCTTTGGGCTCGTTTTCTATTTTGCCACAGATAACCTGGTGCAACCTTTTATGGACCAGCTAGCATTCCATCAGTTTTATATCTAGCACAGTTTAATTTGACCATCTCTGGACATGGTACTGACTGTAGCAAATATGAGAGGGAAAGATGATTTCCTTCCCACTTCTTTTAAACAGCCACTGTGCTGGGCACTACTGGATTTTTTCTGTAAGAATCGTCTCTTAATGAACGGGTTATGGGACTATAAGTCCTCAGCAGTTTTCAGTTATACATCTTTGAAAGGACCACTTGTACAAAAGATGCCTATGCTTTCACCAGCAACATAGCTGCTCAGCACATTGATTCCAATTCTACTCCTGCCCTACTGCTGAAGAGTGCTGAGAGCTGCAACAAGTTTAAACAAAGGGGACTGGTAAATCAAACTGAGCTGTCTGAATATTTGAAGAGTCAACCGAGCTCCAGAACATCAGCTATCAACACTTGATCCCACCATAACTTACCTAGAGAGCAGCACCTGGGTTGTGGATGACAGAATTTTGTCTTCTCTAAACAGAAAATCATGCAAGTAATCCCAACTGCTTTGTGTTAAAGTTCTAAGAGTTCTAATTGTCATTGTACAAATTTACAGGTTTCTATCAATTTTTTTTTTTTTTTTGGCCCAGAACACACATTTTCTGATGCTGCTGTAAATGTTCCTTAAATTCAGTGTGCAACAAATGAGTCATGAAATCAGAATTGGGATTTTTGATTTCAAAAGCTTTTTAATTCTTATTAAATTATACAACCTATTTCTTGATGTTGCCCCTTGCCCACAAAATAACTTGAATATTCTTTTAGCTTTAAAGTGTGATCTGCAGTATATTTAAACAGTGAGAGATTTAGAACACAAAACTACAGAATAGCAATGAGACATATTTCAACCAAAAATACTCTGTTTCTGTCTTTTTTAACAAAGTGGTGAATGTTTGAATCTGTCATTTGTTCTCAAACATACAATTATTTTTTAGTATTCCTTGGAATTGTTATGTAAAATAGTGTATTTTGTACTGTAAGAGTAAAAAGAGAAACTGTTTATTTTATAATGGTGAAAGTTGATATCCATTTAACATCCTCAGAAGATTGTTATGGAACGAACTTTTTGAAAACAGACCTATGAAGAATGTTGTATCTGTTTTGGTCATTTGTATGGACTTTTCAAGCAAGTACTCTAACAAAAATACTAGATTCTGGCTTCCAAAATCATCCCAGAAAGATCATTAAAGTAACCACTTCTTAGGGAACCTTATTACTTTTATTTTCCTTTGAGAATTGTAACAGAAAGTACTCCTATATCAGAAAAAGGCCTAAATTTCTCAACACTTCCTGCAAGATGAAACTAGCTATATTGCCTTTCTTTGCCTGTCTCATTTTGAGCACCCTTGAAACGACACCTTTGCTAGGCTGCAACCTAGAAATTAGAGCATTTCTGTTGGAAGAAGATGTACTCGCCTGACTAATCCTGTAGGATAGAGCAGCTGGCAGTTGCCTGTTGAATTCAGTTTGGGTAAGCATGAACGAAATGTAAAAGCCCGTTATGGCTCTCAGCTAGTCTGAGATAATCCGGAGCTATCTGTGTAAATAATAGCTTTCTGTTTCCAATATTACTTGAGGAATAGAATCTGAAGTGAACTTTTGAATGTCAGGTGATGGTGGTATATTTTGCATATTGTACATTGTATATTTGAACATTCATCTTATGGTGGTGACGGGAAAATGTCAATAAAATAACTTTAGAAGAATGCCAAAGCCTGATACCACTGGTGATAGTTTACACCCTAGAGCTGCACCTCTTGTTTAGGAGAAGAGTCAGCAGCACACATACATAATTGTGTATGTGACATGTTTGCAGAAACTATGGTTAGCTCTCCTAGAAAATAGTAGAAGCCTTTCTCTGAATTTCAGGAGACCCATAGAAAACTGCTTAGAATTAACTCACAATATTAGTCTTCCACTATTAAAACCTGACTGCACCAAATTTCTTTGGCCTAGTTCTCTGTGAAGTGGGATATCTGTCTGTGAAGACTGTACTACTTCACACTGTAAGCATGGACTCAAGCGATGGAATGCTTCTCTGTACAGGTTGGAAACTGGCAAGTCAAGGGCAGAATTCCTTTTCCAAAGTAGTTTTGCTTTTCAAGTGAAGAAACATCAAGGAGTATTCTACAACACCTGCTTTATGAAGAAATACAACATAGAGATGCAAGTTTACCTTCTCACTGAGAACTAAGCTAGTGTGATACAGAATTATAAAGGAGATTTCTCTTGAATGAAATTGTTCAACGTATCACCTGTCGAGTTACAAGAACCAAGGTGGAAAATTGCTTTTAACCAATACATTGAATACAGCAGACTTTACATAAAGTACACTAAGCACTGTCTTTAAGTCTTGAACATATGCCTCAGATGCTGAAGATGCAGAAGAGCCTATAGTATAAGAGCACCATCTATATCCCGTAAGATACTGCACCAGGTTGTCTTTTCTATAATGGCTTAGGAGTGGTAGCCAGAATCAAAACACGGACACAAAAGATATGTGATTGATCTAATCTAATCTTCATCTTGGAAGTTAGGATAACTACAAGGCAATAATTGCTTCATCAGTGAGACTAGATTATTAAGTTGTTAAGTTATTCAAATCCTCTTGAATACATTGGGTTTCTGTACCCTTTCAAAGGCAATGGCTCTCTAATATAGTTAGACTGAATATGCATGTATTTCTTTGTCAACAGACTCATCAGTTTTTTTTCAGGGTTCTGTAACAGTGGCTGCTCTTAAGTATGTATACTGTCATGTATGATGCCTTCTCCCATCTTAATATTTACATAAATCATTAAGGGACTGCTTGCTAACAGAATTTTGAAATGTCAAGCTGAATATTACGGGAATAGTGTGGGATTTTCTCTACTTGTTCTGAATTTAATACAAACTGAGAACAAAAGTGAGGGAGAGCTCAATTAACCCCTGCATTTAGGATAACTGTATAGTAATGTTTTCAAATGAGGCATATTGAAGTTCCAGCAATATTTAAGATAACTGGGCTAGTGTAATCTTTTCACACCCTGGTGACTACCAAACCTTAAAGGACTGTACTAAGCTGAAGTAACTAAACCTTTGAAGTACAAAGCACAGAGTGGATGTCTTTGGCGAACAGGATTGCAGGTGTGGAAATTTTCTCCTTGTACATGACAAGTTGCTGATACCCTCAGAGAAACTATTACGGGAGTACACTAGAGGAGATTTTAAAATGAACAGAATTTTTTTGTTCAGATTTATTGGAAATTATTTTGGCAGCTACAGTATGTGGATCTGTACAGTCATGTGAACTTGTCCCACAGTTTTGATCTACCAGTGGGAATACTGGAAAAAGAGTAGCTTTGGATTTTGACACAAGCATTTAATTTTGTTTTGTTTTGTTTTGCTTTGCCTTTGGACACTGGTTTGTACATAATCTGAACTGAATGTGAATAAGCCTTTTTAAAACACCTTTTCAATTAAAACATAATTTTGATAGGTTATTACAATTTTCCCTGTATTTATCAAATTATTAAAAGTAAATAATGCATGAATTTCATGAGTGTCTTATTATTTGCACCTAACACTTGTACAGTTTGGAGCTGATACAGAGCCCAAATGGCATCTAGACTTAAAGTTTGTGCATGATATATAAACTCTCCAGCTCTCTTGTTTCTTATCTGACCTTGGAAGACCACTCCAGAGGTATCTTTATAAACAAACCAAAATCTGTAAAAGCAGATAAGCTGGGTGCTTGATTTTATTGGATTAAATAAGGGTCTTGTGATCTGGAAAATTTTGACACACACTTTGTCCACCCCTGATTTAGAGTGATCTTGGGGCTGCATGTGGCCCTTAAGACTGTTTTTACAGTTTTTGACCCCTCCAAATTCCCCATTTGCTGTTTCCTTGGGGCAAAAGAAAGAGTGAATTGCTTTTCCAGAATCAATAATTCACCTTCTAAAATGGTTGCAGGGGCTCCTTGCAATGTTTAATATAAAAGATACTGGTTTTTCAATATTAGAAGTGGACTTTCAGCCACCTCTGTTTTTCTTTCATTTTCCCATTTTGGGGGGCATTTCTGACAGTCTCTTTAGCCCTCAGAGGGTCTCAGGGCAGGAAATATAGCCCTTTGGCCTACTGTAGTTGCTCACCCCTGCTCATATGATGAAGAATCTTAAATACAAACACAAAACAGTCCTGAGCCTCTCTAAGAAAATACCTGGCCTGCTCAGTGCCACACCCAGAGGTTAGTGTGATCACTGTGTCAGTTTTTATTCCTTTATAAAGAGATTTATATAGGGAAACTACTCCAAAATTCTAGCAAAGTGTAAAAAAAACCCTTTTTAACAGGCTGCCATAATGTCAGACACATCCAACCTAGTTTTAAGCCTAATGTGGGTGCCCATTATCAAATTCCTAGCAAGTTTGTTCACAATTGCTTTTCTCAAATGAACTCTCAGTCTCAAAACACTATTTGGGGTCAGATAGGAAAATTATGTTTAACTTCTCTTCACTTGAATGACTTTCCCCAGTCCTTTACCCACAAATGTTATTTCATATTTGAGCATCTTTGCACATGCTTGTTAATAGTCTAGGGAAGGGAGTTCCACTTTGAATTCTGCCTATTAGGATGGAGCCCAGATGCAACCCAATGTATAGGCCAAGTCAAAAGTGATCAGAGGTAAAGCGGTCATAGGAACATGCTAATTTTTGCAAGATGGGAAGCTGTTCAATGGAAAAAACTGAAACAAGACTCCTTAATGCTGAAAGCATTTTTGATGTAATCGCCAGGGTTGATTGTGATGGGCACCGAAATCTTATGTATGTATATTTTGAAGTCACAGTGATTTTCAGTGGAGCTTATTCAGAAGCAAGTACACATGGTCTTGCAGCCTAAGGCTGTGATTTTATGCATGCTTACCCAAGAGCACACTTGAAATTGGTTTTATTTCCAAGTAAACAAATATAAACTTGGGACTGAATGTTTGCAGTCTTAAGTATATTTTCCATCAAGCTCCATGGGCTAGTTTTGAAAAAGCATGGGTATAGGATCAGGCCTTCGAAATGCACAGTTAAGGATCAGATTATAGAGATGTTTAGAAGTCCATGTCTCCAAGGAATAATTTTTCAAGCTTTTTTCAAAAACAAAATCCATTTCTAAGAGCTTGCTTTCACATTAATTTAGAGACCTTGTCAACGCCAATTATTTTGAAACCACAGGAGACATAATTAAGAAGTGGAAAATGCTACACAAAAATACTGAAAAGGAATCATGTTAAACAGCAAAAATAGCCTTATTGGGATAAAATGTATATAGGTCATTCATGTGGGAAAAATGCTTTATAAGCAATCTCTAAAGAAAAATGTTTACAATATCAGAGGAACAAAATATGGAGAAAGTTTTCTGCTTTTTAAGCAGTTGCATACTGATGAGTTCTTTCTGACTGTTATAAACTAATAACTTGTATTGTAGCTGAACAACCCCGAAGGACAAAAAAACAAAAAACAAAACCACCACTTGAGAACTTTGCTCTTTTGGTGAACCTAGGGAAAGTGTGACTAATGGGAGCATGTAATTAATACTGCCAATACAGTAATGGGGCAATCCTATAAATGCCTAAACCAGTGCTACAACAACCAATGTGTTTATGTAGCAGTTCTCACTGAGTAGGTAAGGAGGTGACTACTGAACTCAATCATGTTTAGTTATGAACATTTTTCATTAATTCCTACAGAATTTTTATCCAAGTAAACAAGATGAGAATTACCATCATAGCCAGCTCTTATATTCTGCTTCAGCCATGAGAGATGCAGAGTAACCCCTTCCATTGTTTGTTGTGTACCTTCAAGTCATTTCCAATTTATGCTGACCATCACGGGTTTTCTTGGCAAGATTTGTTCAGAGGAGGTGCAGGCAAACGGAAATGGCTGCCTCAGTTGATTTGAGGGTGTCATAAAAGGGCAACAGTATCTAGCTATTTAATGTCATGTTGCTTTATTTTCACATGCAAGGGAGAGGAAGGAAACTTATGGAATTTTCTACTTTAACAAAAATGACTAGGCTGGTCTTTGTGTGCACAATGGCTGGGCAAGATGTGCACAATGGCTGATGACTCAATAAAAAACAAAAGAATTAAAAAAAACTCTTGGCAAATCAGTGCTTTTAGCATTGGACTACAGTCCTGGAGACTAAGGCTTGATTCCCTGGTCAGTCATGGAAACCCATTGGATGCCCTTAGGCACATCACACACTCAGCCTCCCCTTCAAAACCATGATAAGGTTGCCTTAGGGTTGCCATAAGTCTGAAACAACTTGAAGGCACACAACAACAATAGTGACAAAGTCTGTTATAGTTGTAATGAAGAATTTTCATATGTGCATTCAAAATTGAAGTCCAGTTATGGCTATCCTATTGTGTGTTTGTGGGGGGGGGGTTTGTTCAGGAGATTTGTTCAGGAGAGGCCTTTCTGGGTCCAAGGCCAAGGGCTGACTAGTGAACCCATGGAAATAATTAATGAAAACTTGTAATTAACATTACTTACTACAATAACCCCGTATTTGAACCTCTAAGAATCCTAGTCCAACATTCAGATTACTACACCACTGGCTTCAAGAAGACGTTGATGCCATCAATATGTTGGAAACACAGAATATTTTATTTTTTATTTAGGATATTTATAACCTGCCTTTCTGTTCTTGAAAAGGAACATGGAGGAAGAGGACAATAAACACACTGTTAAAGCATGGACTCAACAAAAGCTAATATCATTATAAAGAAGAATGACAGATTTGTAAAAATCAAGGGGCCATGAAAAAGTGTTCTACTGCCATAGCGACCCACCTCCTTTCTATTTTTAGTATTTCTTTCCAAAAACATTCAATTACAGAGTTAGAACACACAAGCAATGGAAGAGGAAGCTATTACAAGGAATATACATTGCCTTGTTTGACATAAACTACAAAGCAATAGGACATTGGTACTAGATAAGCTCAAAGGCATCACCTACAGTTGCTAAACTATTTTAAGAGTAGAACTTGGCTGTTGCCATGGTACTGGTAAACCTTTTTAATCCCACTTCCTGCAGTGATGAAGCTGCTGCTACTGCTGCTGATCCTTTTTGGAGCCAGGTCATCAGTGGTAGGCTGTGTGATAGGTTGAAAAACAAGCACCAGTGCAGCAAGAGCTGAGTATGATTAAGGTGCCAAATGAATATAACTTGGGTTTGATTAATATTTCCAAAATGAAGGGCCTGATGCATGGGTTGTGCCATAAATTTAACATAACCATCCAATAAAATATCAGTGGTAATAAACCAAGGTGGTATAATATAGAGGTAAGCCCAGTGTGAGGTAGTGGTTTGATCATTGGACTACGACTCTGGATACCTGGGTTTGAATCACTGCTCAGCCATAGAAACCCACCAGGTGACATTGGGCAAGTCCCACTTTCTTAGCCTCAGAGGATGACAAGGGCAAACCCACTCTAAACAAACCTTGCCAAGAAAACTCCATGAGAGGTTTGGCTTAGGGTTACCATAAATTGGAAATGACTTACAGCACACAACAACATTAATATAGGAGTGGGCACAAAGGAGACTGGGAGCTACTGATACATTGACTAGATTATTTACAATAGCTTCTTGATACATATCCATTTGGGAGAATATTCTGAACAGGAAGAATTATTGGCAAAAAAAAAAATAGACCTCCTCCTGCCTTTTAAGCAGGCATAGTATGATTTAGGTATTGGTACATGAAGAAAAACGAGTGTGAGGCAACGTAAGCAGACACGCAGCTCAGTTTAGGTCCTGTAAAAGCATCTTGGGGTACTGGCTATCTTCCTGGAGATGTTGCTTTGGAGCCAAAAGCCTTAAGGAATATATCTCCCCTATAAGAGTCTGCTCATGTTTTAAGATCTGCAGGAGAAGATGTATTCTGCTTGTCATGTGGCAACATTTATGATGCTCCCTTTGTAGAACATCCTTCCCATAGAAGTGTGACTGGCATCAATGTTGCAATCAGGAATGGGGTTAAAATTAGCTGCATTTTACAATCTCAGCAAATGTAATATTTGCACTCTTCCTATGATATGTCAGAAGAAATGCACCCTGCAACATTAATTTTCACAGCTGTGAGGCTTATGGGGCATTTTAGAGAAATAAAGTGTAACCTACAGATGTTCGTGTTTTAAAATGTAGACAGTTGAACAAATGCACATAAACCTGCTTTGTCAATGGGGAAAATGCATAAATTAAGCAAAATGTATAAATAAATGCAGGCATTAGGAAAATGCATTAAAATGTGTATGAATTCCTCTGTGGGAGAAAAACCCATGAAGTCTTGCAACCTAATACAAAACAAGAGCAGGAACAAAGTAGGTGAGATTTGGAGAAACACAACGAAATTGAGGCTGCAAAATTTTCATATCCCTACGTCTAGTCATCTCAGCACTTGGTCAAAATGTTTCTGTTTGTGTAATCATTTCAAGTTGCTTTTGGTATTTTTTAAAAATGTTTCATGATTTTATTTTAGTTTTTAAGACATATTTACTAAGTACCACTCTGACATCCTTTCATAAATGGCAGTTTATAAATACTAAAATATATAAGAGGGAGCTGCGGACTTTGGTTTTCTGTTGAAGTGTTGAAATGGTGCTCCATCAACGCTCAGCCCATATGTTTGTAGAGTACAGTCTTAAACATTTGACAGTACTAATAAGCCTGAAATCTCATTCTTCCAAAGGAGCCAAACCTGGGTGAGCATTGTGCCTTTGGAATTTCTCTTTTGATTGGAGAAGGGAGCAAATATAACCAGAGGTTAGAAAACTTATTTGTTTGGGTTACAACTCCCATAACCTCCCCATACAACATGGCCACTGGCCACTGTGCCTATTATGGCTGTCATGTGTAGCTGTGGGCATCTAGGGGTAGTTTATATTTGGATCTGTAGACCCGCCCTTCTTCAAGAGTGAAGTAATTAATTTCTGTACCACAATTTGTTTCTTTTTGTGTGTGTTGTTGCAGAAACACCTTAGATGCTCACGACTGAATAGGGCACCTCTGAGCTAGGCAGGCAACATATAAAGCCAACCCATGCCTTACCTCCCCATAAATATGAATCTCAAAATGTATTTGGCACAGACTTTCTAAAGTGATTTGCAAGATGCTGGGGAACAGTATGGATGTGACATGACAAGGAGGAAAGGAACATACCCCACATTTAGCTGGTTTTGCCAAGAGAGGGGGAAGGGGGGATGCCAACATGGTTCACTGACAAGGGACATTGTCCTTTCTCTGCTGCTGGGATGGGAAAATGGGCCAGTAAGGTATTAATCACAAGATGAGAGCCTTAGAGCCATTTTGCCAGGCTGAAAACATCAAAAGCTTCCTGTTTTGGAAAGATTTCCTAAGTGCAAAGAAAGTCCTGCCATTCAGGAAGCTATCAGGCTCCTAGGAACAGCAGATTAACTTTAGATGTTTTAGTGAGGCAGGGACTGGTGAGGTGGTTGGGGTTTCCAGACAAGCTGAAAGGGGAACAAAAAAGGGTTTGGGAAGTCTACATGTGGCTCACAAGCTGTACTCCCCACCCCCATTGTAGGATCTGATTCTGTGGAGAACAGGAGAAGTCCCAGCAGACTGGAGGAGGGCAAATGTCATCCGCATCTTCAAAAAGGGGGGAAAAGGGGATCCAAATAATTACCGCCCGGTCAGCCTGACATCAATACCAGGAAAGATCCTAGAGCAGATCATTAAACAGTCAGTTTGTGATTGCTTAGAAAGCAATACCATAATCACTAAAAGCCAATGTGGATTTCTCAGAAATAAGTCATGCCAGACTAATCTTATCTCTTTTTATGTTAGGGTTACAAGCTTGATAGATGAAGGGAATGCTGTAGACATAACATAACTTGACTTCAGTAAGGCCTTTGACAACGTTCCCCATGACATTCTTGCAAAGAAGCTAGTAAATTGCAGGCTGGATGGGGCTACTGTTAGGTGGATTGGTAATTGGTTGACTGATTGAACCCAAAGGGTGCTCACCAATGGCTGCTTTTCATCCTGGAGAGAAGTGACTAGTGGAGTGGCAAGGAGTTCTGTCCTGGGCCGAGTGCTATTCAACATCTTCATCAATGGCTTGGATGAAGGAGTGGAGGGCATGCTGATCAAATTTGCAGATGACACCAAATTGGGAGGGGTTGCTAATACCCCAGAGGACAGGATCAAATTTCAAAATGACCTTGACAGATTGGACAGCTGGGCCAAAGCTTACAAAATGAATTTCAACAGAGAGAAACGTAAGGTCTTACACCAAGGCAGAAAAAATGGAATGCACAAATATAGGATGGCGGATGCATGGCTGGATAGCAGTACATGTGAAAGAGATCTAGGAGTCTTGGTAGATCACAAGCTGAACATGAGTCAGCAGTGTGATGCAGAAGCCAAGAAAGCCAACGTGATCCTTGGTTGCATCAATAGGAATATAGTGTCTAGATCGAGGGAGGTAATGGTACCACTCTATTCTGCATTGGTTAGGCCTCATTTGGAATATTGTGTCCAGTTCTGGGCACCTCAATTCAAGAAGGATATCAACAAGCTGGAACGTGTCCAGAGGAGGATGACTAAAATGGTGAAGGGTCTGGAAGCCATGCCCTATGAAGATCACCTTAGGGAGCTGGGTATGTTTAGTCTGCAGAAGAGAAGGTTAAGAGGGGACATGATAGCCATGTTTAAATATTTGAAACGATGTCATGTTGAGGAGGGAGTGGGCTTGTTTTCTGCTGCTCCAGAGACTAGGACAAGGAGCAATGGATTCAAGCTGCAGGAAAGGAGATTCCACCTGAACCTCAGGAAGAACTTTCTGATGGTCAGGGCTGTCCAACAGTGGAACTTGCTGCCTCGGAGTGTGGTGGAGTCTCCTTCTTTGGAGGTTTTTAAGCAGACGCTGGATGGTCATCTGTTGGGAGTGCTTTGATGGGTGTTCCTGTATGGCAAGGGGTTGGACTGGATGGCCCCTGGAGTTTCTTCCAACTCTATGATTCTATGGCACTGCAAAAGTGTGTAGGATCAGTCTGAATGGTCCCTCTTTCAACAGGTGGTATGGCTCTTTTTCTGTTACCAATTGACTCTGTCCCTCTTGACACCGTTGCTGCAAAGCAGCACAGTGCTGGCACAACACGCCCACATTGCTGCAATACTGCATTGTTGTTCATTTTCCCACAGACACTAAAGTCACAGGTGGGCATGGGCTCAACTGAGAGGGAATCCAATGTCTGTAATCACATAAGGATGTTTAGCTTATACGATTCTTTCATGATTATCTACTCCTTTTATTCATGGAGCAGCCACACTGGGTACAACTATATTCTTGTCTGCCACATGGCAAAGTAGAGGTTGTCTGCTTTTGGGCTAGCCACCTACAGAGGCACAAGAATTCATCTGTGAAGAATAGTTTTTTATTTATTAAAATACATGTGTATCACCCTCAGCCCACCAGGACCTCTGAGGTGATACACAGCAGACAAAAATAGGCAAAACTTTATTTGAAAAACAAATCAAAACAATAAATTAAAAACCAACTTTAAATGATAAAAACAGCCCAAAAACTAGCCCTGGTTTAGAGACTAAAGGCCATACAAAACAATGTGGTCTTAGCTGCCTACCACAAGTTCAAACAGGATGGAGCAGCCTACTGGAAACAAGAAGCAAGTGTTCTCAGATAAACATATGGCCAAGTTTACCAAGTTGAAAGTGAGTTTTTTACTCAGTAGTTCCAGATATACCAGAAACATTGGCCATTTCTGCACTACACTGTTATAGTGCTATTATTCCACTTTCAACATCCTATGGAATCCTGGGGTTTGCATTTAGGGAGGGGCCTTTAGAATTCTCGGCCAGAGAGCTCTTTTGCTTCAGTAAACTACAAACCCCAGAATTCCACAGGATGTTGGAAGTAGAATAACAGCACTACGACAGTGTACTGCAGAAATGGCCATTGATTCATCATCTTTTCATCTGTTAACTCTTTTTTATAACAAGCATTGCACTACAGTGCAGTATCCAATAGCCTGACTATCACTAGCATTATCTGATATTTATTTTGGGAACAGCATAGTGGGCAGCTGTTAGAAACAGCTGTAACTGCAGTGGTGGAAATCGTCAAAAGACCACTAACTTCACTTATCTGGTCTAGTGTTGACTTATGTAATATCTGAAGCTCCTCTTTATTCACATATCCTCGTTATCAGGACTGACTATTAACTGGTCTTTTGGTATCAGACAACTAGTGACAAGTTTTACCCATCTGTTATCCTCAGTCAACTAGATAGGACTCTTAATAGTCCATTTGTGCCAGGTCACCCACCATTCAATTGGACATGACATTTACTCACCTTTCGTACAAGGTCACTACTTATAGGATTACGTAACAATTTAATGTGTCACTGTTTTTCTGGCCATCTCAGATAACTCAGCGTGATTAAGGATTATAGTACCAATTAAGTGCAACTTTTCAGTTTTCTGAGTTTTTTTTTTTCTCTCTCAGACTCTTCCTTTCTTTACCTTATATTTACATTTACATTGTTGAAATTTAAGTAGTTGAACACCCACAAACAGCTTCATCATATTCTATGATGACAATAGTTACAGAGTGCACTTATTTCCTTCTCTCTTCTTCCAATATACAGGCTTCAAGGATTTTTAAAACAGACAAAAAAATATAGCATCCAGCCTATCACAATTGCTTTCTACTAAAATTGAACTATAGCACCAGCATAAGAAGAGCTATCTGGTCATAAGACTGGATGAAAGGCCTCAGAGCTTTCCAAACTTTTTATGTTAGTGACACACTTTTTAGACATGCAGTAATTCAATAAGTGGAAGCAGCCCCTCCACCTGAGCCTGGCCCACTGCTGCTGCCGCTCTTGCCTTAGGCCCTTTCCGCAGCTTACCTTTTTTTGGTGCTGGGGTGTGAGGATTGTGCAAGCAGCCTCCAGCGAGACGCTCTTGCGTCCCCACTACTTCAGCTCCACACAAGCTGCCTGCTCCTGAGCAGGCAGCGCAAGAGCCCCACCTCTTCCTTCCGCAGTGCAGCCTGGGAGTTTCCCAGGCTGCGCTGGGGCATGAAGTGTGACCGCAGTGGCTCTGGAGCTTCCACACACATGGCAAGTGTGCCCTGGAGCAATGTGCGATCAAGCACCATTTTCCGCTGAAAGCCAAAAATGAAAACATGCACAAGCAGCACCTGCCCTACTGTGGAGCATCGCGCGATTGTGAGTGTGTTGTGCAGATCACTCCTCACAATCGTGTGACACTCCACGTGCCCTTTCACATAGCAAATGCCATGCAAAAAGGGCCTTGGTCTTCCTTGGCCCAGGGTGGCAGAGGCCAAGGCAGCCCCCTTCACTCAGGACTGGCCAACTGCAGTGGTGGGAGAGGCAGCCCCTCCATCTATTACGTTCACATGACACACCTACACACTGTAGCCGACACACATGTCACAACACACAGTTTGGAAAGCTCTGGCCTATCTAGTCTAGCAGTTGACCCACATAGGGGGCAGCAATTGCCTGTGGGAAGCCTAGAAACAGGAAACACATCCATGCTGGTGGTGTCCCGTTTGTGCTTCTTCAGGAGTAAGATGCACACACACAAAAACACACATGGGGGGATGGAGACGCTGTCTCTGGATATCAACAGCCTTTGCGAATTTATCTGTTCTCAGTGTTTTGTTATTGTTGTGTGCCTTGAAGCTGTTTCTGAGTTATAGTAATCCTAAGTGAACCTATGAGGGGTTTTCTTGGCAAGATTTGTTCAGAATGGATTTGCCTTTGTGTTACTTGAGGCTGAGAGAGTGTGCCACAGAAACCCAAGGTCACCCTGTGTTGGCTCTCAGTGTTAGATGAGAGAAATTCTGGCCCAATTGCAGCGACTGACATGCTTCCCTTCTCCACTTTTTGTGTTGCCCATGCTTGGAAAAGGACTGGATATTACAAACTTGTTAGCCCATGTGACCTTTTCAGAATCAAACTAGCTTTTCTTTAGCAAACTGCTGGCTGGGACAACTTTTTTTCCTCCACTTCTCCATTTCTGGATCTCTTGATGTGTACATTCAACAGCAAAGCTTTTCCCATGCTTCATCTCCATGCTAAATTAAACTTCACATCTGGACTGTCATATCACTATAAATATATTTATTGATGTTGAAATAATTATAAGTATAATCATGATATTTCTTACCTGCATCTCCCTGTGGGCTGAAGCAGTAAACAATACAGATTAAAACACATCAATAGATACATAGCACAGATAAAAACATGAATACCAGCTGAAAATACATAATTATGTAAAAGGGCACATCAGTTTAAAAAGCATACATATTAAAAACAATCCATTCATAATGTAAAAACTCCCCTTGTTGATGCTCAGATGAAAGTCATCCACTAAGGCAGCCACAGCGGTCAATATGTGCCCCAACTTGACCCAGCCCTCAAGCAAAAAACACTATGTCCCTACAGCAAAAGTAGGGAATCATATAGTCCTCCAAAGATTTTGGGGGAGACGTCTCATCAGCTCCAGCTTGTGCAGCCTTTGATGAAGAATGCTTGGAGTTGTAGCCAATCAACACTGGGAGGGTTGTAGGGTTCCTGAACTGAATTTTCATCCTCTGTTCACATCACATACCCTACCCTACTCTGCCTCCTGCAAGCCAATCAGCTGTCCTGACATGATATAGAAAATTGTGTCCTGTTAGTAATGTTAAAGAAAAATACACCAACCTTATTGAGTTCTGTACATGGGACTGAGGTAGGGTGAGGCATTTTGTTTGTCTCAGGAAGCAAAATGTTTCGTGCTGGCCTGTTCAAGATTAATCTTACTTCGAGAGTTCTCTATACTGAGGATCTTCTCAGCAGCTGTTCACAGACTTTGGAATTCCCTTCCTAAGGGAGCTAGGGATGGTTCCCGCTTTGCTCTTCTTCTGCTAGCAAGTAAAAACATTCTTATTTTAGCAGGATTTTAGAAATCAACTGTGATAGGCTGTTAATGGTGTGCTCTGCAGTTTTGTTGACCTGTATCTAGCTTTCTCATGAATTTTAATAGTTTTAACTTTAGCCATGTAATTGTTTTTTTAAATAAGTGTTATACCTATATTTTATTGATATTTTTGTACAATTTTTAATCTGTATTGGTTTTTAATACACTGTAAGCCACCTTCAGTCCCAATATTGGGGGAAAAGCAAGATATAAATGAATAAATCAATAATAAAATAATATTTTAAAAGCTTATGCACTTGGGCAATTAGGACAAGGCCTGACACCATTTTCTTGTCCTTCTCTACTCTTTGCTGCAGTATGTTCTGATCTGTGGAGCAGAGTTTGAAAATAACTTGTAATAAATATTTAACTGTTTGAAATCAATTCTCTTCTACAGCAACTAAGGCATAACTAAGGTCATATTGCTACTGTTGCTTGATGAAGAATGTTTTTTTTCCCATTTGCTTTGTAATTGCAACATTTAGTTACCCTTAAAATTCTGTTTAAAGTTACTGTTACAGGTTTCTGTGGCTTCATTACTTAAGAGTATCCTGCACCATAGGTAGGTTGCTTGTAGCATTCTCATGTTGTAAAAGAAGCTCCTAAAAAATTTTTTTAATTTTTAAAAAGAAAAATAACCTTTGTTACTTCTTACCAATGGAAAAAGTAACTGCCAAGGAGTTCTTGATATGGCAATTGTAACCCATTACTTTTTTTAGAGTAAATTTCCATGATTTAATATGGAAACTATTAATCCTCTCTCAAACCATCCTTCTGCACTCAACCTGTGTATTTACTTAATTTCACAAGCTGGGGAAGAAAAAAAAACATACACTGCAGCTAACAGTTTTCCTCAACAAGGGACACAAACTCAAGCCAGTTTGAAAGAGAAGTAAATATTATGTTCAGAACCATTTCGAATTGTTCAAAAAATCCAATCAAGGCACCTCTATTTTAGTGTGGTAGTTACGCAGTACCAACACTATATCATAATAGAAGGACGCAGAGGAGGGATTCTCGCATGTCAAGCGCTGCTCTTTCATAACGCCACAACATGTTCCAGCCTATTCCATCACCAGCCATACCACACAGGTCTGGGCTTGGAGCCAGCAGAAATAATTCTACAAGGGCCATCAAGGACATATATTTTCATTATGATTTTCTCCCCCTTCTCCAGTGCTTCCTATCCATTTTCCGGGCAACCTTTACAAAGTAATTGAGCTTCATCTGCCACTGATGAAAGGAAAAGACCAGGAACAGCCCCTCTTCAGAGCAGCAGCTGAAGGAGGCACTCCACCCTGCCAAAACTACTCATTTAATTCATTTCACCTAAAGATTTATTACAGAGGGGAGGGGATACTTTAGTTTGTGCCATAACAGATTTGATTTAGAGAGTTTTTAAGAAGATACCAATTTAATAAAAAACAAATAACGGTGGTGGCTGAAGCATTTCCAAAAATCAAAGTGTTTCAAATTCCACCCAGTCCTGGAGCATGTTTGTATCTTATCTCAAGTACAGTTGGGGAGATATAATGATAGCAAGCCTTGAAGTGTGAATTGATTAGGATAATCTTATATGTAAATTCTAATAGGATATGAAAGAAGTAGAATCATTCCCTATAATTAATGGAAGGATGTAGAACTAATAACTGAAATCCAAAATTTATGAGGAGGAAGTAATTATACATAATACTGCTGAGAGGGAAAGGATGATTGTGTTTGTGTTGGTATGTTTGATGACTTCACTTTTGTTGTAATTTTTTAAAATATACACACACACACACACACACACACACACATATATATATATATATATATATATATATATATTTTAAAATTCCTTCAGTCCAGAGCATCCAGGATTCCCTTTGACTCCAGGAATGACACAGTGCATCTGAATCTGAATTGGTGTTGAAGTAGATTGGTCTTAACCCCAGGGCTTTGTTCAAAGTAACACTTTAAATGTGCTGCAGTCTATTTATTTGTTTAAATATTTATACTATGGCCTATATCAAGAGAGCTCAAGGCAACTTAACAATAGCATTAAAACAGATTAAACAAGCTAAAAACAGTAAGATAGTTTAAATAAACCAAAGACATATTAAGCAATATAATGGGTTCAAAACAAATTTTAAAAAATTAAAGTTTTTAAAACAATAAACAACAGTCTCTGGGTTGAATTAATGAAGCGCAAAGCTTTGGTGAACAGCCAAGTTTTTAATTTGGAGCCTAAATGATAAGAATGTTGGCACCAGTCAGCCTCCAGGGGGTGAACATTCCATAGTTGGGTTGCCATGTCCAAGAAGGCCCTCTCCTGTGTCCCAACAAGTGTATTGAGTTCACTGGTGGGACATGGAGGAACACCCCCCAGCAGAACTTTACCCTGGGTAGGCATGTATGGGAGAGGCAGTCCTCAAATACTGCGGTCCCAAGTCATTTAGAGCTTTAAATGGCAACACAAGCGCCTTGATTTCAGACTGGAAGTGCATTGGCAGACACTGTAATTCTTTCAAGCAGCATTGCATGATGTCCACGTGATGTTACAGTCAACAGTCAAGCTGCTCCATTTTGTATTAGATGTAGCTTCTAATTTTTGTCAAAACTTGCAGATGTAAGCAAATGAGGGACCACTTGTATAAGGGTGTGTTGGATACCTCCTTACACACACATATGTAATGAATACAATTTTCAGCACAACTGGGAGTTATGCCAGCATAATGACCTAATATCATTCCAACAGTTTGTCCCAGGATCACCCAGTGAGCTTCACAACTGGCTTAAGTTCCTCAGCTCAGCATTTTAACCACAGTGCCACAATAGCTGTCATAGGCATGACCCCTCTTCCCCCAGGAACAAAGACTTATGAGGGATTAAAATGAAGATCCCTTGTATGCAAAGCAAGCGTTACAGTATATCCTAAAACCAACAAGTTGGAGAATATAAGAATCCTGTTCCTGTCCTTTCTGCTGTCTTTTTCCATTTTAAACCTATAAAGTTAAAACCATATTAAAATTACCAGTCAGACTATACTGTAGTTACTTATAAACAGTGGGCACATCTGGACTGATTGAAAAGTCCCAGATTTTGTTCTTGTTCTTTCTGATTTTATACTGAGTTTAAAAAAACCAACCTGGGGAGCTGATATAAAAAGTCTTGAATCATACCATCAACTGACAGAAAACATTCTGTGATAAAGAAAAGGTGTATAGATTTGCCAAATAAATAGAGAGAGAGAGAGAGTGAGAGAGTGAGAGAAAGAACAGAAACAAAATTGGGAACTTTTCTGGTCTGTTTAATCAATCTGAATGCACATACTGTTACCGGTACTTGTTTTCTGAGAGTTATTGTTTTCCTGTCAGATTCCTCCCCACACAAACAGTTCTTGACAAAGTTAGACTGGAAGCACAAATACCCCCTAAACCTGCTAAAATCTTGGTTTTACTGTGAAGGCATCAAATTCAAATGAGAAGCTCAGCTCACAGAGAGACTGAACTATGAATCTCTGCACATGGCCCTCACATTTCCTAACCTGTTTCTGCAAGCACTAAGGCAAATTTTCCAATATAATGCATGTGAACACTTGAAATGGCCCTACATGAATGCCCACATCTTCGAAGGCTAACACATATAACCTTAAATAGATGTAGACAGCGTGGGAAATGTTGTTTTAAATATAAAATTATATAGAAAAAGACATGCAGTGTGTGTGGTTATTAGTCATCCCAGACACATCACAAGACAGGAATGTTGGTGGGAAATAAACAGGTGGTTCTGGCTGGTAAGGCTGGAAAAACTGTAGCAGAGGTTATAGAAGAGGGCAGACTCAGCAGAAAACAAGTATACATTTAAATACTAGCATTACAGGTTGACTGCCTAAAAGTTGCCAACCTCAAAACAGCAAGATTGCAAATTATATATAGTTTTTAGCAGAGTAGAGAATGCTCATACAGTTGGCCATGCACATTTCCCAGAGTTAGGGGCACGTGATCCCTGCAAAAGTTGAAAAAACACAAATTTTAAAATGTGTGTGTATGTGGGAAGGAGGCTGAGGAATGATGGCGGGGGGAGCAGGCACCTGGAGTCAAAACCAGATCAGGAAAAGAAGAGGGAAAAGAGTGTCCCTACGCTTCCTCTCTCTTACCCATCTCCTTCCTTAGGTGTCGGGGGGAGGCCATTGGGAGTGGGTGTATGGTGCTGAGAAATCAGGCTGTGAGACATCCTTAGCTGGCCAGTCAGTGGCTGGTAAAGGAGGAGGACCAGAGGTTTTTAAGGGGCTGCACAGCCTGATTGGAGCTACCAAAAGGGAAGGTTGTCCCAGAAAAGAAGCTCTTGGCAAGGAAGCAGAATTTGGAGAAACTTGCAAATAATCAAATCAGTAAAAGTGAAACCTGCCATCGTGGAGGGTCAACTGTATTTCAATAGCATGGGAGAAGAAAATAGACAATGGTTAGAATCATAGAATCATAAAAATGTAGAGTTGGAAGAGACCCCGGGGGCCATCCAGTCCGACCCCCTGCCATGCAGGAACACCCTCAAAACACTCCCAACAGATGGCCATCCAAACTCTGCTTAAAAACCTTTTTTTCCCCTCCGGTGGAAGTTCCTCTAGAGAAGCTATTGGACATTTTTGTATAATGCAGAAAACTGACATTCAGTTCAAGGTCATGGAAGCCGAGTTGCACAAGGGGTGCAGTCTTCCATGTGGATGAACATGCAGGGGCTCGTTTTGGCTGCGTGTTCTGTCCAGTGTTCAGCTGCACATTTGGCTATGCATTAAATCACACATTCATTTGCATGACACTGCCATTCAATGCAAGGATTTTGCAGCACAACCAGTGCATAACTCTACATCCAGAGATTTATACTATACAAACCTGCTGTCAGCTGAAGTACTGAAAATTCATAACGAACAAAGGATGGGATGGGAATGTCAGTGGAAAATCAAGTAGCAAAATCAAGACCATGGGCCTTTCCCTGCTACGCTGTTATAGTGCTATTATTCCATTTTCAACACCCTGGGGTTTGCAGTTTAGGGAGGGGCATTTTGAATTCTCAGCCAGAGAGCTCTTTGGCCTCAGGAAACGACAAACTCCAGAATTCCGCAGGATGTTGAAAGCGGAATAATAGCACTATAACAGTGTAGGGTGGAAATGGCCTAAGAGTTGTTCAATTTTCTATTAACATATCAGTTTCTGCTTGGCACAGTGACTCGGAAGACAGGCCCTGTGTGTCAAATGGAACTTGCTTCTGAGAAAGGCTGCATATGCTTGCTGCATTCCTAGTAACATAACCGAAATAAAAGCCAGTGTAAAGAGATTGACTAGACATATTGAGAGGGAGCACAGAAAGCCTGCCTCAAAATTAGGCCCAACTGTTAATTCTCTGTTCTACCTGGGAGGTACAGTAACACAATATAATAAAAGCTTTTAGTGGTCTCTCCACACACACACACAAAGTTCCCCTCTCTATTATTTTACTCCTTTGACAAGGTTCTTTGAAGAAATAAATGGGAAGTTACTGCCTATCATGGGGAAAGCTGTTTTGTTGTTAAAGATGACCCTCAAAGGTTACATTTCTCGAATTTGGCACATTACTTTTGTGAGTTCTCCTTAATGGCTTCCAGGATGATAAACTGTGATTATTATGGTCTGAAAATATATAAATTATGACAGAGGTGGATGTGGTCCTTTAAAGGACTGTGTCCATACCAGTCCATATCTAGCATATAGTCTCACTTCAGTGCTGGCATCCAGGAGGTAATCCAAAATGTTTGCCTAAGTGTGCTTATTCAGCGGGACTTAGTCCCATTGTGCAAAACCAGAGACAGTTACATTTTGCGCTATACTTCATTTATGCTATCTTAGGGAATTCTAAGAACTGCAGTCTTGAAAGGTGACTTTTCCAAGCATGGTATCATGTAACTCAGTATCAGATGCCACCTTCTTTCATTATTAGAGTAGGTGGTGCCATTGAAAGCTGGCGGTTTCCATGTCATGGAGGCAGTGAATCCACTCCACGTTTTAGTCTACTCTTTAAGGCAGCTGACCAAGGTGCTGAATCCTAGCCTCAGACTAGGTTCAACACCTTGGATAGCTCCTTTAAAGTTCCAATGAAAGCCTAGAGCAAATTCACCACTCCGTTGACACTGGAGTTCTGCTACTGGATAGCACTATGGAACTTGGTTTTTTCTGGGAAAAACTCTGACATTCTCTTATATAAAACACTTTTTTTTTTGCCAGATATTCTGTTAATATGATTTATCATAATCACAAAAAGCACCCTCAGGAGTTTATCATCAGCATGCAAACTGAAATGAACCAAATTCATACGGGTGCTCACTGGCTCCTTTTTTGTTTTGCTTTGCTTTTTGGCTGTTCCACACAGTTGCGGAACCACTTAACCTGTGGAAACTTGCCGAGGGCAAAACATATTCTTGGGAATGTTGTATCTGTAAAACTATTTGGGCAGGCTTTTAGTACCAGGTATGTGAAATTCAGGATTAGTTATGGTTTTGGAAATTATTTTTAATGCCTGGTTTGAAATGTGTTATGATCAACTCCACAGAGTATGGTGTTGCTGAGTATATATTTAATCTTTTAAAGATGTTTTGCAATTATGTGCTCTGTCTAGGTGAAAGCAAGGATGAAATGGCCTGAAGATTTCCCACAAAAAGATTAGCAGAAAAATAATATGGGATCTTAAAACTTGCCCAGCATCACCCTTTTGCCTTCAGATTCCAGAAGGAGACCAGCCATAAATACATCGAAATGGAAATTCATTGTAAAATGTTAATCACAAGCCCAGTGGACTATTCACCAACTGCTCAGTGGGCTCTTCCTCCTTCTACCCATTTTGTTCTTGAAGAAAACTCTCTTAGCCTTCATCTCTCACAGGATTATACCACAAAATAGGATTAGTCTCCGAAACAATTCCTGGCTTATGTATGGCATCCTGTCAATCTCATGCATCAGAGACCAAAGATGGGCAGCAGTTTGAGATGATCCATATTACCAGCAGCCTGGTATGGCAAAGCTCATAGTCAGAACTGAAGTCCTGAACTAAGGACCAAACCATGAAGCAGGATCAAAGAGCAACCAAGAAGTCAGGACTGAGGGACAATTCAAAGGATGGAGGAACATGCCAACACTCAGGAAGACCTTGTCTGGAAGCAAACCTTAGCTGAATCCATCTATAGCACTTTCTGTCTAGACTGGGTTTATTCAGTAGCCCCTCCACATTTGTGAGGATTAAGAGCACAGAACCTTCACAAAAATGGAAAAATTGTGAATAACTCCCCTCCAGAGTTCCTCCTCTCATTTCTTTGCTTTTGGCCCTAATGTTGTGGAGCAAGGGAGAAAAAAGACACAGTAAAAGACTTTACAGTTTTCTCCCCTCAAAGGGAGAAGTGCTCAGCTCTTCCTTCTAGTAACTTCTGGTGACCATCTTAAAAAGGGAGAGGTAGAGCAAAGAATGCAACTGACCCATCAGCAGCCATTACACAGAAGAAGGTGCAGCCAATGGGAGAGAGGACATGCCTCCAGCAGTGGGAGCGGGGCTTTGCTCACCCCAAATGAAAAAAGAACCATTTTAAACACTAGCCTGAGATGAGGAACACAAGGAAATGGCAGGAGGAAAATGGGAAGAGGAGGTAAGCACTTCTCTCGCAAATAATCAAATTCAT
The DNA here is from genome assembly GCA_948474755.1 of Ctenosaura bakeri. Classification (NCBI taxonomy): domain Eukaryota; kingdom Metazoa; phylum Chordata; class Lepidosauria; order Squamata; family Iguanidae; genus Ctenosaura; species Ctenosaura bakeri. The sequence goes on along the minus strand of CAOLHI010001627.1, from coordinate 75,082 downwards.
GAAGGTCAAAGTCACGAATGTAGAGGGAGGACTGTACTTTCAAATCAATGTTCTTTCAAATCAATTGCAACTTACAGCAATCCTGTCATATGGTTTTCCTGGCAAGATTTCTTCAGAGGTTTGCCATCGCTTTCCTTTAAGGCTGAGAGACTGTGACTTGTCCCAGATCGCTTAGTGAGGCTGCCATGGCTGAGTAGAAATTTGAACTCTCATCTCCCAGTATCCTAGCCTAACATTTAAACCACTACAACACACTGACTACCCGGAGTAGATAGAGTCAAACCAACGCCGAAAAGATACTAACAATGCAATCAGTCTTATACATATCTAACCAAAATAAATCCAATAGCATTCCCTTGGTTTTTAGTGCATTGAGGACTACAACCTAAGCCACCTATACAGAAGTTGTGAGACAGCCATAGTGGTTACACAATTTTCAAGATTAGGCAGCTTGTAAAACAGTGCCACCACAAATTTATGTGGTTAGTTATCTCATTAGGACAGTGGTGCCCACCACAGTCTTGTAATATTGGTGTTTTTATCTTGGTCTACAGCTGCTTATTTATAGAATTATCTATGCACAGAGCTATATTCTAACTGTAAGTGTCTGCAGGTAGTAGGTCATGGAAAAAACTCTCCAAGATGCCAAAGATTATTGAATTTTTTAAAAAAATCTAGCAAATAAAAGCACACTTTGTCTTTCAACACCAGGGGAAAAAATCCAGCAGTAAACTCAGTGTACCTAGAATATAGGACTAATGTCTTGGGCAAGTTACCCAAATATCCAGTTCCCAAGGGCAAGTCTTGGCAAGAGGGGATGCAGATTCTAAAAAGAGTCTTGAATACCACAGCTGCCTATAGTTCAGGCCCAGGCAAAGGGAAAACATCAGTACTCGCTTTTTAAAAGATACTTTTCAGTAAGAACACTCCATGTCCAGGGAAGTTATACATGTTATGAACAAGCTTATTAGTGAAAGAATTCTAATTTATCATGGATCATTACTCTATCATTACAAGACTATCTATCTGTACAGGACAAAATAAAACAAATAGCTAAATACACCAAAAATGTATTTGGAACAATATTGTTCCATTAATACCTCAGTCCTATGCACACTTGCCTTTTAGTAAGCCACACTGAAATTGATGGGCAGACATTTATAAGATTGCACTGCAAATAAGTAGCTTACATTTAATAAATAAGCCAATTTCCCTTTGCCATGCTTTATTTAAAACTATGAAGTAGATAATTTATTACCATGGGAGGGAGATAAAAAAAAACCCTTCTGTAGACTGTGGACATAATTAAGCCCATATTAATATGTTTTCAGTCTTATTGATATACAAGCCCGCCTGAGTTTCAAGATCCTTGTGGGAGGGCTATCTCTCACTCCAGACACCCTCAGAGATGCATTTGGTGAGGATGCAGGAGAAAGCCTTCTTGGTAATTGCCCCCAGGCTGAGGAATTTTCTACTGCAGGAGATTAAGCTGTCCCCTCCCTGCCCTCTTCTGTCATAAGGACCTTTTTATTAACAGGCATTTGGTAACCAAGTGGCTATGTAGAAGGGTCTTCTATGGGGTACTGTGTTGTACTTTTATTGTTGTTACCATGCTTTTAAATGATTTTGAATTGTTTTAAAATATTGGTGTTTTAATTGTTTATTGTTTTAAAACTATTTTATTACTAGGTTTTAATTCATATAGTGAGCTGCCTTGGGCCCTATTCAGGAAAAGGGTGCAATACATGTAAAATAAATAGATAGATAGATAGATAGATAGATAGATAGATAGATAGATAGATAGATATTGATCTCAATAGAACTTACCTCTTAACTCTTCACTTTAACATGATTTACAGTGCAATTCAATGCACACTTACTTGAAAATAAAACCTATGAAACATAGCGGGGCTTACTTCTAAGCAAGCATGGTTAAGGTTTGTGGTCTTCATGTTTAATTCTCTCCCCCCGAAATCAAGCAAAACATTGAAAATACTTAAAGTATTTTCTGGATGGCTGGATGGCACTTATCTTGTTTGCCATTCCAACATATTCAGCTACTAGGTGTTGGAATATGACAAGTGGCTGTCATAAACAGATGCCCATTTGTTTTCATGTGTTTTGAACACATATGCCAGCCTTCTCTGCTTTGCAGTACAAATAAGTAGATTATCCCAGCAAAGAAGATTAGAGACAGCTTGGAGAAGTGAAGGGTGGAAGAGAAGGGCAAAAGACACAGTGTGTAGAGAAGACAGTGAGAGTAACAAGTGTAGGCTTCTGGCTCTTCATATCGCACAAGGTGGCTTTCTTAATCCCCTTTGGGTTTGGGCTGGGGCGAATCAACGGGAACGGACCAGACACCATGTCCCGGGAGAAACTGGAAGCCCTTGTCAAGAACATGGAGATTATGCTCTCTGAAGTGGAACAACTGAAAATTCACTGCAACAAACAGACAGAAGAAGTCAACCAAGTGGCCCAAGAGCTGCGCCGCGAAAACAAGGAATTGACTCAGAAATACGAGCGCATTAGCCAGGACCTGAAGGAAGCGAAAGAGGCCATAGCCCAGCTGCAAGATACGAAGGTCGCCTTTGAGGCCAAAGAACGGCAAGCACAAAAACTGAACAGGCAGTTGTGATGTGACGGAGGTAGCAGCAGGAGTGTGTGTGCGAATGTTGTGCATTGAGGGACCATGCTATTTCCCCAGCGAACATATGAGCAAATTAAGGTCTATCTTGGACTATCCTAAGCCATTAGCAAATTGGCATTTCTAAACCGGCATTTGTCAGCAGTCCTCCAAATCCAGGAGGAACTTCAGGCTAACTTTTATCTCCGCAGATGGATGTTACAGCAAGAAAAGCACAGCTGAGTGTGTATACAACACAAGCCTGCCAGTGCCAAGTAATGTGTTTGAATTTCAACAGTTTAGGAGAAGCTTTTCTATTCTTGGACTGGATTTTTCTGTGGGAGATCAAAAAGCAAAAAAATCCAAAATGGAGTATCCTTCAGGAAGGGCATGAAACAAGAAGGAAGGAAGGAAGGAAGGAAGGAAGGAAGGAAGGAAGGAAGGAAGGAAGGAAGGAAGGAAGGAAGGAACCTGTTCTACCTTGAGATTCTGAGAGGAAAAGAATTGTGTTCTCATGTGCTGGTTCAAAGATAAATAAATGTACCTGTTTCCTCACAACTCTCTATGGTTTCTGCCAAGAAGACACTTCCTGTGCTGTGAGGCTGTGGTACCACCGGGACTCATCTTGCAGTGCTGAAAATCTTGACTGCCAGACTGAGAGTGACATGAAGGGCAGGGTGTGACATCAGCCTCAGGACTGCATCCACTTCCTGCCAAGGCCATGTCAGGACAGGGATAAGGCAAATGGTATTACATTTTGGTATATATTTCTGCTGCAGTCAGTTCAAAGTACTTGTCATTGGAGCTAAACCTCTAAGGTTTCAACACAATTGAACTGTATTTTGACTGATTAAGCCAACATAATGATGTATTATGGGTTCAGAAAATAACAGGAAAAGAATGTAAAGAGTATCAGAAAAGGGGGATATCTGATGACATTTCTTTTTACCATTTCTCTTTTTAAAAGAAAACTGTGAATATAAGGGCTTCTCTATTCAGCCATAGAATGTTGTATGTACCCAACTAGTCCTAAATTGAGAGTGAGTGAGCCAGAAGACAATTGTAGAACTTTGTAGTCTAAATCCTCAGTCTGTTCTGGTCTCCCCACCTCCACTCTATCTACTGACAGAGGACTGAGACAATCTGGGGTGTATAAGTGGGTAATTTATTGGCTTAAGAAGCAAGGAGGGTGGGGTATCACAGAGGAAAGGGTACCTTTCCAAATAATAAGCATGGGCCTCAACAGTCTTGAAGAAGTGCATGCCAGAATGAGAACAAATACTAATTCTTCAGCCATGTAGTGTTAGCAAGGGCTGAAGAAGCAAAATAAAGTCAAGATGGAAACTGGGAAAAGTCTTCTTCTTTCATACATCAGGTTTTATGGATTTTACTTAGCAGAAAATGATTTTACATGTTCAAGGGGACAGATTTCAGTCTGAGTGCATTTTGAATTGTAAGCCAAGAATATCGAAATTTTTAATATTTAGACTACAAATCTCAGAACCTCCCAAGAAGTTGGGCTGATGTGGTCCAAAATGGGAATTTGTCTATTTTATTTTATGAGGGAAGTAAGGAACCTTCCAATTTTATCCCTTTGAAAATGTAAATCTCTGAGTTGCAGTAGAAAGCAGCTAGAGGTTGAGGGGAGACAATGATGCAAAAATATCCTTTTAAAATGATGACATAAAATGTAAAGATGGGAGCATTCACCTGGCTGTTTTGACTTGCCTCTCTTATTTGAAGGTGGAAATGGAGAAATACAATCTGCCTCAGATTAATGAACTCAGCTTGAGGAGAATTTGTTAGGGTTGTGCCACTGGGTTTAGAACGGACAGAGTCAGTCCTCATAAAAGAAGTTTAAAATTAATAACTGTGGTAATTAGACTGCATGAACATTACTGTTGGTGAGTTAAGAAATTAATAGCCATTTCTGCACTAGACTGTTATAGCGCTATTATTCCACTTGCAACATCCTACGGAATCCTGGGGTTTGCAGTTTCAGGAGGGGCTGGCTGGCCCCTCCCGAAACTGCAAACCCCAGGATTCCACAGGATTGTGAAAGTGGAAGCATAGCACTATAACAGTCTAGTGCGGAAATGGCCAATATTTGAAAGAGGGGCACTTGGTTCCTAAGGAACTATGAGAAAAAGCAGCCTTGGTGATTGTACTGGTGGTGGTTACAGTTACAAGCACAGATGGATTTGCTTGAGAACTCACCCCCCTCACCTGTGTTACAAAAACAAACAAACAAGAAAACACCATTTGTTTTCCTTCATAAGGTATTGTCAGAATACCTCTGAAACTCAACTACAACGATAATAAAATAAGCAGTATATTCAAGAGAGTTTATAGCAAGAGTGAGAACTGGGAAGGATTTTTATACTGATGGTTATATTCCCTGAGAATAAGTGATTGCAGTGAACAAAGGTAATGTAGTGCTTTGTATTTTGGACTAAGGCCATTTCCGCACTAGTCTGTTATAGCGCTATTATTCCACTTGCAACATCCTATGGAATCCTGGGGTTTGCAGTTTCGGGAGGGGCCGGCCCCTCCCGAAACTGCAAACCCCAGGATTCCATAGGATGTTGCAAGTGGAATAATAGCGCTATAGCAGACTAGTGCGGAAATGGCCTAAGATTCTGGGAGGCAAAGGCTCACATCCCCACTTGGCTATGAAAAGTGAATGGGTGGCCTTGGATAAGTCACACTCAGTCTCAAAAGAAGGCGGGGCAAACCCCCTCTGAACAAATTTTGCAAAACAACAACAACACTGTAATAGGGTTCATCTTAAGATCACCATAAGCTGCAAACAACTTGAAGACACACAACAATCGGTTGAAGGTGACTGAATGGCAGAAGGTAAGTTGGGGCACACATCTTTCTTCTTCAGCTACATGAACAAAAACTCACTTCTCCGGCTGGTACTTGCTTTGAGAGGAAACCTTCCATCAGCACAGTGGACCACAGCAGGGGAGGGCAGGTTTAAATATCTGCTTTGATCTCATTAAGAAGCACCCTGCCCAACTGTGCATTGGAAAGAAACTCTGTGCACCTAATTCCCTCTCTAGTCTGGCCACAAGAGACTTGCAAATTGTCAACAACCCACTAAACCACAGAGATGAATGGAGGCAAACCTTAGGCAAGTTAGTTTCTGGCTAGATGAAGGATTCTGGCAGCTGTTGTCCCAAACATAAGCCTTCTAAGAAGGTTGCAACTAAGAGTACTATGCCCAAATCCACTACTCTGACTGTTGGATTGAACTTCTCTTTAATACAAAAAAGGAAAGAACAGGACAATGTTACACTAGTTTATATCCCAAGCACATTGCAAATTATTTGCAATCGACAACTGAATCAAAATGTCATTATTTTTCTATTAGTTATTAATACTGTGACGGTATAGCCAACTCATTCTTCCCACATTGCTTCACAACATATTTGATTTGTATTCAGTAGAATTACTTATGTAACTCCCAAGTGGGTTGATAGGTTAAACACTCTAAATTAGATTGGCTTTCTAGCTGCCAGATTTATTCTGTGTTGCATTTAAATCTGTACTGTCCAACACTTCAGATTTCTATTTCTATACAAGGGGTGGGCAAAGGGTGTCACACACAATACTTGAGAGTGTTTTCTGGGGGGGCCTCAGACCTGCAACCCCCCTCCCAATTGTGGGTTTTCTGGGGGGGGGAGAAAGAAACCCTGACTCTTCTGGAAGTCTCTAGGACTGTAAATTGGCTTATTAAATATGTTATAAGCTCCATTGCACTGTTTAACATCAGAAGAACAACTCTATTTCAAACCACAAGTAGGCCTCTGTCTCTTAGTTTTGTTTTGGTCACTTTTCAGTGGTCTGTACAACCCAGAGGTTCAAAAAAATTGACCCTCTAGAGTCATTGAAGTTACTTGCTCTTGTTCTACACAGTTCTCCTATTTCATCAGACATTGTTTAAATATAGCTTTCCCATCTCTCCTTGTATGTTATATCCATAAAAAAGTAAGCTCTGTTGACAGGAATTTTATTTCTTTTCTCTTTTCTAAAGCAACATTTCCTTTGAAAATTGGATAAATAGTTGTCTAATTAGCTATTAGTATCCATTATAGCCATTTTTAAAGAGGCTGAAGAGAAGACATGGAAGAGAAACAAGATTTTGTTTTTAGAATAAGTAACAAGGAAAGTTTTGAATGAAAACATTGGGGAAAGACCTCTTGAAAGGCGTATCTACTCTCTGGAGACTTACAGTGCAATCCGATATGTTATTCACATGTCCAGAGTCAGGAAAGTTAGTGGGAAGGTTGTCAACCTGAAAATTTGACTTCATTATGTATACATTATAAAGGCGATGCTAATTATGCTTAAGTCTAACTTGATGTTTAAATTGAGGTTCCATTATCACACAAAATACTTAACAGAATAAAGATGCAGGATCCCTCCCATGATTTTACACTCCCTCATCCTTGTTCTGAGTTTGGGAGAGAAGAAAACAGCTACATGATTTGGAAAGAAACCATTTCTCACCCACCCAGCCACCCACTTGATGCAAAAGAATGGGTGAGGTTGAAAAAGAAATTCACAGAGGGAGGAAAAATGTAGGAAACAAGAGCATTTATATTTTGCAAATATACTGTAAAACCCTAACCCATACCACTACCATCTATCAGCAACACACCACAATAAAAATCATAATTGTTCATACATGATTGGTAAATATTATTTTAAAGAAACAACAAACAAGAATACTTTTATCTCCAGTCAATTATAGTTTGGAGAAACAGATAGTTCCACAACAATTGGGCTATATTTCTAGAAGACCAAGGGCTATTTCCGCACTACACTCTTATAGCGTGATTATTCCACTTTCAACATCCTAGGAATCCTGGGGTTTGCAGTTTCGGGAGGAGCCAGCCAGCCCCTCCCCAAACTGCAAACCCCAGGATTCCATAGGATGTTGAAAGTGAAATAATCACCCTATAAGAATGTAGTGTGGAAATGGCCCAAGATTTGAATCTCCTCTTGACCACAGAAACCCACTGTGGGGCTTTGGGCAAGTCACACAGTCTCAGAAGAAATCAATGGCAAACTTCCTTGGAACAAATCTTGCCTAAAAAACTCTGTGATTGGTTTGCTTTAGAGTTGCCATACCTTGGAAATGACTTTAAGGCACACAACAACAACAAGGAAAATCAAACTCATACATCCAATCACATATAAACCCAGTTCTTCCTCTCCCACTACGACATAATTTGGAATGCAGGACAGCTTTATAATTGCTGCCATTGCTGTTTGCTATTCCAGAGAGCTGGAGGATCTGAAACCCTGGCTCATCCATTGTAAATCACTGAAAGATCAGACAATAGATCGCAAGCACCCTTCTGCCATAAGTCTTATTCTGCAACAACAACAAAAAATCCCACTTGACTTTGTGAGACACACTTCAGAATAAAAAGACACATGATAATACTGTTAAATGAGTTTAATTGTGCTCTGTTGTTGAGGAAGAGAACACACTTGTAATGGAGAGTTTGCTGTATTTCACTGAATTATGGTTACTACTATCTTTTGGAGAAAGGCCCAGCCCTTCAGCATCACCACAACTCTTCCAACCCTCTATTGATTCCAGGTGCCTCTACTCAGTTTTTGGTGATTTTCCCTTTCATCCTTGGCTCCTGTGCCACAGCCTACTCTATACAGTGGGGCTCTCTGCATAGTGTGTAGTACTCTTCCGAGGGATGGAAGTGCTGCATTGAGATAAGAGAGTAAGAACTCTTCTTCCACCACTCCCATTGCACACACCTAAGAGCCTTATCACACCAGAGGCCATTTCTGCACTAGCTTGTTATAGCGCTATGATTCCACTTTCAACATTCCATGGAATCCTGGGGTTTGCAGCTTCGGGAGGGGCCGGCCGGCCCCTCCCGAAGCTGCAAACCCCAGGATTCCATAAGATGTTCAAAGTGGAATCATAGCGCTATAACAGGCTAGTGTGGAAATGCCCATAGTGATAGGATCTCATACATATAACCAGCATTGGTCCCACTTTTGCCTCAGCCTTACCACATGACATCATTGCTCTCCAGGCAGTACTGTGTAGCTGTCATGTTGCAGAGTCATTGAAAATGTGTTTATTTTTCACAGTGGAAACAATCCGCTAATGATCCCCCTTCACACAACAATTCAGAAAAACCAGTTCAGGTGTGACTATCTCATAGCACTTTCTTCCATCACAGCATTGTAATGTTGTAGTGTTTTGATGTCGTAGGATCATAGCGACGTGATATCATGGCACAGTTACAGCTACAGGAACCAATCATAGAAGTGAGGGGTGGGGTATAAGAGTCTGTAATGATGTCTTAATGTGGATCAACAAACTGTGTAAATCTGCTATTAAAGCACAAATGTGGAAAGGGTGCAACAGAGAGTGTCAGCAGTAAGCTACTCTCACAAGAATGGCTGGAGAGGAATTCAAAACAGAATAAAGCAGCATTAAAGAACAATGTGATAAGGCCCTAAGGCAATTTCTGCTCTACACTGTTATAGTGCTGTTATTCTGCTTTCAACCTGCTATGCAATGCTGGGGTTTGCAGTTTGGGGAGGAGAATTTAGAATTCTCAGCCAGAGAGCTCTTTGGCCTCAGTAAACTACAAACCTGAGAATTCCACAGGATGTTGAAAGTGGAATAGTAGCACTATAACCGTGTAGAGTGGAAATGGCCTCAATCTGCAAGTGCTTACAAAAATGGTGGGCAGAAAGAAGCAGCACCTTAAAAGAAGCATTTCCTTTTCTCTCACAGGAAGACAAAATAATGTTTCTAAGATTATGCCTGTTGTTACAAGGAATCAAAATACGCTTCTTGCTTCAGAAACATGAGCCTAAAATCTGATCCCAAGATTTTCACAAGTATTGATTTACCATACATCAACTGAGTCAGTGGGTTTACTCTAGTTGGGACTAATGAAAGCCATATGATTAATCAAAATGCCTTCAAAAATATAGTTGATGGTTGAAATGCAGAAGGCAAAAAACTGTGTCGTGTTTACATGCTTATATATTGGAAATATCTTGCCCTGAAACTGGTGTTATAGCATGCCGTCTCAATATGTTTTCTACTTAAAATGCGTTGTTAACTACTACTCTACATCTAATATATAAAAGTCAAAGTTTGTCTGTTTGTGTCAGGCAAAGACCTCATATGATTGACTGCCTAAGAATATTCTATGGAATCCTGGGATTTGCAGTTTAGGGAGGGACCTTTAGAATTCTCAGCCAGAGAGCTCCTGACCCTCAGTCAACTGTGGCTGTCTTGAATAGGCTGGTTGCTATGGAGATGAGGCCTAGCAGGAAGGAGGAGGGCAGTGTATTCCCTCAGAAACCCAACCTCTATATGTTAATAACTCTGAATATGGATTGGATTGAGGAATATGGGGAAAAATTACAGGTACTGGACAAGACAGTTTAAGGAATTAGAGACACAGAATCTAAAATCTTTCTAACAAGTGTTACCTATCAGGAAATAAAATCCTGGGCAACACTGGGAACATACCCTAATATTTAATAAAAAAAAGTGTAGAAGGCTCCTCTTGTTAATCAATCAATTTCTCATTCCTAGTTCAATTACTTCAACAGCACAATCCTGTGGATATTTATTCAGAGGTAAATCTAATTGATTTCAGATGGGGGTTGGTTCCAAGTGGCTACAGGATTGCCAGTACAGTTGGAATGAGCTTGCCCCTGCCACAGATAGCTGAGCTAGGGTGTCACGAAACGCCAGCAAATTGTTACTTATTTGAATTATTTTATTATTGCTGTGTTGTTTTTGTGCCTGCTGAAAATGGAATAACATTCAGCACTTAACTAGTTAAAGATGTCTTTGAGTGGCAGTGACTGGTTAAGTAGCTTTCAGTGACTCAAAGTCTCCTCATCTGTCTTCCACCTGTCCTCACCTCTCTGAGATGTAAACTGATACTTTTAGGGAACTGCCCACCTCTCTTCCCAACCCTGGAGTGTTGCTGAAGGGAAGACAAATGAGGGCATTATCCCCCCACCAAATAAGAATTCTCCCCCTGCCAATTCAATTTTTCTTCAGTCCCCAAAATGTCTAGCACTGCAGTAACTTAAAATTTCAGAACATTTAAAAATATAGTCTAAGTATCCAAAGAAAAGTGGCAAATTAAATCAACAAAGGAACACAGCAGATATGAAAGTTTTAGTTATGAAAGACAAAAGAAGAAGTCACTCTGAAGATATGATCTGGTGGATAGGCATTGTGTTTGTGTGTCAGAGCTGTTCGAGAGTGGAATATGCTGCCTTGGAGTGTGGTAGAGTCTCCTTCTTTGGAGATTTTTAAGCAGAGGCTGGATGGCCATCTGTTGTGAGCAGTGGCGGAGCTTGGAGTGTGTGGAGGGAGGCTGGGAGGGGTGTGGCCATGGCATGAGGGGCATGGCCACTGTGTGCTGGGGCATAGCGGTGGTGCATGAAGGTATGGCCAGGGCGCATGGGGGCATGGCCAGGGCACACAAGGGCATGGCTACGGGCCAAGACACCCCAAAAACATTGCTGCCCAGGGTGAATTGCCCTGCCTGCCCCCCATTCCTACGCGACTGGTTGTGAGTGCTTTGATGTGGGTTCCGGCATGGCAGGGGGTTGGACTGGATAGCTCCTGTGGTCTCTTCCAACTCTATGATTCTATGAGTCTATCTGCAAGATGACTGCAATACCTATGAACAGCTTTCTTTTAGGAATATTGTGTTACTGCGAAGAAATATGGAGCAGTAGATTAATTAGAGAGAGTGAGGTGATTGCCTCAGCTGGCAGATCCTGAGTAGTGAAGAGACAGAATGGAGTATAGGAGAAGAGAGCGCCCTCTAAAGTGGCCTCCTGAGATGTGGCGGAGAATGCTCTCCTGCTGTTATTGCTGAAGGAAGATTCATGCTAGCCTTGTTAGCTTCAGCGCATGGAACAGAGAGTGCATCACCTCAGGTAGCAACATGTCTTGGGCTAGTCCTGTCATTTATTATTCTTAATGGGTATCACAACTCAGGGGAGTATTTTAAACTTAGGAAAAGCTGAATTTCTGGGAAACACCAGCTTTATGCAGATCTAAACATTATGGCTCAGGGAAAAAAATTTAACAGGCGCCTTTGAAGGCTATGAAACAAAAATATTTTTAATGAGAACCAGTGTGGTATAGTGGTTTGAGTGTTGCACTAGTCCTCTAGGAGAGCAGGGTTCAAATCCCTGTTCAGCTACGGAAACCTACTAGGTGATCAGAGACAAATCATATTCTCTCGGGCTGAGAAACAAACAGCAAATCTCCTCTGAATAAATCTTACCAAGAAAACCCTACAACAGGGTTGCCCTAAGCTGGAATCAACTTGACGGTATGCAAAAACAAAAACAAAGCCAAAGTTTTGTTTAAATCTTGTGACTTTTTAAAAAAGACCATAATATTTTTAAAAGGGAAAAATGTTTATTTTATTCCCTATCTTTTTGACCTTCAGTTATTCCAATTTGACAATCTTTTGATATATAATGAACCTGTTTCCTGGTACAGAATGAATCAGGGCTGTAGCAAATCTCACAGGAATAACCTTTCCTGTCATAGCAGCCCATTGGGAAACAGGATAAGACAAAGGAACAAAAGCTTTGCTGAAATCTCTTAAGAAGTTCAAAGGTTTAAATTTGGGTGGACATTTCTTGTCAATTCTCATTAAAGGCTTACATCCCAAGGGGGAATCTCTCAACTCTGCAAGATGTTGTCTTTAAAGTGTTGCCTAACATAGAACTAGGCAGCCACAAATGCCGTCTGGATGTATGCTGTGCTGTGTTCAGTCTAGGTTTCAGTTGTGTTCTGGCTGGTTACGCTGCTCATCGCCCAAACTTCTCAACTGGTTTTAATCATCCGGTATCTCTGAACATACTACCATCAAAAAGAATTTTAAAGAAGAACATGTGGAGGAGAACAAGCATTGTCAGGATGCCTGATCAGGGTCTACTGTTGTTCTGTAGCTTCTTAATAGTAGACATTTATATCTGAGTAGCAAGTTACAGGTGGGTGCTTTCTTTAGGAATCCCTGCATTTTCCATCCTTCATGTCTTTATGGGGAAAATCTAAGATTTTTCCAGAGTGCTGTGGGAATTGTGTGGCCCTCCAGAAGTTGTTGAACTGCAACTCTCAACATTTACCTTTATTAGCAATCTTGGCTAGGACTGATGGGATGGACAATTCCTACTTCTGACTGATGAGATTTCACAGTGGTACCAAATGCCAGGTAGCTGCCACTGCAATGTATTTGTACCTAGAGAGATAAAGTACAAAAAAGGGACCTAAATTCACATAAAGTCTATTCATTCTGTCTTACAGTCGGCCCTCCACATTTGCAGGTTTAACTTTCACAGACTTGATTATTTGCAAGTTTCTCCAACCTCTGCCTCCCCTCCAGCATTTCTTTTCTGGAGGGAACCTTCCCTCTCGGCAGCTCTGATCAGACCATAAAGACCTTAAAAAGCCACCTCTGGTCCTCCTCATCCTCCACCAGCCACTGCCTGGCCAGCGAAGGACAGATTTCTGCCCAATTTCTCAGCACCTCAAACTCTCTCTGAATGCAACCCCACTTCCAAGAAAGGAGATAGGCAAGAGAGAGGATGTATAGGACTACTGTGCCAACCCACCCCCTTTCTCTCTCTCCTTCCTCTGAGCTGGTTTGGACCCTGGGTGTCCATTCTGTCCATCATGCCTCGACCCTCTTCCCAGAGACACAAACACACATTTTGATATTTGCATTGTTTCCACTTTTGCACCCCTAACCCCAGTAAGTGTGCAGGGCTGACTGTATTTAGTACTGGGATTTTTCCAGTTTCATCATCTACTTTTCCAAAGGCTATTATTGAAGTAACATAGGAGGCAAGACTAAGATCAAGTCAACAGTCCCTCCAAATGATGTTGAATTGAAGCTGCCACTAGCCTTAGCTAGCATGGCATAAGGAATTATGAGAGTTACAGTTCAATAGTATATGAGTACAGATGTAGGCATTCAGGACATTTTTAAGTCATGGAAAAAATAGGGTTTTCCTCCAGGTTTTTGGGGATTTTTTTTGGAAAAGAAATAGAAAAATGCAATAATAGCAGTCTTAACAGATTGAAAATCACTTTATTATTTAAGGACATAGGATGCATAATATGTAACTTCATTTCACATAAAATCATTGTGTTTGGTGTATTAAAAGTACTGTAATCATTTTTTCAGAATTTATTTATTAATTTATCTATCTTGTTGACTTTATATGCTGCCTTTCTCCCAAAGTGGGACCCAAAGCAGCTTCCAAAAAGTTAAAATTTAAACAATTTAAACAGTTAAGAACATCAAGGCCATATAAAATTATTCAATTAACAATAATTTTCTTTAAAAAAGCTAATAAATATGTAAAACACTCTCCTGCTCACCCATTAAAGGCCTGCTTGAAAAGAAATGTCTTTATCTGCCTATGAAAAGGAAGGAGATAAATTATAAATTTAAATTTTGAAATTTTATTTTTTGTTACAAATAAAGTTACTATAAAAAAAAAACAACAGGAGAAACCATCCACTTTAATAAAACAGAAAAATATTTTGTCTCCACTAGTTCTCCATAACGCACTCATACTCATGAAAAGAACTGAGAAGAGGAAACCAAGAGCAGGAATTCTAATGACCTACTACTGTACATAGTCTTACATAAGCATCTTCTTCCACAGTTTTAAGAAATTGTTTTGGGCTAGTAAATAAGTGTACGTCTTATCTGAACCAATTCAGTAAACATTCTTAAAGAAAATATTCCACAGTGGGGGGGGGGCTTCAGAAAAAAATGGGGAAACCATTTGTTTTCTGATTTTCCCCTGGTTTTTCCAGGTCTTCACATACCCACCTGGAGGACCACATGTTCCCCACCTCTGAAGTAGACAGATGTTTGATTTGAAATAAAAGTTTCCAGTTCCAAGGATAAAAATGAAATTTTTGGCCCTCAAATGTTTTGACATATATCTTCCATAGCTTCTTACTGTTTTCTATACCAGATGAGGATGATGAGAATTGTAGGCAACATCTGGAGGACCCATGTTTTCACCAGTATTCAGGAGTGACTTAGGACTGGGAAAATAAAAAGTCCAATACTGGCCCAATACCTGTGAAAGCCTACGGGTCTGCAGAGAAGAGGTTGTGCCAATAGAAATACTTCAAACTTATGGTTTTGAGATTCCCCCCACCCTTTCTTTTGTAAAGCAGTGTGACTTCTGCTATGCGGTTTATGAAAAGTTATCCCAAGTCTGCAGCCAGTCACTGCAAAATGCGTTCAGGTGGATCCAGCAGTTTTTATATTCTGCTTGTGGGAAAGTCTCGAAGTGCAGTTTTACTCAGAATGCCTGTGTTTGAAGAAACAATGGGGTAAGGGAAGCAATTTTTACTCATTGTGCTGGGTTATGTGAGAGACAGTAGTGCATTTTACAAGCAGAGTAATTAATATTCACAAGCATAAGATGAGCAACAACCAGTCCAATACCATAGCCATGGTCCAGCAGAGAAATAAAACAGGTTTAGTCTTTTTTTTTTTTTTTAATGAAGTAGTCTTACTCACAAATACTAATGGTTTCATAACATCTCATGGTGAGAGGCTCTGTAACATGTGCTCTTCAAACATGGTGAACAGAGAGAGAACCACAGACTACAAAAATGAAGGACAAACAGATTCAAACTAATTGCAGACTAACTGATGCAGGAAGAGAGAGGTTGTGGCAAGGCCAACAAACAGAAGAGGAATGAATGCTCACCATTTCTAAGCATCCAGAGAGCCATACAAAGTACCAGCTACTAAGGTTTCTACTTCTAACACAATCCTCCTCCTGCAGCTTAAAGACGGCCTTCCTCACTGTGCCAGAGTTTCTCCACCCTCTAGAGCAGATTTTGGAAGACATAGAAGGCCGCAGTGAAGCTTGTGCCATCTTCTGGAAAGCTCCACTGGATAAAAAAGTTCCCACTCTTTGAGAGAAGGGGGCTTTCTAGTCTGCTATTTCCCCCTTAGATATGCCTGGTCCCAGTAGAATTGCTTTGTCAACTAACACTCTTTATATAGAAGATTGTAAAGAAAGATAAATAAACAAGCAGAAGGAATAGGCCTCTTTCAAACATAAAAAAATGAGAAAAATATAATTTAAGCAGAGTTGTACTGGCAAACTTTCCTCCCACTAATAAGTTCCACGGACTTTTTGACTATCTACAGTCTGATTTTTCACAGGCATGCATACTAGAAGATGTGGACCCAGATAGGGACAAATTCCTCAAGTGCAGATTGCTGTCTGGCTGCTGAAGACTTGCCTCTGCTTATTCTCCAAGCTTCTGTGGCATTCAGTCCCATGGTTGAAACCATCCCATCACATATATGGGTTTCCCCCAACAGGTTTTGGGACTGTTTACACCCCCAACTTCAAAGAGCAAGAAGAGAGAGCTCACATTTGGACTTCAGTGCAGGCCCGGTTTATGCTTGCAAGGGAGGTATGATTTAAAGGTCTTGTTATTTAGACTCAGGGACTTTAATGCAAATGACAAACAATGGCTGCAATTATAGATGGTTATGTCTACTGCCTTGCCTCTCTGGCTTTTGATGTACTGCCTGTGGGTAAAAGAAAACTCAAGTTCAGAAAGGCCCCACCCTGGCAATGACTTGTGCAACAACAGTGTGCGTTTTTTTTTTTCAAGTCAAGTGAAAGAGGTGGAAAAGGATTTGAAATCCCTTTCTTCTCTATGTGTGTGGTTACAACTGTAGCTTTTATAAGCAAAACAGGAAAGCCGAGGAGGAACTTTTGTGGCAGAAGGGGTTAAATGAAATCCAACTCTCCTTTTCCTGTGCAGTAAGGATTAGTAACCAAACAGAAGCTAGAGGCAAGAGAGGAGGGTGTTGGATTGAACTAGAGGGCTGGGGATCTGGTTTGGGATACTCAAGTTGCGCTCCAGGGTGGCATCCTTGCCTCACTTGACGTTATCTGCAAACACATGTGGCTGGTAAGTCTTAACTTTGGATTACACAGTGTTTGGGTTCTGTTTGCTCCCTTATGCTTCCCATTCTCCATTTACTGTTGTGTACTGCTGCTTCATCTGCTTGATAAAAGTTAACAAAGCAGGGTGTGTGTGTATGTGAAAGCAGTGTGTCCAACAGAGTCCTGCCATGACAAACATCGGATTCCCTGGCAAAGGCAGAAGAGGAATGCAGCCTGATATATTAAATCAGTGTCAACCCATTTGTGGCCTTAACAGTTATTCCAATGTATAATGCAATATTTATGATGACATGTCTGTTGTAGGATTGCATGCAAATAGGGAGTTGTTAGCTTCCCCTGTGTTTGTACTGCCTGCCTTTGAGATAATCCTCTCAGACTTTAGTTGAGAAGGTAGTGTGTGCATTTAGCAGAGTTTGCATGTGTGAGAGATGCTAAGGGAAATCTTGTTTAGATGGCAAGGAAAAAGTTCAAGTACTGTATTAGAGAAATAGGGCTACTAAGACAGTTGGTTTCACTATACACCAGCCTCTATGTATTTAACTCTTACTTCTCTGTACATGTGTCAAGGTGCTTGGGGGAAAAACGCCATTGGTATCTTTATTTCAAAATGCACTCACATGAAAATATGCCATGAGTTTTAAGTGCTGAGCAGGCTGTTCTCTGCTTGAGGCAGCCAGACATAGGTAGCATCATAGGATGCAACTGGCACAAAGGAAGGTTTTCATGCTGCTGCAAGTTTAAACATTTTGGAAAGCTTTATGTATGAACAACTGCAAATAGTAGCTTGAGGTGTCTCGAATACTTGTTTGATCCTGTAGACAGGATCATCTGAATTTGTGGGGAGAAAATAGAGTTTGCAAGATTGTCTGGAAAAGAGTTTGCAAGATCAGAATAAGAGTCCTGCTGGAATTGTCTCCCTTAGGTGCGTATCAAAGAGCTTATTTGAAATCTTTAGTTAGAATGCCATAATGGTTACTGGAAAGGTGACTAGAGCATGAAATCTACTGGACCATGACTGCTAGAAATATATTATATGTCTTTTCATGGCTGTGCAAGAGAGGCAAACATTCAATAGGCATAGCTTCCCTAATGCTTGGGTGTACAGTCCTGAAGAAGCTGTTATCTTTAGGGAGGGAGGGAGAAGTGATAGAGCACACTTACAGGATGCAGAAGGTCCCAGGTTCAGTCCCTGACATCACCAGCTCCAGCTGCGGGGCTGAGAAACTTATTTTAATTTCTCTGCCCAAGACCCCAGAGAGCAGCTGCTGTCTGTGTAGAATGATCTGCTATTTTTATTTGCCACCAAATAGGCTTCAACTCATCATGATGGTATAAATGAAAGACTTCCAGCAAACTTTGTTATTAACAGCCCTGTGAAGGTCCTACAAACGTGGGACCACAACTTCTATGACTCAGGCCATTTCTGCACTAGATTGTGGCAGTGCTGTTATTCCACTTTCATCATCCTATGGAATCCTGGGTTTGCAGTTTAGGGAGTGGCCTTTGATTCCCCTCCCTAAACTGCAAACCCCAGGATTCCATAGGATATTAAAAGTGGAATAACAGCACTGTACGATAGCTTCATTTTAGTTATTTTGGCTTCTAATGAGAGTTCAGGCTTGATTTGATCTTAAACCCATTCATTTTTCTTTTCCGCAGTCGGTGATACCCACAGAACTTTCCTGCAGCACCACGTTACAAGTGAACTGATCTTCCTAACAGCTTTCTTCACTGCCCTTCTTTTTAAACCTAACATAGAAATCAGAAATGCTATGGCATAGACGATTCTGACTTTGAGATTTAAGTAATACATTTTCACATTTGTGGATCTTATCTAGTCATTTCATAATTGCCCTTCTGAGTCTTAGCCATGCTATTATTCCACTTTCAACATCCTATGGAATCCTGGGGTTTGCAGTTTAGGCAGGGGCCTTTGAGGATTCCATAGGATGTTGAAAGTGGAATAATAGCACTATAACAGTCTAGTGCAGAAATGGCCTTAGTTGTCTTCTGAGTTCAATTATAGTTTCCATTTGAATTAATGAGTGAAACAATGTGTAGAAAATACTTAAAAATTTGATCTGGCAAAGAGTGAATCCACCACCACAGGGGTGGTAAATCCACTCTGAATATTCCTGCCACTCCTCTCACATCTGGTCTAAATGAAATGGGAGCTCTGTTGGAGCAAAACTAGGGTGCAGTAGAGCTCCTGTTCCATGCAGAGCAGTAGCAACAAAATACAAAGTGGAATCATTTTTCCTGCAGTAACAGATCCTTATGGTCAGTCCTCCCTGACAGGGCAGGTTCCTGTGTCCCTATGCATACTCAGTTTTTGCCATTTAGTTAAGAGGTGAGAGCCACTGTGGTGTAATGACTGAATATTGGACTAGGATTCCTTTTGACTAAGGTGAAAATCTCCACTCAGCCCTGGAAACCTGCTTGGTGACCTTGCCACAGCCACAGTCTCTTAGCCTAAGAGGAAGGCGATGGCAAACTGCCTGTGAATAAATTTTGCCAAGAAAGCCATTGGATAGAGTAGCATAAGTTAGAGTTAATTTGAAGGAACATAAGAGCAATATGTGGGAGCCACCATGGTGTCGTGGTTTGAGTATTGCACTACAACCCTGGATACCAGGGTTTGATTCCCTGCTCAGCCATGGAAACCCACTGGGTGACTTTGGGTCATCTCAACTCTCAGCCCCAGAAATCCCCATGATAGGTTCACCTTAGGGTTGCCATAAGTTGAAAATTACTTGAAGGCACACAACAACAACAACAACAACAACAGCAATATGTAAGAGATATTTTTAGACTTTCGTTTCAGCCAAAAGCTTTCATGGTGTGGCAACAGTGGTGGTGGTGATGATGATGGTAAAACAAGCCCAAGATCCAGAAGTAGGTAATGTCTTTATTAGAATAAACTATAAATCCACAGCTTTTGAGTTTCCCAGAATGCCTGATGAAGAATGATAAAGAATTCAAAGCTTGTATATTTTGTGTGTTTATAGTTGGTTGTAACCAAGGTATTTTTCGCTGTGGATTTTGGATTCTGGTTTTTTCCCGGTAGGTCCACATAGTTTTCCTCCTTCCTTCCTTCCTTGATGATGATATTGGACTGTTTAAGGCAATTTAAGACAATTTCAGCAAAGCATAGGAAAACAGTAGCAATAAAGTCTGGGAGTAAAGTGATCAGTGTGAGTAATCAGATGACAACAACAACAACAACAAAGAAAGCCATAAAGTTAGCTTTGTGGACAATTTTTCAGCATCCAGGATTTAAAAATATATATACCGGTATATATATTTGTTACACTGTTGTTTGTCAATCTGGTAATTCCACAACTGCTTGGGCATTAGCTATGTCGTATATAACAAGTAGGTTGCTGAGTGTGTGTGTTTGAACACGAAACTGATTGCAGTATAATGTTCGGTATTTAACATAGTTTGCTTTGTAGCTTCTCCTTGGTTAAAAAAGAAACTAAGCAAACATGACATATTCCTAAATACAGAGGTGTTACAAATGTGTTAAATGGAACTCAAAATAGAAATGCTATTTTTATAGACTGGGAGAAAAGTTGTTTGGGGCCGTATTTTAAAAAATTTGACAAGCAGCAGCATGTAGTATACATTGTTTCTGTTAAAAGAATGAGGATAGATACTGCTGGTTTCACACTTACTTAAAAATGAAAGCGTGTGGGTCCACATTCCACATTATTTGAAATACAGTGGGCCCTCCTTTTGTGCAACCTCTGCATGCACAAATGTGAAGTTGTATGAAGGGTGATGTCCAGTTATAGTTGACGAATGGGGCAGGTATGAGCCCACGCTGCTATAAGCACAAGCTATAAGTCCATTGACTCTAATAGGATGCAAACCTTGTGTTTTTTGTTTTACATGGGGGTTCCTGAAATAGATCCCCTGCAGATATAGAGGGCACACTGTACTAGTTTAGAAGAGGTCAGGTTGTTTGATTTTTAAATTAAAGTCAAGGGGGGACCCGACCTTGCTCATCAGCATCAGGATCAAAGCATTCAGGGAGGGAAGATTTAACCTTTTCCTTCCCACTGTAATGGAAATGGGTGATTTCATGTAGTAAGCAGCAATAATTCTTAAACCCCTATTGCTGCCAAAGGGAGCTTTTTGAATATTGCTCTTTGCCTCTTTCTGTCTGTTCAGAATTGGAAGTGGGGACAGAAGAATTATGGCTTCTTCCCATGTATGCCATGTATCTTGATTGTGGAGTGAGGTGTGGCCATGGCTGGTTTTAATTAAAACAGTCCCAACCAACTTCATCTGTCCTCAGGCCAAGTTTTTATGTACTTAGGGCTTCACCTGGAATTCATATTACTGCTGACTCCAGATTCTCTGGCTTCAGGATCCACAACATGACAAGAAGGATTTCTAAAATGTAAAATGTCACCTCTTCTTCATTTTTCATGTCCTTTAACAAAAATTCAGAGTGTTTTTCTCATTAAGTGTTTTTTAAAAGATCGTCTTTCCCAATCCTACCGTATTATGCAAATCTCCTTAAAAGCATGTTAAGTTTTAGGCAGAAGATTCTTAATCACAGGTTGGGCACATTGGGAAAAATGTGTTGTACAGTAGCAATTATGGAGCAGGTGATCCAATGAGATAATGGGGGAGTACTCTGAAGAAAGCGTCACATTTCCATTAAAATTTAGGGTTGCCAGGTCAGGATTATCCGAGGCCCTTTAGCACAAAGACCAGACACCTAGAGATAACCGCTTGTGACATCACAGTTGGCAGGTCTTGGTGATATTGTTACCCTGTTTTCTCTACATCAATCCATTTGCTTAGGACTCCTTCGAGAGGATTCCCAAAAGCTGTCAAAATTGTCTCTTGTGGGGAAAAAGTTGGCTCTGAGCACTCCTTTAGACATGCAAAGAGAACAGGGTAATTAAAAGATCTTTAAACCCAATTTTAAACGGAGTCAGGCCAGTCAAAAATCACACAAAGGGATTCAATGAATAGCTTTTATTGACTAACAATAAGTTGTATTTAAGCTAATACACCCACATTCATTCAAGAGCTAATAGATTTAGAAGAGTGAAAGTAAGAGATTATGCTAATTATACTACACCTTTCCTGAAGATCTCTGTTAGGGAGGTAGGGGTTCTCTTCTCCTGAGTCTTTTCCTGTGTGTGTGTCCATGTTTTTCAGTGTGCTCTAGCCTTAAAACATGGACTATTTGTAGAAAACATTTTCTTTGAAGACAAAATCCTTTCCCAGGATAAACAAACAGGGCAGAAGACCAAAACATCTTCACACCTGGCATTTTTCTGATATCGGAAGATCATCTAAATAACAGGATCTTCCTCTGCTTTGAAGCTGTGGTATGGGCATCTGGAGATGGTTTGATAAGGTTTTTATCACTTCCAGTGCCCAGCACTTTTAACTACCTTCAAGTGGACCCCTCAAATGGTCACTTACCATTTGTCCATTAGGGCAATATACCATGAGGTCTTTCTGTTGCTACGTGACTGGGTATACTGGCCTGGTCTGGATTTTCTCCTTTTTGAATGTATGGCTGTTTCTATTGCCTACGTGCACATCCGAGGGACCTCTCTGGTGGGCTAGATTAATTTTTTATCAAAGTTGTAAAACCTGGGACAGGATTTGGCAAAGAAAAGGGTAATAATATTATAAGGGTGAAATTGCAAGGGACAGTCCCTGGTGGGCAAGGGCAATCCCAATAACTTCTTTGCTGTCCCCCTTTTTCAGCTGGTTTTAAAAGATCCTAGTTTCTCTCTCCTCCTCTCGCCTTTGCCATTTGACCTCAGCTTATTTTAACTGCTGCAAATTGAGTTCAAGATGCAAAAGTAGTTTGCACTCAGTTTGTTCGGCAGAAGGGAGAGGAAAGGAGAGGTCAGAAATTTGCCCTTCTGAGTTGGCTCAGGAAAAAGCAAACTGCTACCACTTGTCCTGGCTTCTGTGTTCTTTCTCATTCATGTTTGCTGAATTATTCTGATGTTATTTGGCCATAGACACACCAATTTTCCTGTGTGAAATAGTGGAGAGTATAGTGATGTCATTAAGCATGATACATTAGATATTAACCACAGCTGTTCATTCATACAAAGAACATCAAGTCTAACAAATAAGAAAAATATAGGTGGGTAAACTTTTAAAGGCTGAGTTTTTGCCCTGAGACTTGTTCCCCTCACCCTGAGGACTAGAAAAGAGGATCCATGCCTTGTGATCTGGGAGCCCTAACCAAGGGTGTGCAACTGCATGGATCCAGTGGTCAATTTTTCTCCCCTGGGACCTTCCACAGGCCACACAGCCTGCCAACAAACAAACAGAACAACTGAAAACTGGAAGTGGCTAAAAGTCTTCTTCCTGTTTTGAAAAACTGGTATAATTTGATGTTAAACTAAGCAGGGGTAATCTATGTTATCTATTTGAATGGTAAATTACTCCACTTGGTAGGTTCCAAGACAGGCAGTTCACTTGTGGCAGAAATCAGTGATCCAGGAAGTCTCAACTGGACAAAGGCAGCAAAAACAACTTTGAAGGGCTTTACACAGCTTCAAGGTCACACTTGTCTACTTGTGTTGAACAGGCCATGTTGAACAGTGGAATCCAACAGCCCTTTCATACCACATAATTATGGCACTATGATTCACTATAATGTCCATGACAATATCCTGTAGAATCCTGGGATTTATAGTTAAGGGAGGGACATTTAGAATTCTCAGCCAGAGAGCTCTAGTACCTCACCAAACTGCAAACCCCAGAGTTCTATCGGATTTGGCTTTGGCAGTTAAAATGGAATCACAGTGCTATAACTGTGAATGTAAAAGGGTCTGTGATCAGGAAAAAGTTGTGACTCAATGTTATTGTGAAACATTTGCCCTTAAGGTTGTTGCAGAGTAAGTCTGCTGACATGTCTCCATCCACAACAGTATAGGGCAGCCTTCCTCAGCAGTGTGTGCTGTGGGCCACAATTGCTCAGTAGTGATCCCTTACCTCCACCCCAATTTTGTGCTCTTTACCTCGGTAGGACTACAATCTCTGTCATGAGAGCTGGAGTGATGGGATTTGTAATCTAAGGTGTTGAGAGGTGGAAGGGATCACTACTGAACAATGGTGTCTCAAGACACACATCTGACACCTTTGATAAAAGCAGTGGAGTGGCTGGTTCCTTTGATTTTCATGTGGAAGTGAGATCTACATATTTTCCAGTCAGTCCACAACAAAATTTATTGACTGACTGATTGATTGACAGACTGACCAGCAAGTGAAAGGTGAAGTCTCACCTTGTCTGAAGTAAGGCAACTGTGTTTGATTGTTCTTGCCTTAAAGATTCCCAGGGCCAACAGTTTCTTTCATACAATTTTCATACAATATGCAGAGACCCGGCCCTTTCCGCACTGAGGCTTCTAGCGCAAGCGGGGGAGGCCGGCAAGTGCAAGAAGGCTCGTCCGGGAGGCTGCTGCTTCCCCCTCCTTCCTTCCGCAGGCGAAGGAACCAGCGGGGAAGCGGCACCGAAGGAGGCTTGTCGCGCAAGCCGCCCTCCCCCCCGTGCGAAGCGGGAGACCTCGCGCCGGATTCCCACCCCGCTCGCGTGCCGGATTCCTCCCCCCGCGCACGCGCCGGATTCCCCCCCCCGCGCGCGCCGGATTCCTCCCCCCGCGCGCGCCGGATTCCTCCCCCCGCGCGTGCCGGATTCCTCCCCCCCCGTGTGTGCGAAGCGGGCGGCGTCGCGTCCCCCCCGCACGCGCGCACACGAAGCGGGCGGCGCGTTCGTCGTGCTACCTCCCCACCCCGCTCCTTCCTTCCGCAGGGGCGGAGGGAAGGAAGCGCGACCCGGCCGGCTCCCGGAGGCTCCGCACGAAGGTAAGTGCCGGTGGGCTCCGGCAGTGTTGCGCGAGCGCGGGGTGATTTTTGCTTGTACGCGAAAATCAAAAAACCCGCGCTCGCGCCGCTTCAGCCCCGTGAGCCGGGTGGAAGTGGGAGTGCGTCGTGTGGAGCGACGCTCCCACTCCCGCGAGGCTCACGGGGCTATCGCGTGCGCAAAGGCCCGTGCGAAAAGGGCCCCAGACTCTACTCTTTGTGCTCTCTTGTGATCCTGAGGTCATCCAAAGGATGTAATGATGTCAGCAGTATACTAAGTTCAGCAGAGAAACATGTGAATCGTAAGGAAACAGACCACAAAAGTCAAGCAACATATGCTGTGACTAGGAATATATTTAGATCTTCTTGAACAATTTCTGCTCTTTTAGCAATCTCTTGTGCCACTTCCTCATGGACTGTGTTTTCCAGTCTCACTCTTCATGCTTACATCTGAAGTTTTCTCAAAGTATCATCAGCAGTTAAGTTATACATAGATTTATATTTTAGTTGTCACATCAGCAGATGCTTATCCCCATGCCTTTTTGCTGTACCCTTCATAGGATTGATAGATCTCAGGGCCTGACCCTCAGTCTCCAGTTTTTATTGGTCATCTCCAGGCAGGAGACAAGGATGTAAATTCTCCCTTTTGGGGGAACAGCTCCAGGCAAGAAGAAAGTCTGGGTGCAAATCTCCAGTTCACATAAGGGAGCAGTAGCCTGCTACAATTTTGCAAGGTTTAATTTATTTGTCATAATCAGTCAAGCCTTTATTGTGGTCCACAAACCATGTGGCAATAAAATAGTCATATTGTTATGGTAAGTTGCAAAGACTCTCTGAAGGGTTTATATATTTACTTAGTTAGATTGTGCCTTTCCTACCAGTGACTGAAATGCCAGGGCTCAACCTCCGCTCTGCTTTGCATCTACCTTCTGGCTCAAGGCAAGTAGGCTAGATTACATGGTCCTTATCTCCTCTCCCTAAGTAAGTGAGAAGGAGCAATCCCTCATTTCATCTTTATCGAGGAGCAGCCTTTTCATCTATGATTTCTGTCGTAATTTTCAAACAGGCCCATGCACTCTGTGTGTTTGTGTGTGTTTGAATGACAGGCTGTGAGAAACTCTAGTTGGTATATGATGTGCGGTGCTTAATGACATCACCAGGGACCTACCCTAGATCTCAGATTCTGATCCAGAAACCTCAAGATCTGAGATGATCCTGATCTGTCAATCGTAACCCTTCACCATTACACAGATCCAGTGTGGTCGGGCAGCATCAAAGCGAGTCCAAGCAAAAAGAGGTCAAAAGTTATTAATGAGGAAGAACACATAAAAGTATGATTTTAAGCAGAGAAAACTTGGAGGGTTTGTAGTGGGTTTAGGTAGCCTGAAAAAGAAACTCAATCCAACTGATTCAGTATTCTCCATGTGTGCACATATTAACAAGAAATATAAAATCATATAATATATTAGTATGAAATCAAAATGCCTTGATCAGACACTACTCAAAATTATCTCTTCCTCTCAGATTCCATGGTCATTGCATGAACTTTGTGTTTTCAGCCACCCCCTTGCCCGACACATATGATCTATCGGCTCAGATCCAAGTGTCTCCGCAGCACTCATGTCAACCAATCACAACCTCTCAGCCTAGTTTATTCAACAAGGTTGAATGGAAAAGGGATAGGTAGATGGGGGAGGGAGGAAATAATGTACAGCACTTTTAGGTCCAAGAATTAAAATAATGTTTGCTTTTTAGGTGCTTACTCTAATTTTTAACTTTAAACTACTATTACTACTACTACTACTACCATTATTATTATTATTATTATTATTATTATTATTATTATTATTATTATTATTATTACACCACATGAAAATCACTGTTCTCCTAGGCTTTTGGCAGCATGTAGCACCAAAGTACTATTCTTTCTTATTTTCCACTACTGCTATGTTCTGTTTTGTAGTTGCTTTTCATGCAGCCAAGTCTGGTTTGACAGGCTTGCCATCTAGCTTTAAAAAGCCCCTGTCCGTAGAGTCCCCCTTTCCACCTTGAATCTCCTCCCTGTCCTCAAAGCCATGCCTTCTGTCCCCCTCATGGGGAGGCTACAGATACTTCATGGCATGAGGTGTCATTTCACCCAGGGTTTGTTCCTGTCTTCCAGGGAAAAAGGGAGAGGCGAACAAAGCTGGCTTGGAGACTTCTGGTTTGGGGCATACCTGAAGCCTTGAAATACCATTTCCAGAAGGTTCATTTCACCCCTTTCCTTTCCTGATAGAGAGCAAATGTTCTCCACCCCAGTTTAGTGTGTTAACTTTAATACTTGAGTAGTTTTTTTTCCTATTTAATTATACATTGCCTTGGGGAAAATTATTGGGTGGAATGACAATACATAAATATTTCAAACAAACAATAAGAAGCTACCTTGAAAATCAACCATTAGAAGAAGAGTATGTAATTAAAAGCAACCACCACCACAAATTATTTATTCATGAATGTGCAACCATAGCTGAAAGTTCACATTCACATTGTTGCATATATGTAAAACAAATAGAGATCATTTTGTCCATTGTACAGAGTAACAGAAATCTAATATACTTTGTAAGGAAAGTGACTGAGAGCAACAAAGAACAAAGTACAAAGCAAAGAATGGACACTGGAAAGTGTTATTCAAAGTAGTAGGTCCCCTCCAGTTTGCTATTTCTGAAAATATTGTGTGTGTGTAAAGCCCTGGTGCAGCCATAACATTATGAGTTCGATCCTGCTAGGGTCCAGCCTTCCATCCTTTCATAGGTCAGTAAAATGAGTATCCAGCTTGTTGGAGGCAATTAGCTAACACATTGTAAACCACTTAGAGAGTGCTTGGTGCTATAAAGTGGTATAGAAATGTAAATGCTAATGCTGTGTGTCTGTGTGTGCACACACCCATATGTGCATGTGTGTATTTTATTAAAGGGAAGCATTCATTCAAATTTTGGAGAGGTTACTTTACTTACTTAAGTATCAAAAGTAACTTTTCCCAGTTCTTTGTTAACTTAGCTACGATCATTTTATGCAAATATATCCATGCACATGTATGTCTGCTAAACTGTGTAGCAGATGCCATTCTCCATGCAGTTAGGTGTGGCCTTGCACAAATTCTTTGACAGTATATTTCTGCATCTATTCCTAAGAGAAACAGTTCTTAGCCTCATTAATGCTGTGATGATTCCTCACAGAACAGTTTTTATTTCCCATAACACTATGATGTTTTGTTCTGATGCACAGCGGTCAGTCCCTCACGTATTTCCTTTCATATCACGCAGCACTGCCAAGAAAGAGTGCGCCAAAGCACACTCCCAAAACTCTATGTATTAGCAACTGGGGGACAATTTCTGAGCTTGCTGACTTAAAGTCTGGGGGCTTAACTTTCTTTAGGATGATCATTCTCGGCACAGAGATGGAACCAAGACAGTCTTTGTAATTCTTTATGGGCTTGTGTTTTATTGTAAGATACCCAACAACATAAAACGGGTCATTATCACTACTAATGTGAATCCCACTCCATTGGTCATGGTGGATAGGAGAAGGAGGTTCAGGGCATCATAATCTAAAAAAATAAGTTCTCCAATTTCTCTTACATGGATGGGAAAGCACGCAATAGGCCTTGGTAGAGATCTCCTTATTGTGTCTGAACATCCAAAATTGTTGAAAATTGTTGAAAGTCTGAACATTGAGCACTGGATATTACAAATATTAGAAGTAAAAGAAAATGATCGACTGACTTTAAGTATAAAAGAGAAATCGGACGAAACTATGAAAGAATGGCAACCAGTAAATATGTTCCTCCAAAATAGGTGGGGAAATACATTCATGGAAGAAATATAAAGAATTTATGAAAAGTTATATTGATTAAGAGTGCAAAGAAGACTAAATGATTAAACACAAACAAATACGAGTGTATATTATGTTACAGATATCTTAAATAAATATACAACATATATATATATATATATGCACACACATATACTAGGTACTTTGAATGATACAAATTACATATTGTACAGTATACATTATACACCATAAAAGAAGTACAAGTATAAGTACAAATATAAGTATGAAGGTATAATAGACCATGGTGGAAAAATGGTATAATGTAATAATTGTTAACAATGATTGAGGAACGATTACAAAGACATCAGAGTGTAAAATAAAATAGAATAAAATAAAGGGGGGAGATGAGTAAATTAAAGACATATGAAAATATGGAATTGGCCAGTTGTGTGAGCCCCAACTTGTGGGAGTTATTATTAAATTTTTCTTTGGTATTTTTTTTCTTATTTCTCTCATTTTTTCTTTTTTTATTTGTACAATATATGTAAAATTTGGAGAATGAATTATGAAAGAAATGTAAAATGGGGCTAACAAGTTAATGTAATAAGTAAGGAAATGTAAGGTAATAAGATGTTTGGTACAGAAATGATATATTTTTATTTTGTATTAATAACATTACATAAAATAATATCAATAAAAAATAATGTAAAAGAAAAAGAAAATAAGGCTCCATAAATTGGACGGATGAGATATTTGTCCCTTGTGCTAGGCCAGATGTTGATAGAGAAGAACTTGTTTAAAAGAAGTGAGGAGAAGAGAAGAGAAAGAGATATTATTGATGGTTGGGATCCAGGCAACCTGTGCAGAAGTGGAGGGAAATTGCTCAATAGGAGGGAGATTCCTGAGCATTTCCTTCTAGCTGCTCTCCTTTGTGCTTTATAGAAATACACTCTGAAGCAATGCTACTCAAAGTGGTCATCTTTGGATCTGAGCCATTGGCCGCTGTTCCCGATCCAAATGCTATTCCTATTTGGGCACAAATATGGTGCTAGTCCCTGGCAACATCAGAAAATATGAGAAGCACTGCTTCTCCTGACCTCCACAGGCAGCTTTCAAGAAATAAATGTGTGTATGCAGCATGGTGTAATGATTTGAGAGTTGGACTACAACTCTGAAGATGAAGGTTTGAATCTCTGCTCAGCCATAGAAGCCCACTGGGTGACTTTGGGCAAGCTACACTCTCTCAGCCTCAGAGGGAAGCAAAGGCAACTGCCCTCTGAACAATTCTTGCCAAGAAAACCCCATCATAGGGTTGCCTTAGAGTGGCCATAAATCAGAAATGACTTGATACTGCATAACTATAACAACACCAACAGCAACAATAACAATATGCCCTTGTGCATACAAGAGATGGCAGTATGTCCATTGTGTGCCCTAAAATCTGCACATAGTTCTTTGGATTCCAGTCACAATATATTATTATTATTTGTTCAAAATCATCAGTGTAAATAGTTCATCCTTTTGGAATTCCAAAAGCAAAAAAAAATCTCTGGTTTCAAGTATCTTACAACCAAAGAAACTCAGACATATGAGAGTGGGGGAAAGGATGGTCACAGTTTCTAAAACATGTGAAAATGAATGGCAACAAGCAGTATTTCTGCACTAATCCATTGCTACAGTCTGTATGTGTGCTTTTTACAGATTATAAAATGTTGCATAATGTGGCCAGTTCTGTGAAAGTACTATAGAGAGAAAAATTAGATTATCTTTTATTCCCCCCTTTCATACATGTCCCTGCCCAGATGTAAGAGGTGACTCACAACTCAATGACCAAAGATGTTTTGTAGCAGCTGTGAAAATCTCCTAATGTGGAGTCACTCTGAGAGTGGCCAAGAGACAGATGCTGCAGCAGTGAGACCTAGTTTTCAGTTCATGTTAATTTCTGACTGGGTGGCTGCCCTGTCCAGAAGCTATAGCCTTGATACAAGGCTTTGAATAATATTTGACATCTCTGTTTACTGGGACCCTGGAATTAACACTCACTATTTCAGTTATATTGCAGAAGAGACTGCTATATGTACAGAAATTAACTGTGTATTCAAAGTATAAATTCTAAAACATCCCAGAAGTGATACTGTCTCTTCTTTCCATTAATAAAGAGTCAGGGCTGTTCAAAATTAATCCTGCTGATTTAGAAGTTATTGCGTCTAGCTTGCTATTCAAAGAATTCCACGGTTTTTCCAGCCTATATACTTGCTTGTTATCTTGGGTTATTCACCCTTAGAATGACCGCTTACACCACAGTTTTCCAAACTTTTCATGTTGGTGACACAAATTTTAAACATGCATCATTCCGTGACACAGTAATTCAGTTTTACTACCAAATTACCAGAGGTTAAATTAACCCCTTATAAGAGAAACAGACACATACATAAATTGTAATAACAAAATGTATGGGGACACAACATCTCATGAAAACATTTCATATATTTTAAAAAATATATGATTTATAAATAATAACATACATTTCCAAGATTGTACGTGATGCACCTACACACTTCAGGTAACACATTAATGTGTCACAACACACTGTTTGGAAAGCCCTCACTTACACCTTCTTCAAAGAGAGGATAGAAGTTTGATAATATTTACAAGTGTTAACTTGTACATATAAATGCTGATTTAAAAACAATCTAGAGCCAGCATGGTATATTAGTTTGAGCACTGGACTATGACTCTGGAGACCAGAGTTTGAATCCCTGCTTGGCCATGGAAACCCACTGGGTGAACTTGGGCAAGTCATACTGTCTCAGTCTTAGAGGAAAGCAAAGGCAAAGGTAAATCCTTTCTGGACAAATCTTGCCAAGAAAACCCAATGACGGGTTCTTCTTAGGGTTTCCATAAGCAGAAATGACGTAAAGACATACAACAACAAAAATAAAAATGCATTGCTCTCATAAACTTTCAGACAGAGAACTGTCTCCTTTTAAGTAGCACACATAGTCATCCTATTCATTGATTACTGTTTCTTGTCCACATTTCAGAGTGGGTGCATGAATACAAATGAAGATAGGCCTTACTTATTAAATATATGACCTACCCTTTCTCCAAGGAGCCCAGCATTCAATTATTCCCTATTTTTCCCTTACAACAACCCTGTAAGGTGGATTGGCTGAGAGATAAGACCTGATGCTAGTCCAATGGTTTAACATCATACAGATTCTCAATGGTAGGAGACAAAATAGACCATGCTACAGAGAAAGATGTTTGACTGGATAATTGATGTGTTTTTACTTCTAAGATTATTATCTGTTTCTTGAATGGCACATCTAGAATTTTTTGCCTGGCTCAAAAACCTAAATTGACTGATCAAAAAGTCCTAGGTTTTGTTATTTTTCTTTCCGGTTGTCTACTGGGGTAAAATAAACTGACCAGAGGAGCTGATTTTTTTAAAAAAGTCTCTGATTATACCAGGAGCTGACAGAAAATATTTTGGGATTAACAAAAAAAAGTCTGGATCTCCAAAATAAAATCATAAAGATCAGGAATAAAACTAGGGACTTTCTGATCTTTTTAATCAGTCTGGATCCACCCACCAATATGAAAATTGGGAGGACAGAGGATTAATGAATTCCCCAATGGCTTTGAGGTGGTTCTTGGGGAGTTTGCAGCTTGTGGGCAAATGTTGTTTAATCATTTGTCTTACTGTTTAAAATGTACAGTCATCCCTCCACATTTGAGGGTTTCACAGGTTTGATTTGCAAGTTTCTCTAAATCCTGCATCCCCACCTCAGGTGTTTCCTTTCCAGGAGAACCATCTCTCCCAGTGGCTCCAATCAGGTCACACAGCCCTTCAAAGACCTTCCTCTTCCTCCTTCACCAGCCGCTGCCTGGTCAGCTAAGGATGATTCACAGCCTGATTTCTCAGCACTCCAAACCCTCTCCCGGTGTCCCCCCCCCGCCCTAGGAAGGAGATGGGCAAGAGGGAAGAAGTATAGGGCCACCATGCTGAGCCACCTCCTTTCCGTCTCCTTTCCTTAATCTGCTTTGGCCCCTGGGTGCTCCTTCTCCCCACCATGCAGTGCCCCCCTTTCCACAGACGCACATTTTGATATTTGCATTTTCCACTTTTGTAAAGGGTCCTGTGCCCCTAAACCTAATGAATATGGATGGTAAACTGTACAGTGCAAGCTGCCTTTCAAACATTTTATTCAAACATGGCATTAGACCGGGACCAACCTCAGGGCTGGCACAATTGGGCACCCGCCAAGACCTGTGCTGCAGCAGGGGATCTTGGTGGCCTACCTGTTGCCCATTCTTGCTGTCAGGTGAGCTTTCCAAGCAAGCAAGTAGTAAAAGGAGCAAAGAGAAGAAAGAGAAGCCTCAGTTTAACTCTTTTCAACTCAGAAGAAGAGGGCAAGTGAAGAAACAATGATGGTGACAAAGAGTGGGAAGAGGTGGAAACACTTAGGGAGGAAGCTTGTAGGCGGCATCTTGCTCAGCTCAAAACCTAGAATTGGCACTGATAAATATGTCTTAAATAAAAATGCATTTTATTTGTTTCCATCTATTGTTCAATGGTGAGAAGGTCTCACTGATTTAGCTACTCATGAATGTGTATTTTCAGGATGCCAGCTTCCAGATAATGTGCTTGTGGAGGTACAATCAGTTTGTATTAACTCATAGGCCTAGTCTGCATTCATATTCTATGTGCTCCCTTTACTTTACACTTTTCCCCTGCCTTTCCCTGCCTTTTTTCCTTTGTAATCATACTTTTATAAATCCAGTGTTAAAAACAGATATCATTCTGTTCAGTAATTATGAGACTGTAAACTGGATTTACAATCTTGTAACCTCGGGGAGATTCATGTTTACAGTTGTTAATGACTGGACATGACCTCCTAAAACCTACCTGTTCAGCCAGGCAGTGTCCCAGCTGAAGGGTTTCTGAGGTGACAGTACTCTCCCAGTTGTGGGGCTCTCCAGTTCTCTGTTCACAATGTTCCCTGAGACCAGGAGAGCACTGTAGACATCATTTCCCCACACCCCAATTAGCAGCACTTCAAAGACCTTTCAGTTGGGGTGCTGCCCAGTTGAAAGGGTAGGGTTGGGCGGGTGGTATCATCTGACATAACTACCATGACAAAGCTCTGTTGTCATATTTATGTCTGATGGTGCAGAATCTCGGCCGTATTCATTTATTAAAATATTTACTTCAACAAAGGGCAGTTGGAAGTTTGTTTATTTGGCAGTTTTATTTACAAATGGGACTACATCAAATACAATCAAGCCATGATTTCATATTATTGTTAGTAACTAAAAGAAAAGTACAAGTCTGTTGAACGTTCTGTAACAATAAGTGCAATGACAACACGCTGTTACATATGGAACCTTTAATGTTAATTAATTCAATGCAGTTTTATTTTATTTCAGTTAATATCAATGAACAGCAATTGTGATAATCACAACAACAAAATTAACTGTTATAGCTGGCTAATTTGAGATATATCAGTAATTATTTCCTACCTTTGTGCATTATTAATTATTTCTGTTCTGGAATAAAAAAGAAAAGAAAAAAAGTAAAATACTTCCCACCTTATATCATAGAATCTCTGGGAAGGCCTATAAGTCAAAGCAACTTAACTCACTGAAAACAATTTAAAATCTAAAAGAGAAACAGATTCAAAGCATACTAAACAATTTAACAAGTTAAAACAGTTTACAAGCACACACTTGTACAGATTTGAGCAAAATCATGAAGACCTCAAAGGCTTTAATAAAAAGCCATGTTTTAACTTGGTGCTAGATTAGGCTAGCATCAGCACCAACTGAGTATCTAAGGGAAGGTATTCCACACCTGGGGCACTACAGCATAGAAGGACCCTTCCCATTTCTGCACAGTGTAGTGCCCTTACTGGTGGGGCACAGTGGAAGGCCCCTCTAGCAGGGTTTTTTGAAAGCAAGTATTCCAACTGCACAATTTTCCTTATGAAATGAATGCCCTACAGTTCAAAAAATCCAAATGAACACAAAGTTTGTTTTGCTCATTGCTTATGCTCTGTACTAGTGGCTGTTTCTCCACAGAATTATTTTTTTTTAATCCATCCAGCAACAATTCATATATGAGTCTGCCTTAGTTTGTTAACTAAAAGAGCAACCCAGAGGCTTGTGCATCAATACAAGTCCCAAGTTGCTGATGGTTACTCAGTGCAAAGCCCATTCCTGCTCAAATTTGAGTGATCAATATTGGTATCTCTCCAATCTAGGCTTCTTCTGCATTCATCAAGGTTGTCTGATAGGCAGAACTGAACTGCATTTTACACTGTGATCAGTAGTGGAGGTTAAAAGGAGGAAAATCTAACTTAAAAAGAATGATGTGCTTTGAAGCAGAGCAGTTTGGGCAGTTCGTTTTGAAACTTTGCACGAATTTGTGTTCATACTGTACCTGTCATTTAATCAACACTTAATAAACTTATTGGTTTTATTTTCCTCACCATTTTTCTAGTGGTACAGTTTTATCCCACTGTACATTTTGTGTTTGACTGTTCACTTAAAAAAAACTCTCTCCTCCAGCAGAACACACCCGCAGCAAGAATATATAAGGAGATGCCTTCAGTTATCGAGATCATGAGCTGTTTCAGGCTTTAAATGTCATCCTTTTAACTACCTTGGTCTTCAGCAGTGAGTAAATCTTGTTTTTCCTTCTTCACAGGATGCAATGGCATTTCTGTTCTTCCTGCTGATGTTAGCAGTGATGCCTTCTTCCATGCCAGCAGTAAGTACTGAATCATTGTTATGAGCTGCTGGTTTCAGAACTTGGGTCAGAAGAATGTGCATACGTACCAACCATATTAACCAAGTGACTTGCAAAAGATGTGCAATGGTAAAATGTAGCTAGGGAGTGCAGCACTTAAATGTAATTTGTGCATTTTTACTAATAGGTGCTAAATTTGTACCATCTTAATGGAGAGAGATTCTGCTAATAGCCAGCAACCATGATAGCTGTAACTGTCCTGCCAAGATGATCGGCAGCATATTCTGAATACCAGAGCTTGGGAAATTTACTTTGGGAAAGTGCAGCTCCTAGAATTTTCTAGCTGGAGGCTATACTGGCTGAGGGATCCTAGGAGTTGTCATTCAAAAAAGTAACTTTTTGAAGCTCTACAGAATACCAGATGCAGGAAGGTCATGCATGTGTACTTCCCATAGGTACCTGTTTGCCCCCTGTGGGTAGATAGGATGCTGGGCAAGACAGCCCTTTATCTGATCCAACAGGTGATCATATGTTTTTGATCTGTATCAACAATCATAATTATGGGAAATGTAGTGTTTTCAAATTGGAGAACAATGAGTGGGAATTAATGTGTTACACAATATGCCAGCATGTGGCCCATGGGAGGTCTACTAACTTCAAAAGAAGCTGAATTTGTGGACCCTGTAGAAAGGAAGTTGCTCCACCAAAGAATTAGGGACTCTATATAAAATGTGTTTTGATAGCTTTTGGGATGGACTCTGCTGTTGAACTTCTTGGATGAAGCACAGGAGAAAAATAACATACCATGTTCCTTATTCTATCCATTGTGCACCCCATTTATCCAACATTTGATTTCAGCCTTGATGCCCATCCACTTCATTTTCTCTTTAAATTTAGATTGTAATTCTCTTGGAGTTAAATACTGGTTCAGTACATTACTTTTATAAACCATCACACATAGGAAATGTGTGATACAAGCATTTATTAATGCAGGTAGGTGGTTGCCTTATGAGGCAGTTGTGTACATGACGTATGGAAATTTTCTTACAATGAATGTAAAAGCTTTAAGGTGAGTATGCTACCTGTCTAGGCTGGCTGGGACCATTTCCAATTGATGACATCACTGTTTTAAAGTCAGGAGCACGTGGATTTGGAAACAAGAAAGAATGGTAGCAGTAACATATAAGCAAAAATAACACTGGGTATGCCTGATGCTGTAGCCTGTTTAGGCACGCTTGTGACTTTGCTAAGAGCACAGTATATTAGTGATGATTATATGCCACCCATCCTTCAAGGAATAGTGGTCTCTTTAGAATCATAGAATCATAGAAATGTAGAGTTGGAAGAGACCACACAGGCCATCCAGTCCAACCCCCTGCCATGCAGGAACACCCTCAAAGCACTCCCGACAGATGGCCATCAAGCCTCTGCTTAAAAACCTCCAAGGAAGAAGACTCCACTACACTCCGAGGCAGCAGATTCCATTGCCGGACAGCCCTGACTGTCAGGAAGTTCTTCCTGAGGTTCAGGTGGAATCTCCTTTCCTGCAGCTTGAATCCATTGCTCCTTGTCCTGGTCTCTGGAGCAGCAGAAAACAAGCCCCCTCCTTCCTCTACGTGGCATCCCTTCAAATATTTAAACATGGCTATCATGTCCCCTCTTAACCTCCTCTTCTGCAGACTAAACATACCCAGCTCTCTAAGTCTATCCTCATAGGGCATGTCTTCCAGGCCTCTCACCATTTTGGTCACCCTCCTCTGGACTTGCTCCAGCTTGTCAATATCCTTCTTGAATTGGGGTGCCCAGAACTGGACACAGTATTCAAGATGGGGTCTAACCAAAGCAGAGTAGAGTGGTACCAGTACCTCTCTCGATCTAGACACCATACTCCTATTGATGCAGCCAAGAATTGCATTGGCTTTCTTGTCTGCCGCATCACACTGCTGACTCTTGTTCAGCTTGTGGTCTATGAAGACTCCTAGATCCCTTTCACACGTACTGCTATCCAGCCACGTGTCCCCCATCCTATATTTCTGTATTCCATTTTTTCTACCTAAGTGTAGGACCTTACATTTCTCTCTGTTGAATTTCATTTTGTTTGCCCTGGTTTACTGGTTCAACAGCTTCTCACCCACCAGGCAAATTCCAGACTGACTTACTAGTCTGAGACAGATCTTTCCTTTGTGTGTGTTTTTAGACTATAGGCGTACAAGCAGGGCTTTGTCGTCTTTTATGGCATGTATTACATGGTCCCCTGTTGTGTGCTGAGGTGCTTAAGAAACAATGCACACGACTGATCCAAAGCTCAACAGTTTTATCAGCAAGAAGCTGAAGGAATTAACTTTGTCTGGGTCATGAGTAATAAATAGTATTATATTTAGATCCTTCTGACTGTTATCTGGGCTTGTGGACAGGATGTCCAAATTGTGGGGTTTAAAAAGGAGAGGGTTAACAGCAGCACAGATATGGAAATCTCCATAGCAGTAGTCAGTGGTAAAGATGCAAGGCCATCGGATCTCAAGGAAACTACAGGTAAATGGCTCAGGAAGGCTGGAAGGTGACTCATCTTTCTCTGACGTTCAGCCAGAGGGAAGAGACAAGCTAGCTGGGAGTTTAAAAAGAAAAGGAAAAAAAGAGTCAGGTTACAATTTTAAGTGACATACAGAAAGAGCTGTATGGTAGTTGCTTTTCTCTGATGATCTTATGCAAGACAGTGGTTTCAGTTGTTTGGTGGAGTGCTTAAAATGTGTGATTTTCACCTATATTTATTTGTAAGTAAAGTCAAATATTACAATATACCTTATGCCTCCAGCACTCTCTTTCCAAAGGAAGTGAGGTATGTGATGCATCCCTTGAACTTCAGAGTGCTGAGAGAAGTAAAGTGAGCCTAACAGTAGATTTAGTCAGATGTTATGCCACTGCTCCTTCATGTCCATTTGCCTACCATGTTGCCCACATTGGACTTGAACAAACCCTTTGCCAAAGCCTACTGAGATGGTAAACCTTTGTTTAGATGAACCATTTCAGGCTGCGGTGTGGCTCACACAGTTTAATGCTCTTCTACTATTGTTGTTTTAAAAATAAAAAAAGTCCACAAAAAATAGTTCTTTCCAGTCCACACACCCCTGGTGCTCTTCTCTGTTGCTCTACCTCAGAATGAAATACTCACTATTTACATCGGTGTATTGTTGTAGATGTATGATAACTTGTTCAGGAATGTGGAACAGATTGTCTTCAGATATATTCCATTTGGTGTAATCAAGGTTCCCTGGTGTTTGGAGGGCAATCAGGGCAAAATCAGATAAGGAGCTGGCTCCTATTGGCAGAAGGATTCTGGGTGCATTGCAACACCAGTATTTATGCAGTTGAATTACGTTTACTTTCTAGATATTGACTCTTCAGCATCTGGTGTCTGAAGATTAATATGATGCTGTTAAGGATGTTGCTCTGTATTCCTGAACCATTTTCTGTTTCATCTTCTGCTGTCTCTGTTTTATTTATGTTCCCTTGGCCAGGAGGTTTCTGTTCTGTACAAATGCATTTCCTTGATAACTAGTGAGGCTGTTATGCATGTTGAAGATGCTTATCCCTTTTCACCTTGAAAGCTTTTTACAAACAAGCTGTCTCACTGAGGCAGTGAATCAGTTGTTGCAGAAATAATTACAAGATGCTATGTATTTCTTCATAGGCTGAATGTTTTCAGTGGCTCTGTATAGGATACATTTATTTTCTCTGCATTAAGCTCATGATAAGAGACTGTGCATTGCATCTGCATATATCTTGATGCAAGGTTGGATGTATAGTTTTACTGAATGTCCTGTATATCTCTTTGCACACTTTCAAATAACCCCTCTGTAGGCTATTGGTGGGGTTCTTCCCTCATGTCAAGCAACAGCCAGCATGATTTTGTGGTTTGAGTGTGGGATAACGACTCTAGAGACCAATGTCCGAATCCTTACTCAGCCACAGAAACCCACGGGGTGACCTTGGTCAAATCATACTCTCTCAGCTTCAGAGGAAGACAAAGGCAATCCCCCTCTGAAGAAATCTTGCCAAGAAAACCTCATGATAGATTTGCCTTAGGGTTGCCACATATCAGAGATGACTTGAAGGCATACAGCAATGACAATATAAACCTCATTGGTTACTGAATGAGAATATGGCCTGAATCGACATGGTGCAGTAGTTTTGTTGAAGACCAGGTCTAACCAGTGCCGGGTTGGGAAACTTCTTGGGAATTTTTATTGTAATTCTATGCTGCCTTTTCTTCCAGGATGGAATCCAAAGTGGCTTTCAAACAGTTTTTTAAAATCAAAACATTAAAAGACATATAAAACTTAAAAATTTAAAAAACAACTAATAAATAAGGAAAAGGTATCCAGCTCAGCCACAAATGCCTGCTTAAAAAGAAATGTCTGCCTATCTACAAAAGTAAAGCAGAGAGGGGGCCAGCCTAGCCTCCTATGGAAGAGAGTTCCACAGGGTGGGAGCAGCCACTGAGAAAGCTCTCTCACATGTCCTCACCAGGCAAGCCTGGGATGGTGGTAGGACCAAGAGAAAGCTTTCCCCTGTGGATCTAAGTGCGCTAGCAGGTTCATAAAGAGAGATACAGTTTTTCAAATCCCATATTTACTTCCTAACTCATAGTTCTGCCCTAACCTGGTAAGATATACTTCACACAGAGTTGTAGAAAGTCTACAACAAAGCTCCAGTTTGGAGGAGAATCTGAAGCTTATTTCAATGTAGCCATTGCTGGTTTGCATCATATTTCTTCCACAAGAGCTGAGCTTGGGAATGTTGCTTTATTGGACTAGGACTTCTAGAATCCCTCAGTCATCAGTCATGACTACCTTCAATGTTGTTAAAAAAAGATAAGCAGATTAGTGGAAAATCAGCGCACTAGTGTTAACCATAACTTCTCAAGAGTAGTGTGCCTCTAAAACCAGTTGCTAGGGCCAAATAATGGAGCAGATTTATTTCCTTCATGCCCTGCTGGTATGCTTCTTGGAAGTATCTTGTTGTCCAGCATTGGGAACAGAATGCTGGAAAAGATGCAACAAGAGAAGCAAAAGTAATCATGGAGCTAGAAGCAGCTCCCCTATATCTTCAATATTGCTAATATAATTTTGGGATTATTTTCCAGCTTTTGGGTTTTCTAACATGATCACTTGGTTGGTTAAGCCACAGTGATATTAATTGTTGCATTGCTAACTTTTCAGAGCAGGCCATTTCAAGATTATTGTACACAATTGCTGGTTGTAATTAAATTTAAAATCTTCCTTCCCATGAAACCTGCAAGATCATTCTCTGGTAACTATTTGTCTTAACTGTTTGTCTGGTACAGTTTGATGGCAAGGGCAAAAACACCAGACTGAACTCTGGAAGTAATTAGGAGTAAATAGGTTATTACTTGCCATGTACTTCCAGGCTTTTAAACAGATGTTTCAAATTAAATAGGAGGCAAGCAGGGAGAATCTGTATAAAACAGTTAATTTAGCCAGTCTTTGGTGAAATCTTGTTATTGCCCTTTACAGCAGGGGTTGAGAAAGTTGAGCCTACAACTATGTCTAGAGGAAAAACAATTGCTGAAGTTGTGTGCGTGCGTGTGTCATTTGTGTGTGTGTGTGTGTGTACATGCACCTTCAAGTCACCTGTTGCCTTATGGCAACTCCATTAACTTTGTAGGGTTTTCTTAGGCAAGAAATATTCAGAGGTAGCTTTATTACTTCCTTCCTCTGAAATATAGTCTGTAGCACCTGCTATTTGTTGGTGATCTCCCATACAAGTACTAACCAGGGCTGACCCTGTTTAGCTTCCCAGATCAGATGGGCTCTGGTACCTTTAGGGTATTTAGGTGCAATGTCTTGTGTCAGGAGATAAATTACAAAGTTCCAGACAGGCAGAATGACATCTCTCTCTCTCACCCCTCAACAAACTCACTTTTTAGCTGCTGTTAGTCCCCAACACAGCGATTTCCTGACCAGAGGAAGGGGGACAGTGGAAGAACATCCAGTTGTGTTCCTATAGCTGGACACACAGCAACAGGCAAGCTCCAGGACCTCTGAAGGATCCTCTGGAGGTTCCAAAGAATGATGCCATTGCTGATGATATAACTTACTGTGTTTGGGAGGACTGCAGCAGGTAAAAAGGTGGGTTTTGGGGGAGAGAGTTTGGTTGTTGCAGCTGATAGAGGATTCCAGTTTCCCTAATGACCAAAAAAGTGAGTTACACAGCTATAAGTTGGACTAACTCACTAAAAGGATGCTAGCCAATATTTTAAACCTACACATACATGTCATAACTTACTCCCTAGAGGGTGCAGACAAAGAGGAGGAGGAGGAGGATTGCTAAGAAGCTGCAGTTATTTGGGTGTCCAAGGAGATGGGGGCTGGGACTTGGCAGACCCTGAAAACACTGAAGATAACATGCTGCCATCCTTTGTTGAGAGATGGAGAGAGAAATGCCATGCCCAGCACCAGCTGAATAACAAACACTGACCCAGTTAGGCACCAATGAGGCAGCTGTGGCTTTGAAGGAGCTGCTGATAAATATCCCTGCAATTCTCTTTCAGCCTCAGTGCTGACAGCTATCTTACCTGCTTGACTGGCAGTACTCTTTCACATTCCTGTTTTGTCTTGATCTTGGGTTTGCTATGTTTGGACTTTTCTGTCTACTCTTTGCTGGCTCATGTATCTGGACTTCTTACCTGCTAATGTGAGTTCTGAACCACCCTTGTGCTTCTCCTTTCATCTTGCTCAGACAACTTGTGACTGATCCAGACTGGACTGATTATTCAACCGCTTCTCAGATCTCAGGCACTTGCTGACTTGTGTTCAAGACAATTACATAGAAGAAGGGAGAATTAAAATCTCTGGGTTATATTAGTGAGTGTACAAAGTGCTCCCTGATACTAGGTCTATACTCCAATATGCTGCCTGTATTCTGTACCACATATATAGTCTATGCTCTATACATTGATACTGGCAGATGTTGACTCTCCAAGATACGGCAAGCAGAAGCATCAGGGTCAAATATGTTCAGCATGTTTAGGTAATAGAAAATCATGACATGTTTTTCCTCATCTATGTTTCTTATATTTAGCATGCTTTGTTTATTCTCTGTGATCTAATTGGCCACTGGAAGGTAAATATGGGATTAATATGTAAATCTGATTGGAGAACACTTATCTCTGAGGAAATTTGAGGAGAAAATGGTGTCAAGGGTTAATCATAGGAAATGCATGTTCTTCTTGATGAGTTACTTAATCTTGCCACCTTGGATCTACCTCTGATCTTGGAACTGAATCTCATATCCCTCATGGTCCCTCAAGGTAATGTATCAGATGGTAACCACCAGACAGAGACAAAGGCCATTTCTGCCCTACACTGTTATAGTACTATTATTCCACTTTCAACATTGTATGGAATCCTGGGATTTGCAGTTTAGGGAGAGGAATTTAGAATTCTCAGCCAGAGAGGTCTTTGGCCTCAGCAAACTACAAAGCCCATTCCACAGGATGTTGAAAGTAGAATAATAGCACTATAATGGTGTAGGGTGGAAATGGCCAAAGACCCCCTCATGATCTGTTTCTTAAATTCTCATTCTGAAGAGATTCATTTGATGCCAATATTGTTATGTTTTCGGCATGAGGAAAAGACATATTTGTTTTCCAAAGCCTTTAAAAACTTTTAAAACCAAAGAGTTTTAAAGCATGCTGTTCTCTGTTTTACTTGCATTTTATCTTGTTTGTACAAACTGCTCTGAAAGCTTGAGTTACTGTCATTTATTCAGAAACCATGCTACCTTTTTACCTGTGTCTGCAACAGTTTGGTACTACTACCTGGAGATCATAACTGTGAAGCAAACTGATTTAGCATTTATCCTAAGGCATCTTGCAGCACTAGCTTGATGTTGGCTCAGCAGCCACACTGAGGTGTTTCCCAGATTAGTCTGAAGAAGCATGAATTCTCACAATACAGCTCCTTGGTTTTTCCTGGGTTTTGCTGGTTGCATCTCCATTCATCCCATTTATTTATTTATTTATTTGAGTTTCCTTGTAGTAGCTTTATGGATCTGACTAGGGATCTTCCAAAGTTTTTCTTTGAACTGGGGAATGGCTTGATGAGGTGGCCCTATGGTTTGAAGGGCAAATTTTCTCCTCTCTGATTTTTTTTAAAGAATCATAAGTATCAAAATACTTGTTTTAAAATGTCATTGTTTTTTATATAGGTGATTATTAACTTTTCATGATTGATCATTATATAAACTAGTTTAGAATACATTAATAATAATTTATGAACTTGAGAAATTAAGTAAGTAAATAACTAAAATAATGAGTGATCAGGAACAATTAATAACTATGGGATAAAGTGAATGATTCAGTAGTTTGGTATAAATGCTTAAACATTATGGTCTATTTGCAACAAGGGCAGGAACAAATTTTTAGTTATGCTTTGTTAGTTTTTGTTTTAATTATGTGTAGGTTAGGATGCTTGTTGATCTTTGTATGAATGTAATTTTTGTTGTTTTGTATATTTGGTTTGTGGGAGTTTTGTTGTTGTTTTGATTTTACATAATAAAAAATTAATGGTGAAAAACACACTATTTCATTGATACTCTATAACACTGTAACTTCAAAAAAATAAAGGAGGAGAAGAAAAAGGAACATATTTTTTTCAATATATTTCAGGATTAATTAAAAAAACAACCCTAAAATATTGCAGATAGTGCCAGGAATTGCCAAAAAAATAGTCTGCGACAACAGAAAGGTTGTTTGGCTATTTTAAAACACCCAAGAACTGCAGCAACAAATAACCCACTCTCCAGGTATATTTGCCTCATCTGGAGGACCCCTGAGTCACTAAAAACACTAATTTGTCTGTGTGGTGGTTTACAGAAGAGAACCAGCATGTTGTAGCGGTTTGAGCATCAGACTACAACGCTGGAGACCAGAGTCTGGAGCCCTATTTGGCCATAGAAACCCCCGGGTGAGGTTGGGACAAGACACATACTCTCAGCCTCAGAGGAAGGCAAAGACAAACTTCCTCTGAACAAATCTTGCCAAGAAACCCCCATGATAGGCTCATCTTAGGGTTGCCATAAGTTTGAAATGACTTGAAGTCACAACAACAACAACAGATTATAGAACTGGAGTAGCCAAACTGTAGGCTGTGATTAATGAATTGGAACAGGTCATGTCCAGAGGAAACACAAAACAGAAGGTGCAAGTCCTAGTATGCCTGTATGCCAGTGTCACCAGAGATTTGCCTTTTTCAAGGAGCACTTGTTTGCTGAGGATCCTAGATGTAGCAGCTTCTCCATTATGGGTGCTGTTGAAGAGGGGAGAACTGGCACCAGTCAGGAATAGAGAGAGGTTGTGTTCTAGATTTCTAAAAGCTGGGCCTCTTTTTTACACGTAACTGGCTTGTTTTTATAGATTCGGAAGACAAAGAGGCAAAGTGATTTTTGGGGAAGCTGGGGAGAATGGGGTGAGTGCAGCCGAAGCTGTGGTGGGGGAGTCAGTATTCGAGTGCGGCCCTGCTACTCACAAAGGTAAGAACCTCTTCTTCCCATGCCACTTTCCTCCTTAAACGAGAATATTTACCAAAAAAAAAAAAAAAAAAATTGAGAGCAGCTCTTAGGGCCTTTCTGCACTATACTGTTATAGTGCTATTAATCCACTTTCAACACCTTGTGGAATTCTGGGGTTTGTAGTTTGTTGAGGCCAAAAAGCTCTCTGGCTGAGAATTCTAAAGGCCTCTCCCTAAATTGCAAATCCTGGGATTCCATAGGATGTTGACAGTGGGAT
The DNA here is from genome assembly GCA_948474755.1 of Ctenosaura bakeri. Taxonomy (NCBI): domain Eukaryota; kingdom Metazoa; phylum Chordata; class Lepidosauria; order Squamata; family Iguanidae; genus Ctenosaura; species Ctenosaura bakeri. Next base: position 30,208 of record CAOLHI010001627.1, on the reverse strand, counting down.
AATAGCTCTATAATAGTGTAGTATGGAAAAGCCCTTAGTGTCTGCTCCTCTGAAGAGACCAGAACAGCATCTTCTAGCATCTCAAAAAATTAATGCATTTCCTATAGGTGAAGATTTTGCAGGCCATAGTCCATTTCATAAAATGTATGAAATGCAGTCCTAAGTTGTCAGGTATAGGTGTGGAATGAGAAGGGAATTGGAAGTGCTAAGGTCAGAGGAAAATATATTGCAAAAGTACAGTGTGTGACAATTATGTTTAATACGAGTAAAATCAATATTTTAAAAAGTAGTGTTTATTATATTATTGACTATCTGGTAAAGCATTTTTAATCCACCCTTCATTCTTATAAGTAACTGGTTGGTATGTAAATATAGTAAAGAGAAATAAAATATTATTAGTTAAATATAATTAATGCAATATATATATATATATATATATATATATTAAAAATACACCAACTCAGTGAAAAACAGTAGATGTAATAAAAGAGAAAGAATCAGCCCATAAAATGCCCTAACATTTAAAATTTGAGCTGGCACCAAGACCCTGGCACCACCACAGGGAAAGTCTTCTACAGCTGAGATGTTGACACCAAGCTATTTGGAAAAGAGCCTCTTCTGATGACTGCCAGTCATGGGTAGGCTGATAGAGGGAGAGGTGCCCCTGAAGCTTTGCAGGGATGATGATCCAAATGAGTTGGTACTGGTGAGGAGCAGCTATTAGATCAGATGCTGCGGGGGCTGTGAATCCACCCTCAGTTTAAGGCTGTTCCTGTCATACCTGCTTTGTGTTATGTGGGAGCCAGTGAGGTTCTGCACCCTATTCTTAACATAGGTTCAGCACCACAAGAGTTCCTGTACAATAGGGAGAAGCTATAGGAAGGAAAGTCATAAAACTGAGAGTGGTTTCTCTACCTCCATAGCATTAAATCTGCTAACCACCCCTGGCATTGGTAAATTCATTAAAGAACTTGTGTAACTTAATGCTTCAGAGGCTGAGTAGCTCACAGATTATGACCTTGAATCAGAAAGTCCATAGCTCAAATCTTGTGTCTGCTGCAAACTCATTAGGTAGTCTTAGGACTTTATCACACAAGGCAGTTACAGAAGGATAATAATGTCTTTGGCTGGGACTTATCACATTACCTTGTTTCTCTTCTGTTGTTCTTCTAGTGGAAGACCATTTGGAAAGTGTTTCTTTTACAAAGGAGATCAGTAACAGGTCTGTATGCACGTGTGTTCATAAAAGAAGTACTTTCCAAATAGTCTCCTACTGGGAGAACAACAAAAGAGAAAATACGTCATGTGATAAGTCCCAACCAAAGATGCTATTATCCTGCTGCAGTTATGATTTACCTACCTCATGTGATAAAGCCCTTAGCAGGCCTCTTTTGCCTATCAGCAATATGTAGGATAGGGTAGTAATACTATGTACTTACTACATAGTTGTCAGTATTATACAGCCAGATAATACACTTGAAATACAATGTGAGCACCTGAGAGCTCTATAAAAATGTTGATTGGTAACAACAATAAAAACACCTGTTGTGGGATAAAATACCATAATCTTGATTCAGGTTGCAGGTGAAAGAACTGAACTTTAGTAAATTTTAATTCAATCATTTAAAACTGAAATTTTCCTTAAATGTTTGTTTGCTCAGGAATAGAAACTTGACAATCATTAACAGGGTGTCCTGGGAAGCTGAAATACTCTGCCATTGACTTCCAAACAACTATGTTCTTTGGCAGTGAAGTAATTATAAATAATACATATTTCTTCATGAAGTCAAGTCAAGACAAGAGAATTTTCTCAGTATGATTTTAATGTGGATTTGTTTTTCCACAGGCCAGTGCCAAAATGACGCACGTCTCATACACATCTGTGCATGGCCTCTAATTATTTGCATAGTGTCATAAATGTGCATGGAGCTTTATAGAGTGCAAAAAGATATGGTCTTGCCTCAGGAAGCTTATAGTCTAAAATACAATGTGGGTGAAATGACAGAGGAAGATATTCCTTTTTTTGAGACAGTGACCTAAGAATTTAGGTCATAATGCTCTTAGTTCATTTTGGATGCCCTCTCTGGTTCAAAAGGCTTCCTCATGCTTTGCTTAGTTCTACAGCCCTGCAACATTATTAATGAGTCCAACAGCCTGATTGAAAGTTAAGACAGACAATGCAAACAATTGTTATTTTTTTAAAAAAAGTAACAGCAACAAAGTCTAAATTGCTGAGTGCTCCTGTATGTGTTTCCAGATCTGAAATCTTGACCAGGTGCTGTTCCATTCACAGAAGCTGTGGACACAGCGGGGATGTTCTTAGCATGGTGTCATCTGGCAAAGACTTGGGAAGCACAAGATACTATATATCTATGTGGTAGTAAAAATGTCTGAGCCTGCTAGGGCAGGCAGAGCTGCACCCATTAGATGCAAGTTCTGGATGAATCAGACTAGTCTTGTATAAACAAGGCCAGACAGAGAAAACTGTTAAAAAAACTGTTAGTGTTCTCTCTGAAGCAATGTCTCAGTTTGCCCTTGGATCTTGCAGAATTGCTAGAAGTAGTGTCTTGACTGTAGATTTGATTTAGTTATGACAGTGCTTTCAAGAGGGCATTTTGTTTTTTTCTGTTTTATTTTTATTAGTATACAATAGACCAATATGTATATGTCACAGTACAAGACCATAGTATAATATCAATCAACAATATGAATCCAAAACTGCAATATTGTTAAGTATTCAACTATATCCAAAAAAGAGAGAGAAAAAAATAATAAAAAAGAAAAAATAATTAGATAAATTTGTACTTGCCTATGATAGTATAACTCGAAAGTAAACAGTGATTATCTTACCCTAGCAATTAATTTATCTCAGCAAAGTCCTATTCTTATATACATACTATATCTTGTTATATCTTTTCCATATTGAACTACCACCTCTAGTGACTGGCCGTATTTCCTCACCGCTAAAAAAGGAGAGCATAATCCAATGACATGTTTTTGTTGTCCCTGTGCATGGAGGGCAGGCTTCTGAAGGAGGGAGCCTCTTTTACACATGATTTTTAATATTGATGTTGTGCCATTTGAAATCACATGTAAAAATTCCACAACTACAGGAGGCTTTCCCCTTCAGAAAGTCGTTTTGCCACATGGAAGAGGCAATGGAAATGGTGACACTGAGAGTGAAGCTGGTGTTTATACTATACTGCTTCCCTTCTGTATTTATATTATACAGATCAAGTACATCTGGATGGAGTCTTCCCTGTCTTGATCCCAGCAACCCCATTTGCCAAAACCCAGTTTTGGCACAAGAGAAGTACTTCAGCAGGAAAGATGTCTGGATCCCCTCCCCAAAATAACAACTGGGCTCTTGTTACACTAAAATGTAGGTTCTTGAAAGGCTGATAGACATCAAGAGAAGGGCAACAAATGACTTTATAAGGCTGTTGTCTTATTCACATTTTAGATGAGAGTGAGATCAATTGAAAACAGTAAGGTTAACATCAGAGCAAACATGGCTATGCTTGCCCTATAAATTTCAGTTTCTCTTCAGAATGTATACATGCTTGGTACTCAATCTGACTGAGCTGTGCTTCTTTCCAAAGGGGATTCTTTCCAGACAGAGAAAACAACATTTTCCCTTCTGTGAACTACCCACTGTAGGGAATTCACATGTTTGTAAACAATAGCATTTTGAGACCAATAACTCTGCAGTAGTGTTGAATGTACTCAATGGTTCTGCTGTGAGGCCTGTTCTGACAGGACAGACCCAAGATATTTTTCTGCTTGGCACCAAGTAATAGATATCCTCCCTCACACGCCCCAAATCAATATGCATAAGCATTCACAGACAACGAAATTATTTTGGCATTTGAGATGGGAAATACCACAAGTGCCTCTTCCCATACCTGTAGTAAAAATACAATAGCAACAGCGGCCTCACTTAGTCTAATAATGGCAAGGCTGGTCCTGTGTCCTGCTTAGGGTCTTGCTCTTTGATAGTGACGGGCAGTCCAAAGCAATTTGCTGCCTTTACTCATGACATATAGTTCTCAGAGTTGGTCAAGTTATTTCGGAAGTCTTGGCAGAAATACCAGAAGTGTCTCTGCAATTCCTTTCTGGGGAAAAAAAGAGAAGAAGGAATAATGAATTTGTTAATTAACAATATGCTGTCCTTTCTCAGCACCCAAAATGAACTGCACTCTGCCTAAAAGTGGGCTGGATCAATGAATGACCATCTTGGGGACCTGGGATGTTTCCAGATGGAGAATTCCAATCAAAACACTACCAGTCAAAAGACATTGCATTGCTATTCTGGTTACAATTGGGGAACGCTATCATCTTTGCTCCTGTAAAATTCCATGAATGACACGGGGTGATTGCAGCATAAAAGCCTAATTTGGATGCACTTGCAATTAAATATTTTCCATGCTTTGTGGGAGTGCCATTCTGCATGAAACTCCCCTACAGTTTTGGATGGCTGTCCCCCATCTAAGGTGGGGGACTATTGTTGGTTTTGGAGAATAGATGCTACTCCCATCTTCAGTCTGTGGTCCTGGTCTGCAGTCCTAGCCTTAAATCCAATTGCTAGTCCCATCTAGACTTAATTTATAGAATCAATGTCTATGGAATCAATGAGATTTACACAAGTGTTTTTTTACCATTCAACAGTTGATTCCGTGGCTCTATTCCACTTAGAAGTACCAATTAGATTTAGGTTACAGTTTGCAGGAAATGTTTATACCACAGTTCCCTAGTTCAGGTAGGATAGGAAACAGACCAGAAAGTCTCTTCTAAAACTGGGCATTTGGGTGGAGGAGGTATGATTTGAGCTCTTCTTTCTGTTTCAACAAACTCTAATTTGTTGGACTGAGGCAGCCATCTCAGGACCTGGTCTGGTTCCTCACAAGGAAAGAGACCCTGTGAGAAACTTTGCAGAAACCTTCTGCCTTTTGGAGTTTACAAAACTCCTCACTAACTATTAGTGTTTCATGGGGAAATGCAAAACTGAACTGTTCAATGTGATTCTATCACTGACATTTTTTTTACAAGCTGTTCCAGATTATTGGTCTGTCTTTCAGGACAGATGGTGGCTCCAATTGTATAGGACCAACCCGAAGCTATCGTTCATGCAATGTTCAGGTAAATTCTTCAATATCTTCTTTTTCTTCTCTCTATCTTCTTTCATGAGCAGAATCTTTTTTTCAACAGCCATATCTGGCATCTCCTCAATGTTATTCTGATTTTCAGCTGGCACTGGGGAGCTAATTTTCCTCCTAATTATCCTACACTAATCAATTGTCCTCATACTGACTTCTAGAAGGTTAGCATTTACATTTTTTTTTTGTTGTAATACCTTTATTAACCCAATCAAAAAGGCATTAAAAACCAAAACCAAAAAGACACTGACATATAACATAAAAGTATCCCAAAGCCAATACAATTTCTATACTAAAAATATTATTTTGCTCAAGAATTAAATGCATTTTCACTCAGAAACTGGGTTTCAGAGATAAACCCTTGGCATAGAAAAGACATGAAACAAGGATGGATGCAATAAGAGGAATAAAGCAGAATGAAAGAGGAAAAGTGAACAGTTTACAGCAGGGATGAACAAAGTATGTCTCTCTGGATGCTGGGGAACTGGAATTGCCATCATCTATTACCACTGGCTATGCTGAATGAGCTCCCTATGTTCACTGGGAGTTCCATACAGTTCCCAGCCCTGATTTACAGTCCGACACACCAATCAGTTGTGCAAATGATGGCTTATGCAACTGTTTTGCCAGACTTCTCTAGCCTGAGTGAGGGATGGAGCTGGAAAGAAGCTGGGAGAATGCAGATCTCTCACTTTATTAAATACTGTTGGCCCTCCAGTTTCACGGAGGTTAGAGGTGCAGGACTCCTGAGAAAGTGGGAAAAACCATTAATATTATAACCCACCCAAGCCTGAACTAGTGGGGCAGCTGGGCTGGGCCAAGCGTGTGTTCCATGGCTTGCTCGCACACTCACATGGGCACAAGGGGATGGAGGAGCAGGAGGAGGAGGGAGAAAGGGGCCATCTATCCTATCCTTTCTCCTCCCCCTTCCTCTTCCTGCTGGTGCAAGTGAGCAAACATGCACATCCTCCCCCCTCCTGTCCCATTCCTTTCCTGCCCAAGCAAGCGAATGAACACACATGTCCTCCCTCCTCCCATTCCCTTCCAGCCCAAGCAAGTGAGTGAAGGTATGTACCCTCTCTCCTCCTGTCTCTTTCCCCTCTTGCTCATGCACATGAGTGAGCAAACACTCATGCCCTCCTTCCTCCCATCCCATCCCCTTTCTGCCTGCCTGAATGAGAAAATGGGCATGTCTTCCCTCCTTGTTTCCCATCCCCTTGCCTTTCTCTGCTCATGTGAGTGAGTTAACATGTGCACCCTCCCTCCTCCCATCCCAACCCCTTCCCCCATGCAAGTGAGTGAACATGTGTCTCTCTCCTCTTGTTTCATCCCCTTTCCATCTGTGCCAGTGGGCAAAAATGTGTGTCCTCCCTCCTTCCACTCTACCCATCTTCCCTCCTTCTCTCAGTGATGCAGTCCATGAATAATCAAATCTGGGAATGCTTAACCTGCAAATCTGGAGGGCAGACTGTATTGCTCATTCTTTTTTTTCTTTTATTGAAAGAAATTAATAAACAGAAGGAAATAACATTTACAGTCTGTCAGCACTCCTTAACAAAAGATGTTTTAAACTCATGTGTGTGTGTATATCTATTTATCTCTCTCCCTCCCTCCTCTCTCTCTCCTGTTTGTTGGCGTATAAGACTCACCTTTTTCCCTGAAAAATACCGTTTGAAAATCGGGTGCATTTTATACACCACTGTGTCTTATACACTGGCAAATAGCGTTTGCTGATGTATAAATGGGGTGCATCTTATATGCCGGCAAATACGGTAACTTTTTCTAGCTTTCAAGTGAAGGTGTCGTTTAAAAGGCTGACATGAGAACCAGCTCATATAAACAGTCCAAGATAAAATTGTGTAGGCCTTTCCATTTTTAGCAATCACCATGCAAATTAAATAGACAAAAATAGATGTTTTACTAATAAGATTGTTGCTTTATTCTATAAACAAAGATAGTAAACCCAACACTACCAAAAACGTGGGGTTTTTTTACATGTTATGGTTTGAAAGCCTGTAACCAAAATCTTTTGACTTTTGGACAAAACCACCACATGTGAAAGAAAGTACCTACAGAATTATAATTTGTCCAACACATGGCAGATATTTGCTTATTTATATAACTGGGGCCATTTCCACACTACACTGTTATAGTGCTATTATTCTACTTTCAACATCCTATGGAATCCTAGGGTTTGCTGTTTAGAGAAGGGCCTCAAAGACCTTTCTCTAAACTGCAAACCCCAGGATTCCATAGGATGTTGAAAATGGAATAATAGCACTATAACAGAAATGACCTGAGTTTCAGCAGAGTGCTGCACCATTAATAAATCATTTTAAAACATTGTTCACATACTTTAACCATTAATAAATTAACATCTAAATATATGAGTGTGATCGTTTATTTATCTTTGTACATGCAATTCCTTTTGCTGTAGATTCCTAACTTATGGGATTTTGGTTTCTTTACCAAACAACCTTTGTACCTTTCTACAAAGGTACAATGGGTTTTTTATAGTCATGCAGTAAATACCTTTATGTGTTTTTTTTTGAATTGTGCAATTTCATCTATAAAGTAACAGGTCATATACACTGTCAGCTATCCTTGGATAATATTTCTTGACTGATTTCATCTTCTCATTTGCTTATGTATTGAGTGGGAGTACCAGAAGGTGAAGTGAGGTGAAACTCTGGCCAGATCATTATGTATAGAGCTTATGGGTAGGTGAGGGAAGGGAGGAGTGACATTCCAATAGACCCCATAATTGCATAGAAAGAAGAACAGAAATGCACAGAGTAATCACCATAAAATGCAAGCTATTTTCTGCTAATAACCAAAAGAGTTTCTCCTGATATTAGGATGGCAGTCGGTACTATGTTTGAAGAAATATGATAAGGAGATTAAAACTAGAGATGTAAAGATAGGTGTGAGAACCATAAGGTTAATCTTGAACTGTGAAAGAATTGGAGTTTTGAATAATATTCATTATTTTATGGGTTCCAAGTGACTGGTACAAAGTCACACAGTGAGCTTCATGGCAAAGTAGGAGCAGATCCCAGCTCTCCTTAGCTCTGGCCGAGTAACACATTTGCTAAATATAGTATGGTGATGATATCCAAATCATGTGAGCAGCCACACAAGAAGCAAATGCTGGACTATTCCCCATAAACTGGACAGATAAGATTAAATACAGAAAGCCACTTCCAGGAGAGTTCTTCTGAATTAGTTGCTTGTCTTCTTCCATGTAAAACCTTGATCCAAACAGTACACTCCTCTCTTCCTAGAAGTGTCCTGAGGGTGCCAGAGATTTCCGAGCAGAACAATGTGCTGAGTTTGATGGGACAGACTTCCAGGGAAAGCGATACAAGTGGCTCCCTTATTATGGAGGTAACGAATAGATTTATTCATACAGAATGCTTCTTCAGTTAAGGGAGTTAAGAGACATACAGTGTTTGGATGAAGATGTACTGGTTTCATCCCAATTTTTTTAAGGTTTAAGGTCATAACATTATTACTTTTGGGAAAAGCATCTTGGATCTGTTGGAATAGTTTTTGCAGGATCAATGAAAAAGTTAGCCTTCCAAAACAAAAGCCAATTAGACACCAACAGCCTGGAGTAGTTTTCCTTCCTAAGGCAACCTGAATGACATTTTTAATTACATCCATACTTATTTGCTACTTATTTAGCTAATTCATATTACCTATGTCGAAAACTGAACTCTCCTTTTTCACCTCTTACCTTATGCATCTCTGTCCATTCCAAAGTGTACATTTTCTCAATTGTCTTCTCCAAAAAAATTAAAATTTCCGTAATAACGATAGGTGGAAAAGGATCTTTGGCATAAGATGTACTTGAAGAAGTCGAATATTGAGTGTAACTATGCCTTTGGCATGGACACTGCATATTGCAATATACACCTGTACATGTATGCACAGAAAATGCAAAAGAGATTTGATTTGGGGAAGACAAACCCCAAGTGTACAAAATGCATAAAGAATGGTGAAAAGGCATTCGGTTTTGGTTAACCAAAAACTAAACTGAAGCAACTAGTAAGTGTTTGGAACATGCAATTCAATAAAGTGTGCTGGGAAAACCAGTGGCAGAACTTGGAGCGTGGGGAAGTGAGGTGGGAGGGGGGTGGGGTTATGGCGCAAGGGGCATGGCCACTGTCTGTGGGGGTATGGCTGCAGTGTGTGAGGACGTGGCCAGGGCACATGTGGGCATGGTTACAGGCCAGGACACCTCAAAAAGATTGCCACCCCGGGGCATCCCACCCCCCCGCCACCTCCCATCCTGACACAACTGGGTAAAACTGGAAAGAATATATGGCACAACTTTTGAATCCTTGCTATAGAACATCCTTCCACAATTCAGTACCCTCCATGCAGGCTGGATAGAGTGCTCACTGTCTTCAGCCTAAAGCTGCCATATCCACTCAGGATGTATGGGTGTTGTAGTCCAAAACAAAAGGAGGGGGAACTGGTTTAATAAAGTCTATTCTAGATACCATGTTTTCATTCCTTACTTATTATTTTTAAAAGAATTCTGTAAACAGAGAGTGTGCTGTCTATCTATCTATCTATGAAAGATATTGAAGTCTGCTCTCTTTGGATTTCATATAAGAATGCAAGTGAAATAGTACTAAGTGCCCTTTCACTCTACACAATTATATTGCTATATTCCACTGTAACTGCCATAACAATTTCCTATGGAATCCTGAAATTTATAATTTAGGAAGGGGCATTCCCTAAATTCTCAGCCAGATAATTTAGGGGAATTCTCAGCCAGAAAGCTGTACTGCCACCTCAAACTACAAACCCCGGGATTCCATAGGATACAGCCACGGCAGTTAAAGCGGAATATAGTGCTACAACTGTGCAGTTTAAAAGGACTCTAAGTTTCAGGTGTCTTTATGGGGAAACAGAGGATGTTAAGTAAAACATTGTTTTTTTAAACTTTGCTCTTAGCACCCAACAAATGTGAACTAAACTGCATCCCAAAGGGAGAGAACTTCTACTACCGACATAAAGAAGCTGTGGTTGACGGAACACTCTGTGAGCCGGGGAAGCATGATATCTGCGTGGAGGGCGTCTGTCAAGTATGTGTTTGTTTCCCTTTAACCCATCCTCAAAAACAGTATATAACTTCCTGTCCTTTTATTGACTTACCACCTCTTACTTGAAAGAGCTCATGATGACAGACCTGGGTTGTCACGTTTTACCCAGCAACAGCTTTGTTAGGAAGGCTAAGCTAAGAGGCAGTGACTTGCTCAATATTACTACATGAATTTCTTGATTAAGCTAGGATTTCAATTCTAGTTTTCTTAATCAAGCATACCATCAGTTACATACTATTGGTTCCCTTTGCTTTTATACATCCTGCTCCACCTCTTCTGTGGTGAGGTTACTTCATAAAACCCAGCAAGCTAATTTTAATGAGAGAGAGGGGGAATACACAAGCAGCTTCCCCCCCACAAATCTCTCTGCATTCCAAAGACATAACTATGTTAGTTTATCGTAACATAAAAAGGAAAGTGGGAGATATGATGATACTCATTAAAGCTCAAGCTGAAATAAACCAGTTGGTCTCAGAAAGATTACCAGATTCCTTCTTCCCTCCTCCGTGATTTTTCTTTTCATTCTGTGTGTTCCAGATAATGTAGGAGTCTCCCTTGGGACTCAGGTTGCCAAAAGGATCAGAGATGAAAACAGAAATTTAGAAATACAGAAATCCTCTAAGCTTCCAGCTCCCATTGGGGATGGTCCTTGTTGAGCCCTTGAACCAGTAATTTTCATATTTTGACAGTCTGGCATGAGGGAAGAAAAAACAATGAAGAGATTTTTCTGGTTCCTTTGGGAAAAGGAACAGAGCAGAGCTCTAGATTTCAGAACAATATAAAATATCTTCTCATCTTGGCTATAAGAGGGCTTTGAGTCTATTGCATTTGCAGCAGTGACCACTAGAGTGTACACAAAGACAAGAAGAAACAAAACAACCACTCTAACAAGAAGTGGGGTGGAAAAGAAAAGGGAATTCTTTACCCCTAAGTAAAAGCCCTGCAGCTCTTCTGCTCCCATGGCATTCTTGCATTCTCTTCAGGGGAAGGAGGCTCACACCTTCAGATTGTTCTAAGGTGCTTATCACATCATGCTGCTGTTCTATTATAGTAGTGGTTTGGTCCCAAGTTTATTAAATCAGCTTTATCTCATGATGTTGTGGTTCTCCTGGTGCTGTTGTTCTGCACATTTGTTGGGAACATGATTTTTTTTCCATGCTGAAAATAATCAGTTAATGATCCCCTTTCACTCAATGATTCAGTAGATAGTTTGAGTGTGGATGTCTTATTCTACTTCATTGCAAGAATTATCAATTAGTAGGAGCAGTGTGGACGTGGTCAGGTTCTCCCCTTCTTGAGAATTTCCAAGGAAATCTTCAGCAAGGAAACATGAGGCTATTTCCAATGCTTGGGCAGGGAGGGCAAAACTTGCAAAGAGAATACACTGTGTCCTCCGTATGGGGGGGGGGATTGTCATTCCAAGAACCCATGTGTAAAACAAAATGGACGCAACAGGCATGGGCATATGTTGTTGAATCCATTGATGATAATGGATACAACACTTTATGCGACCTCAGATACACATGTCCCAAGGTTGCACCACAAGAGGGAACACTGTAGCTGTGTTTTCTGTGGTCTATGCTCTTGAAACCCTTTTCAGAACTTTTTTTTTTTAATTATATAAAAAAATGTTTACTTTTTTTTAAGATAATGGTGTAATATTATGGCTTAATGAGCACAAATGAAGCTTTTTGAACAGGACAACCTGAAGGAACTAACTAGTATGAAAAACACTTTTGTTTTTCACAGGAGAAAATCATTGAAAATATTAGGGGATAGTATAGTTTGTATCCAAGTATCACTTCTTGCAATGCCAGATCTGGGCCATGATGAGTGCTCTGTAATGTTGCTATGCTGCAATAATCTTATTATGGCTTAATGAGTATGAGTGAAGCAGTTTTGAACAGGACAACCTGAAACAAGTGACTAGTGTGATAGGTACTTTTCTTTTTTAGAAGAGAAAGACATCAAAAATGGTTGTATGTATGTCATCTGTTTCTCTTCCTGTGCTACCTCTTGCCATGAGAGATTTGGACAGTAATGAATGTGCCATAATAACATTATTACAGATATATAGATATAGAAATATATCGGTTTGAAGCAAACCGATCATGAAGCACAGAGTGGGGCAAATGGGGTGGTGATAACGGCGCTAATGCCGATGAAAAAACCTGTGCAAATCAAGCTATTACGCACAAATGTGGCAAGGGTGTGAATACACAGCCTCAACAATCAGCTATCATTGTGAGTACAGATGAAGTAGTTTTTGAATGATATAACCAGCATAACAGCTTGCTGTGATAAGGATGTAAGCTCTGGCTTTTTGCATCTCTCAGCTTTCCTACTGTGATATGTGATTTAAGTGACTCTGCAAGGTGATACCTCCAGCCTAGTCCATTCCATCTTTTATTACATCTTTTATCCATACACTTTGGCTGGGTCTGGCCTTTCCTTTGTGACCTAGCTGCTGCAGTCAATTCCATTTAGTTCGTTTGTTATTTGTGTGTGCCTTCAAGTCATTTCTGACTCATGGCAACCCTAAGGCAAACGTGTCATGGGGTTTTCTTGGTAAGATTTGTTCAGAAGGGATTTGCTTTTGCCTTCCTCTGAGGCTGAGAGAGTATGACTTGCCCAAGGTCACCTGGGGGTTTCCTTGGCTGAGTGGGGATTCAGACCCTGGCCTTTAGCATTGTAGTCCAATGATCAAACTACTACACTACATTTGCTATCCAGACCCTCTTGATTTATTATTCCATGGGAGCTGTTTATAAATGCCCAGTTAGTCAAGGGGTAGGAACTGGAGGCCCTCCAGATGTTGCTGCACTAGAACTCCCACCATCCTGGTCCACTGGGCGTAGCCAGCTAAGGCATGGGGAGGGGACATTCTTTTGGGCAGCTTAAAGCCTAGGAGTGGTTAGTGTGGGAAATAGTTCTAGAAGTACTCTAGTATCTGAACTCATAGTAAGTCATGGGCACTTTCTGCACCACACTATTATTATGCCATTATTTCACATTCAACATCCTGTAGAATTCTGGGGTTTGTAGTTTACTGAGGCCAAAGAGCTCTCTAGCTGAGAATTCTAAATGTCCCTCTCTAAACTGCAAACCACAGGATATTGGATATTGAAAGTGGAATAACAGCACTATAACAGTGTAGTGCAGAAATGGCCATAGTGATGGTCAGCTAAAAATAGTCTTTGGGTATTAAAACAACAATCAATGGTTTCACCTACAAATAGTAGATACATTATGACCTTACTGTTACTCAGAATTCTTATATTGTCTTGTAGTATTGCTTTCCTCACACAGAACAATTAAATAATAGATCACCCATTGGATTGAGTTCCAAAGAAAAATGGTTCTTTAAATATGTCTCACATCTGTGTGAAATGTAATTTCAACTGGCTATGTAATAGTTGTAGAAATATGCTTCAATGGTCTATGTATTTTCTAAACTTGGAAGCAATGTTTTTTCAGAGAGTTAAAGAAGATTTGAAAGAAGAATTACTGTTTGTGTATTCACTTATCCCAATTTTGCCTGTGGTAGCAAGTTTTGCAAGATTTTATATTATTTTTAAAAGGTGCAAAATCTGTTTGACCAAATACAACACAAGACCACTTTCATGGCCTTTCTGAAATCACTTTCAGCTTTTTAAAAACTATTGTCTGTCTCCAGCTTGATTGCTCAACTCAAAGGTAAACCTTCTCTTTGACTTTTGGCTTGTTTGGCTTACACTGTACATGGTCTTTGGGGTTGTCCTTGCATTTTGTTTACCCTGTGCTGTTTTACAGGCTGTTGGTTGTGATAACATGTTGGAGTCTTCCAAGAAAGAAGACAAGTGTCTGCAGTGTGGTGGAGATGGCAGGGCCTGTTTTGAAGTGAAGGGTCTCTTTGATGTACCCAACCTCCCCAAAGGTACAAACTGGTGGGCTTTCCACAAGGGTTTAATGAGGTTGCAAAAATATTTGGCTTACAGTTGACAAAGAGAATAGACTGTACTTCTCAATCCATTTATATTTTTGAAGTCAGAACTGGTAAGTGAAGCTCATCAAATCATTGATGAAGCTTGACGACACTGCTTTAGGCCATATTTTATCAATTACATGGATGGGCTGCTTTAAAGGTAATATGAATCTGGATGCAGCCAATTCAGAATTGATGGAGTAGTTACAGGTGAATTTATATCATTTTCCACTTAACTGCTCTTCGTTTGGAAAAGTACCCTCTGTTCACGCAAGGATGACTTTACCTGTCTCTTTTTCTCTACTGCCATCTGTCATAGTAAGCTGAATTTATTGGGGATGACTTGCTCTGCTTTTTTCAGGCTACAACCAAATCTTCATCATTCCCATGGGGGCCACAAGTATCCAGATAAAGGAAGCAACACCTACCAGGAACTTCTTGGGTAACTACAACATTCTTCATTTTTATTTATGCATTTTTAAAATTTATTTGCTACTGCTGTATGTAAATGAGCTTTAAGAACTCAATGCCCAAATCAGTTTTAACCCAATTTTGCACAGTGTAGTTTTATACATTCAGAAATATAATGTGGTACTGGTGGAAGGATGCTAAGCACAGTGTTCTGAGAGTCATTCCATTCCAATAATCTATGTTGAGTCTATTGATATTGTCTTGAGATGCTTTATAAAGGCCATTTCTGCATTAGACTGTTATAGTACTGTTATTCCACTTTCAACATCCTATGGAATCCTGGGGTTTGCAGTTTAGGGAAGGGCCTTTGACACCCCTCCCTAAACTGCAAACACCAGGATTCCATAGGATGTTGAAAATGGAGTAATAGCATTGTAACAATCTAGTGCGGAAATGGACAAAGTCTTGTATCATGCAGCAAGACAAAGTTGAAAGGCTTGTAGGCCCAGCTGAAATGGATGAGAAAACTAAGCAAGAGTATGTCTTATGACTGTGATATACTAACATCACAAAGCGAGGCCCATCAGAAGATGTGAATACCCCTGACCAAAGCTGTTGCATATATATATGACTCCAACATTTTTTACAAACACTATACAATGGGGTTGTTATTGGCCCCTCAGCTACCAAGGTTATGTTCTCAATGAGCTTGCACACCTATACAAATCAATGAAACAACTGATACCCTATTATGACCAAATGCATAGCACATAACAACCCTCTCACTTCTCATAATAATATCTCTCAGCAGAGATATTTCTTATCTGGCATCAGTCTTCTATAATGGGCCTGGAATTCTAAGTGCATCTCTTTTATATAACTATACTAGTTATATACCCGGCATTGCCCGTGATTTTATTTTCTCATAGGTGATACATGTTAGAAAAATTTGAGAGCCTGTGTCGCTAATTCCTCAAACTGTATTATCCAGTACCTGTAACTTTTCCCCATATTCCCCAATCCAATCTGTTTTCAGAGTTGTTAACATACAGAGGTTTGGTTTTGGAGGGAATACACTGCCCTTCTCCTTCTTGCTGCTAGGCCTCATCTTCATAGCAACCAGCCTGAGTCCCAAGAGCTCTCTGGCTGAGAATTCTAACGGCCTCTCCCTAAACGGCAAACCCCAGCATTCCATAGAATCTTCACAGGCAGCCAATCATATGAGGTCTTCTCGCCTGACACAGCCAATCATATGAGGTCTTTGCCTGCCTGACACAGACAGACTCACAAACTTTGACTTTTATATATTACATTGCACTGTTTTTACACTTTTTCTGCCCTCTGAGTTTTTTTTCCCCCTCTCAGCCATCAAGAATGTACGAGGAACATACTACCTAAATGGACACTGGACAATTGAGTTTGGCCGGGCCTTACATATTGCTAGCACAGTTGTACATTATGACAGGGGATCGGAGGGTGACCTGGCTCCTGAGCTTCTTCATGCCAGAGGTCCCACCACTGAACCCTTGGTGATTGAGGTAAGCAGATCTGACACCTTCTTGTTTCATATACTTCAACAAACCTTGAAAAGTTACTTTTTGAGCTTGCAGTTCTAGACTCCTACACCTGTAGGAAACTAGTCCAAAAAGGTAAATTTTCTGAGCTCTGTTGTAGCAATGTTGTTCAGGGAGCTGCATTAGCCATTCATAGAATTACAGAGTTGGAATTAATTGCAAGAGCCTCTAGTTCAACCCCTTACTATTCAGAAAGTTCTGAAAGATGTCTGTTCAACCTCTGTTTAAAGACCTCCATAGAAAAGAGTCCACCACCCTCCAAGGGAAGTCTCACACACTACTGGGCAGTTTTTTCTGTTTTAGGTAGAATCTGTTTCCTTGTAATTTGAATACGTTGGTTCAAGGCTGCTTCATCTTCTAAATGACTTCCCTTCAAATAGCTATCATATCACCTATCAATTTTATCTTCTCCAAATTAAACATTTCCAGTTCCTTGAGCCATTCCTCATAAGGCTTCATTTCCAGACCTTTTACTATCTTGCTTGCTCTCCTCTGGTCATGTTCCACCTTGTCAATTTCCTTCTTGAACTGTGGCATTCAGGTCTGGACCCAGTATTCCAAGTGAGGTCTATCCAATGTGGAATAGAGTGGTATTATCACTTCCCTTGATCTAGACACTTTTCTGGGAGTTGCTAATACCAAAATCCAACATCTCTTCCAACGATGTTGCTGTGGATTATTCCTAGAATTGAGATCTAAGAGATGCCACACAGTCATAAATAAAGATGTACTACTAAGTAAATTGAAGGGGGAATAGTCATTTCTTGGCTCATCAACCAATAGATAAAGAAGGAGGGAGGGAAAAATTGGAAATGAAGTTACCTCAGATTTATGCAACGGTGAAGTGTTCTTGAGTTTCCTGTGCATTAAGGCCACTTTAAGATTGTTCCTTGTTATTTAATAAGAGAAGCAGGATAAATCCTCTTTAGAAAGAAAGCAGTTCATTATTTTCATTGAAGGAAGTTTATTTATATTGTATGCATGACAGGAAGGGCATGAAGCAGGTCGTGATAACAAAGCATGTAAACTGGAGATGAGTCGCAGATAGGAAGGGAGTATGCTTTGGCAAAGATCCAAATGTTAGGTCTAGTTTACATAAATAGCCAAAAAGGCAGGAAAGCTTCCTGGACCATACCATTTCAGACAAAAGATGGGTGAGCACATGGATGAATGCCTCAAATAATGATGGTGGTGGTGGTGATGATTCTCAGTGCCTCTGGGACAAGAAAACAACTCTGGGATCAATTCCAAATGGACTGACAAAATATCGGAATGAAAACACAGTAGATAGGATTACAAGAGCACAATGACAAAAAAGTGATGCTGCTCAATTTATTCAATGCATTGTAATCATATGCAATAAATAATCACTGTTAAGGAATCGTTATTGTTTGCATTTCATTTGCATATTGTAAGAGCATATAGTCAACATTTTGTGATGTATTTTGCTTAGTCAACAACAATTTGTGTATATTAAATTTTCAGTTACCTTTTTGTGACTAATGTAGAAATTATTTTAGCATATTAGTTAGTCGTTTATCTCTTTATTAGTTAATCAGAACATGCCATATTATTTGACAGTACCTCACTGATGACTAGATTCTTGGGTAGAATACAAATCGTGATCAGTAAAGCCTGGTAAATTATGCAATCAAGATGATAATAATGAGGGCGATGATGATGGCTTGAACACGTGAAGCAAGTGTGTTAGGCAAAAGACTAGGCTAGACATTTTATCTCTATTACCTCAATTTCTAGGTATAGTGTAGAGTTCTCTCTTAATTGTTCTCTGTGCAGTTCTGAAGATGGTATTAGACTGCAGCTCCCAATATCTGGGAGTGTTAGATGGTGTTGGACTGCAACCAGATGGTGTTAAACTGTAGCTTCACTATTGCTGCTGCCTATGAGGGCTGATGAGGAGAACAATTCAGAAATATGTGGAAGGCCAGGCTTTGTCTACCTCCTCTTTAGAGGAACCTTTGTTCTCAAACAACCCTCCTCTATACACATACACCTAGTCAAAAATGGTGGATACTAGGCTTTATGACTTTTTTGTCTGCTGTTTGTGTGGATTGGGCCAAAGCCAGGAAGGGCTGCCACAAGAAGAAATAAAAAATAATAATTTTTCTTTGTATTTGCTTTGCTTCTTTCCCTTTAGCTTATCAGCCAGGAACCAAACCAAGGAGTACATTACGAATACTACCTTCCATTCCGAAGGCAGAGCTCTGGCTACAGATGGGGCTATGGTTCCTGGGGTGAATGCAGTGCTGAGTGTGGTGGAGGTAATTACTGCACATGAAATGTTAGCAATTTATTATTTCATTTGCTTAAAGCATTTAAAGCCATGGTGGAATTAGTTTCCCAGCTGAAGCAAAAGTTCCAGGCAAAAATCAAGTGCTTCAAAACAGATCCAGGGCCATGCAGCAACAAAATCCAAAGTCTGCAAAACAGTGATACCTTTATTGGCCAACCAAAACACACAAAATACATCCTGCGAGCTTTTGAAGTTTCACTGGTTGGATGGAAGTATCCTTACCCAAATGATCCAGACTACAGGATGTCCACAAACAGGAACTACCAAAGATTGTAGGGATCATAGAATAGAGTTGGAAGGGATCACAAGAGCCAATTGGGCTATACACACCCCACCATGCAGGAATGCACAACTGAAGCACTCCTGAAGGATGTCCATTCAACCTCAGTTTAAACATACCCAAAGCAGTCTAGTCCACTGCTGAACAGTTCTTACAGTAAAGAGGTTCTTCCCAATGTTTAGGTGGGATCTCTTTTCTTGTAATTTGAATCCACTGGTTCATGTTCTAGTCTCTGGAGGAGCAAAAAACAAGCTCATTCCACCTCCTCCAGGACACAGTCATTATATTAATACTAACATCAACTGAGGTAGTGGGGTTGGTCTGTAAACCAAGAGAGGTGTGTTGATCACTTCAGATGCTGAAAGACCTTCTGACTGGCTGTCTTGATTACAACAACAATAGCCACAACAACAGCTTCATGTACAAGCGAAACAAAAATGTTTGTTGACATTCAGTATAGAAATTATATCTTAGTAACATTGTGATAAAAGAATGGCTACAAAGAGAAACTGATCTTGGCTATGTTGGGAGGCACTATTCTGTAACAGAGGTGCAGCATTATTTGCAATGCAGTCATGACATAAAGTCCAAACATCTGTTCATTCTTCCCAAAATCATGTATGTCACATAAGTTATATGTGATATGGTATAGGTTGGAGAGCAGTAATTTAAAGGAAATCTTACGTTCCAGTGATGGATTACTTGAGGTAGGGAAATATATACTGTATATGTTCCTCAGAGGCAGTTTTAAGCCTCTTATTCTTGTTTCTGAGTCACTTCTCTTACAGAAGAACATGTCTCTCACAACACATACACCCAAAGTACCCTGATTCCCATCTAACTTTGTTCCCCTAGCCAGGAAGTAGGTGCTGGAATTGTCTATTGTTCTAGAAATACTGTGATTGCAATCTGATTGCATTTTAACCGTTGCTATGGATTAGTGGCATTTTCCAGAGTGCTTTGCTGTTCTTTCACTGGTAGGTTATCAGTCACGTCTAGTCTTTTGCACCATTGACAATGAAGAATATCCAGACTACATGTGCAGAGATAAACCACAGCCAGAAAATAACCGCACTTGCAATCTCCAGCCATGCCCCCAGACAAAACGGTGAGACTTAATGTTGTTTTTACAATCTGATTTCTGAAATAGCATACAACTTAAGAACTTGGCAAGGCTGAACTTGTGGCAGGGTCTTTTTTCAGCTATTAACGTTCTCACAGGAATTGTACATGAGGAGACACTGGGACGCCTAATGCACGTACGCAGAAATAGATAAAACGAAGGGCTAAAACCGATAGTTATTCAAGAAAGCTCTTTTGGAGATGGTCTCAGTATCTCTGGGCATACTAGGATGAGAAAGTGAGACCCTTTTAGTCAGAAGGACCACAGAACTTATCCTGGCTCAGTGGAAAGCAGCCATTATGGTGAATAAAAGCAACAAGTAACAAGTTTCTGTGTATAGATTTAACTTAAATTTCATCCAGGATGGTATTATTATTTGTACCTGGTACTTCTTACAAATGTAGAATAACAAATAGGGGAAATAAAAGAACATTAAATGTATGCTTATGATGTGTATAGATATTAAAACCACCCTTCAGAACTCTGAATGACATCTGTTACAGCTGAACCCTGGCAGAGATAGATGGGTTACAAGAACATTTCTGGTTAGGAAACTATCAAGATTCAATGCAGTCTTCTAGTAGACCATTGAAGGGGTAAAATATGCAAGTGAAATAAAATTCCTTTCCTTGGCAGCTGGGAGCTTCCATGCCAGTGGGGAAATTGATCTGTTCCCGTTTTTAGTCCAAAGTTTAAAAGAGCCATTCAAGGTCCTGTACCCCACCCCCAAATAAGTCAATTATCTTAGATAAGTTAAGTTCCTTGGACTAGTCCCAAGTTGGACTAAAACCCAGGCTCACTGACATGGAAGCCACCAGCCGCCACTAGTTCCTGAATGTTCTCTGCTGTGGGTTGGTTAGTAGGTGATTCTGCCCAAGAAAGGCCAACTGCCATTCTTCCCCTTAGCCACACTCCAAATGTTTAAAAAGAGAAAGATCAGGGATGCATTAATGTATCTCCCAAATCACATTTAGCTTGACCTTGAAAGATAGTTCTGCAATCAAAGTGTAGGAAGCAGACCCAGATATCTGTATATTCATTATAGGCTTTAAAATCTCTGTTCTATATGTGAAGGATGTCTTACCTCTATCTGCCGGGAGCATGGAGCCACAGTACAGCATGGAGCTTGCAAAGGAAGAGGTAACAAGGAGGAAATGATTTCAGCAGTCCTACTAAGCTCTTCTTTTCCTTCTCCCCACCTACAACAGTGGTCTTCAAACTTCCTGACCCTAGTGTTCCTTTTATTTTCATTTCAATTTGTCTGCACATGAACTGTTATCCTTCTTAGTGAAGATTCTGGGCTGCATGCTCAATTCATGTGGTCTTCTGGCTAGACCTGTGGAGTCTCACTATTTTTCTCTTATGGCATACCCTCAAAATGCACCATTTGGGTACTCACTACAGGAGTAGTGTGCTAATGATGGACAAGGTGTCCTTCAAGGGAGCAGGCTGTCATTCTTCCCATGCTCATCAGTGAACACCCTGAGATGGTTCTGAGGAGCACAAGGGTTCCTAGGAACATGATTTGAAAGCCACTGCCTTAGATCGCATAGGGAATCGTTGAAGGCTTTTCTCCAGGGTGATGGTCTCTACTGCTGCTTTGACTTTTCTCCATAAATAATGGTGGTGGGTGGTAGGTGCTGGGGAGACTAAGTTTGGCTTAGGCAGCAGCACCTTTTTACCAAAGATTGTGCCTTTTTGTATGTCTACCGTGTTGAATAGAAAAAGACAAGAAGATACCTTGGGACTTTGCTTTACCTCTTTCATTCTGCTACGGACCTGAATGATGATTTACAGCTTTCAGTGTAATATCTTGAGGATTTACTGTAGGCCAAATCCTTAGAATTTACCAAAAAAATATTTTCACAATGTAGGAATACCACTACAATTGACAAGATGTTCAAATTTCTCCAAAAAGTCATACTCCTCATAATGCATAGTTAATTTGTGGAGTTCATTGCTGTGAAACATAGTGGTGATGACAGCATCTAGTTCTGGTGGCTTTAAAAAGGGATTAAACAGGTGAAAAAGGTGCAGGGTAGATGTGTCATGTTAGCCATAGTGGTTATATAGAATCTCCAGATTCAGAGACAATTTACCACTGAATACCAACAGATTGGAGCAACATAAGAAGACATCTGCTTCCTTCAAGCTCAACTTGTGAGTTTCCTGATGGAATCTGAATGGCTACTATGAGAAACAGAATGTTAGCCTGATGGATCTGTGATGTGATCCACCAAACCACTCAAGTACTGCAGAAGCAGAAAGGTCTGCTAAGAGGAAGTCTGACTGTCCCATGAAGCTGTGGAGCTTCCCATTTTTATAGTTCAGACCAGAGTTGTCCCTGCCCCACTGCAAATCTATTCTGTTGTTGAACCACCTGCTACATGGACCCATTCCCACCCATTTTGAAGCTGGAGTTCACCTAGTACCCTATGGAGAAAATGGGTGGTTGGTAGGGTTGTGTAGTTTGCAGTGCTTAGATCTCCACTCAGGCATTGTACAAAACCATTTTGACCTGTATTTCAGTGGGGTATCTCCAGAGAGTGTGGTGGTACAAAAGTCACACTGTAACTGAAAAGCAGGTTCTTAAGAAATTAAGCCAAAAAGAGTCCTCAGTGGTGCTATTCTGGGCCTGTTAGAAAAGTACATCCCAGGATGGTTTGAAATAAGTCTCAGCTCTTATAAGTTTTACAGACCTGTGCTGAAACTCTTGAGGAAGTTAAAAGGAGGCATGATATCTTCTCTATAAATAGTCTTGATCAATTAATACATTTTTGAAGGGCTAATTAGAGATGGTGATCTTGGGGTGAGTACTGGAAGGAAAGTCTGCTATCCAGCTGTAGAGCAGGGCCATTTCCGCACTAGCCTGTTATAGCACGATGATTCCACTTTCAACATCCTCTGAAATTCTGGGGTTTGCAGTTTTGGGAGGGGCCTCCCGAAACTGCAAACCCCAGGATTCCAGAGGATGTTGAAAGTGGAATCATCGCGCTATAACAGGCTACTGCGGAAATGGCCCAGGACAGGAATTTTTTGGTATTGCCTAAAGAGACAGGAATAGATTCTCAAGCTTTGAACAGAGGGGGAAGAAGGCCATGATCTTCAAAGCAGGAGAGTGAGTTAGCAGAAGTTGAACCTTCTATCCATCTTTCCCCACCACAGTCAAAACATTTCATGATTCAGGCAATTACTATCATAAACAAATAACAGCAACAGACCATAATCAATATTGAAAGAGTGCTAATCACAACATCTCCCAAAACATTGTGATTCAATGGCGGGGCCATATCTAGAATTTTGCGTGTTTTCAGTCCTATTTCTTGTCTGACCATGATGAAAGGGCTGGCTAGATTGGTTTCCTGCCAACATTTTTAGCAAATTATTTCTACCAGTCCCAGAATCTCTTGGTCAGCATGGCCAGTGGGTTTGCTCCTCACAGATGCTGCTATTTAATCCCTAATGTTAATCTTCGTTTAGGTAATAGACAGTCATGTTTCTTGTTTCATTTGTAAAGTACACAACTTAGATGTACTCCCAACATTCATCACTTTGCAACTGTTTCTACACTCCTGATAAACATATTAGAGCAAAGCAACAGAAATAACAGCACTGTTTGTCAGCCCAGATTTTTAAAAATATAAGAGAGAGAGAAAGAGATTTTAGAGCCAATCCTGTTTTGCATTTAATTTTTTTTTTAAAAAAAAGCACTGTAATGACTACAGAAATAAAATGGAATATGCTTCTGTTCTCCTAATGTTTAATGGATTACTTAGGAATAAGCTAAAGTATAAATATTTTAAAGGTAGAAAAAAATAAAATGAAGATGTATAACCATGTAGAAGTCTGGCTGCCCACTTCCCCTCCCAGTCTTATAAACATATTCTTAAATATAATAAACTAAAGATGCTGCTGTGACCAATTGACACTGGACTTGTTGCCGCCTTACCTGTTGCTTGCCTCTCTCTAAGTAATAATTTGGCAGGGCCTTGGACTATGGGGTTCTGGACTTCAGCCAAAAAGGCCAGCCCTAGATCACTATACTTCTTCCACTCAAGATGGCTGCATTTGCTTGTACTATTTCTTTTGGAAACAGCTTGGATAAGCAATATATCTGAGGCTGCTTAGTACAGGCAAAATGGCTGTCCAGAATTCTGATTAAAAGTACAATCTTTGCTTTTAAATATAAAAACCTTGCAGTTGTCATCTCTGTGGTGGAGATGCACCAGAAAATTACAAAATTTTAAAACATTTTTAAAAAACGAGATTTTGGAAATTGATGTAATTCATTAATGTTAAAAAAAAAAGGATATTCCAGGTGAAGGACACAAATATAAACAGCAGGAAAAGAAGGTAAATTATTAAACTAAAAAGAAAGAACTTAAAGTATCCCATTTAGAAAAATGGTATGAAGTTGGAGGCTCCTCTACAGATTCATCACAAAATGTGTACTCAGTTCAGTCTCAGAACTGCAGTTCTCTGGTTCATTCTTATTTTTTTTATTGTTACAAGCAAATTTCTGTAGTGTCCACTAAGTGCATCCTTCCACAAGTTGTGTAGATGGAGGCCCACTTGTATTAATATATGAAACAAATGGAACCAGATAACTTCAAAACTGCTTGAATCTCCTTTAGTTTGGACTCAAAATGACCAAAAGATTGAAAGGTTAATGGAATCCAGAAAAAAAAGTGGGTTATTTCAGGAGTGTTAGATCTATGTAGAGAAAACTTCGTTAGACGCATAATGCCAAAATAGATTAATCACACATCTTCCAGTGACTTATCTGCTGGGGATCTCTATCACCATAATCAATGCTGGAGACGAAATCAGTTCAAGCAGAAGTGAAAGGGGGAAGGAAATGCTTCAACCCCCCTCTGCATCTTTTGCAGTTTTTTTTTTTTTTAAATGACATTCCAGTTGTTTTCACACACATGAGGAAAAGTAGTAGGACTCTGTAGCTTTTCCCCTGCAGGTAGGAAAGCAGAGCAAAATAATATCTGTACAACATAGGCAGATCCCAAACTGACGGTTGTCATCATTAGAATTTAGAGTTTACTTTAACTTAATTGTTGCCAAAGAATATCTACTGCCTTGCTTTCTCTCAATAGGATATGGACTGTTGCTTTATTAAAGTCAGCCCAGTTTCTTAACACCATTCCACTCTGTTACTGAGGAGGCCTTCCTCAGTTCCTAAACACTTCTAGCATCAATACCTCCTCTAGTAATTCAGTCTAACATTGTATTTTTCATTGCATTCCTTTTGTCGTTTTGAATTGGCAGTCATACCATTCTAAAAGCCTTTACAAAATTTTCATTGTCAGCTAAAACACTGCTTTCCATTCAGTTGCTTTGATGAGACAATGCCAGTTTTTCTTGCATTTCATAGCAGATTGATAAATTTTGTGGGCAAGAAGGCTGGCCAATAAATACCAAAAAGATAAAGCCAGTGATGCGTTATCTGTGAAATGGCAAGCCTTGCTTTAGTTGCTGGGACCTTTCTCATTATTAGTCCTCACTTCTTGGTTCCCTGAAACTGTTGCTTTTGTACTTACAGTTGGAAAACTGGGGCCTGGGGACCTTGCTCAGCTACCTGTGGTGGAGGCACACAGACCCGTTCAGTTTATTGTGTCTCCAACAATGGACACAGTTCTCAGGATGCTGTGGATGATGCTGAGTGTGCGTTCTTAATGGAGAAGCCCCGCAGCACACAGCCTTGCGGCATGCGACAATGTGCAACGTGGACCACAGGGCCCTGGTCTGAGGTGAGCTTTTACTGTAGATTCAGTGTACGTATTTATTCACTTGAAAATATTTCTAAATTGCTTATCATTAAAAACCATCTAAGTGTTGCATGATATGAAACATGAAACAAAATTCAAACAGCAACATTAAAACCAACAGAACACATCAGTGATAACAAGGTATATGATTTAAATAGTACTTTTGTAGGCAAACATACACACAGAGTAGTTGACTATCTGGTTGGTCTGGGGAGGAGAGGAAAACCTAGCATAGGCTCACCTGCTCCTCTTATTTCACACTCAGAACTCAGAAAAGTTACTTCTTTAAGGGAAGGCTTTCTCTTGGTCCCACCACTGTCCCAAGCTTGCCCGGTGAGGACAGCGGAGGGAGCCTTCTTGGTGGCTGCTCCCACCTGTGGAACTCTCTTCCCTGGGAAGCTGGGCTGGCCCCCTCTCTGCTCTCCTTTTGCTGGCAGACAAAAACATTTTTCTTTAAGCAGGCCTTTATGTGCACAGGGGAGCTTTTTATTTATTTATTTATTAACCTGTTTTTAAAATTGCTATAGGATTTTATAATTTTATATGTTTTATATGTTTTTAATTGTTTTAAATGTTTTTAACCTATTGTTGGAAGCCTCCTTCGGTCCCATTCTGGGAGAAAAGGTGGCATACAAGCATGCTAAACAAATAAACAAACTCCTCCCAGAATTCGTGCTGACTAGCGGATTCTAAGAATAGCAGTCCAAAAAGTAGCTGTTTGGTATTTCTGCTCTTGATTCATCACCAGTGTTATTCTGTATCTAGACCAGTTTTCCTGTTTCAGTTCATCAGGATTTTCTTCTATCCTTAAAATGAACAAATACCATATAAACTGGTATAACTCAAAATACAGTATTTGCTGGCATATAAGACTCACTTTTCCCCCCTAAAAATAGTGTTTGAAAGTGGGGTGTGTCTTATACACCAGTATATCTTATACACCAGCAAATAGTATTTGTGGGCATATAAATGGGGTGCATCTTATATGCTGGCAAATACTGGTACTGCAAGTCTCATTTGCTCTTTTCATCCAGAAGAAACTAAACTCTGTGGCATTGTCCTTCAAATTGAACAGAAATGTTGTTTCTGGTATAGCAGAATTTCAACAGAACATAGTCACTCTGGAAAAAATGAAGTATGTCTTTAGACTGTAGATGAAGAATAAATCAATGCAAGCAATAAAGAAACGAATGTTTTACAATGGTCTGTTCCTCCCCCCACCCCCAGTGCTCAGCTAGCTGTGGAGAAGGTGTTCAGACTAGGACTGTAAGTTGTAGTACCAATCTGGGCTCCCGGACTCTAGATGTTGCCTGTTTGACAGAACCAAAACCTCCACATACTCAGCCCTGCTTTGGGGAGAACTGCATACAGGAGGTTGGCTGGCATATTGGGGACTGGGGACTGGTGAGTATTGCACATATCTGCCTGCTATCCTGTTTCCTGATTTATCTTCCCATTCTTGTCTGCAGCTCTCTGTGTCCTCCCTGTTTTGTCTTTCAAATTCTTAGCAAGATCTGTTTGCACAAACACAGCCTTTGTTAATCTTCCGGGATGATGTAATCTAACTGAGAAAATAGTCATACCAAACGTGTTTGAAAGGATATCATGGGGCAACACAGACATTTTAGTTAGCCTGACTGTACTTAGATTTGGATGTGTGTGTGTGTGGGTGTGCTTGCCTTCGAGTCAGCTGTCAACAAGCTAGCAGTGATGCAATCTATTCATATCATCACTTGCTCTGGAAATGAAGTTACAAAGAGGGTTTCCAAAGAGCTAGTCCGCTGCAGGAAGAACTACAAAGAATCGCAGGGCACCTTAAAGACTAACAAATTTCTTCATGTATGAACTTCCATGGATGCTAGTCCACCATTCATGCTATCATAAATTTCTTGGTCTGCCTAGGACTAGCAAAATAAATTTCTTGGCTGTCACCAGTCTCTTTGTTGATTTTGTCACAAAGATGATGTCATTGGAAGTGCTTAAGGGCAATCATCAACTTAATTTGTTGTTTGTCAGAGGCCTACATATCAGACTTATACTGTTGAAATTATTCTTCTGTCTGTACTTGGTTCTATATGAGCCATGGACAACCTCTAACTTTCAGACCTAGTCCAGGCAGCAAGCTTCCTCAATCCAGCCCATATAGCTACTCCTTTTGGGAAAAACATCCCTTCTCCAAAATCATGCCACCTCCTTATGCTTGGTCTGACTTAGCATCTTGAGCAGCCACTCTCTGAGGCTGTTCACAGGGTACCACCTATTCCTCACCTTCCTTATCAAGGAATATGGGCATGAATGTGTGAAGCCAGCTCCGTGTAGAGCTGAAACTTAAGGATCTTCTCCTCAAAATGGCAGCAGCTCAGCTATGCCCATGTGTGCAAGTGAATGAGGGACAAGCATCCTATCTTCCAACAATCCCAATTTGGCAGGGATAATCTGGATTGATCCTCTGTCATCCCTCTTTTCCGGCTGCTTTTAAAATGTCTCACTTTCTCTCTCCCTCCTCTTCCCACATTCCTCTTTTGTTCTCAGCTCACTTCAATTGCTGCAAAATGAACTCAAAGTGAAAAAGTAGTTTGCATTCAGTTAACTTAGTAGGAGGGAGAAGAGAGGAGATATCTTCCCCTTCCCAGTAGGTTCAGACAAAAGCAAACGGCTGCAGCTTCTCCTAGCTTTTGCACTCCTCTGATATCCCCTCTCTTCATTAATTCCTTTTGCCATCTTGATCACACTGTGATGTTGCTTGGCTACATGTGTCCCAGTTTTAATTTGTGAAATGTAGGAAAGTGTGTAATATGTCACGGGGGTTGGGCTGGGACCCAACCACTGACGCCATGCGGTCCTCATTGTGCTTCATTGTTTGCTCACTCTGTTCTGTATCACAGTCTCTGGCATCCTGCTGCTTGCTAGTTTACCACAGGGTTTACAATCCACAGGTGGCTCTGCTCATTGTCTAAGAAAATCCTTCTTTTAATAGTTACTCTGGGCGGCACAGCTGATATATGCTCAGCATTGGAAAGAAAAAATAGAAAATAATTTAGAAGAATGGAAACTAAAAGTGTTAGATATGGTTGAGACTGAAAAATTAGCATATTTTTTAAAGAATAACTCTGCTCAGAACTTTGAAAGAGAATGGAAAGGGGTAATGGATTGGTTAAAAAATATAAATACATGTGAGATTAGGTAAAAATGTACTTGTTGGAGGAGGATTCGTTATGGAAAATGGAGGATTCGTTATGGAAAAGATAGTAACAACTGAACTGGCGAAGAATAATATAGAATAATGTAGGGAAGTGTGTGCGGGGGGAGGGACATACCAACATGGCGATGTATGTCTCTTTTTTATGTGTTGTGAAAAATTAATTAAATGAATAAAGATTAATAAAATTAATGAATTTTTTATTAATTTCTATTAATAAAAATCAATTAAATTAATAAAAATCGATTTAAAAAGTTACTCTGAAAACTTACAACATAATTCTCTCTGAGCAGTAGATTCCAGCTCCCTTTTAACTTGGCTTCTACCTTGTCTTCAAGTGCTCCAAGAGCTGCGACTCAGGCATTCGAACCCGCCAAGTCATCTGTGCTGACGGCAACTCCAAATTCTACAACCATGAAATGTGCCAGGCCATCCAGCCACAGATACCGGCTATGATGGGAAGCTGCAACACCCAGCCCTGCCATCTGCCACAGCGTAAGTGAAAACTGGTTGAGGTATTTCTTTCTCTGCCATTCTTCAAGTATATTCCCAGTATCCATTTCAGAACCATCTAGACTGTTAGAATGGACAGCAACAATGACATCTTTTTAAGTGGTCTCATCACTACCTTGTTTGTTGTTATGCTCCCTGAAGAGTTCAATTGTAAACCACATCTTTGCAGAAATGGTTACTTGATGAGAGATTGGTAATCATTTGTTTCTAACAGATTAAAAGGATGTATACTGGGTTAAAGCATATAATTTGGGGAGTATAACAGTGCTTGGAAGTCCTCTAGAAGACACTAGATTAGAGAATATCATCTGAGGTATATCAGGATCTAGAAGGGCCCATCTAAGCAAAGGCGCCCTAGCTCTTCAGTAATGAAATTAGAAATTAGTGAGATGCTGTCAACATGGAACAGGGCCTAGAAGTTTTGAAGGCTTTGACACAGACAACAAAACAGGACATAAAAATCTCCTCCCTTTCCTCCAAACCCAGAGCTGAGACTAGTTTCAGCACCAGGACCAGTTTTCCTTTCTGGATTTTGCATACTTATCCATAGAAACACAGGAAGTTATTACATAACAGGTTGGATTGTTACCAACCTAGTGTAATCAAGTACTGAGGGACCTTTCTTATTCCCTACTACCTGATTTTTTTTAAAGTGCCTTGAACCCTCTGCATGCAAATTTTGTGTGCTCTACAGCTGCCAGTGGTCCCTCCCTTTGGCCACAGACTCCTTCCTAGAGATCTCTAATTACAACAGTGAGAAAATGTAAAACAAAGAAT